>CM068372.1:318253466-318760966 GCA_034769895.1 Magicicada septendecula | reverse complement strand
GTCATGTATTTTTTGTATGAATTGGTGCGTGTGTGCGGGTGTGATAATCTGCGATCGCTATAGCGGCAGTGGTAGTTAACCGATTTACATGAAAATTTGACAAGGAATTATTTAAGTAAATAGCTTCGATTTGTGTATACTCTGAGGTTTGTAACTATTTTAGAAATATGGTTTTTTAAGTAAAGCAAAACTCAAGTGTAACTCTTATCAATGATAGGGTAATAAAAATTGTAGATAATTTTCATGCAGGACTATGCAAAATTATACAAAGTTTTTCATGAAATTTGTTTATCTGGTCGTTCCATCAATCATGTGACTTGGGCTTGGCCTATCAAATTACACCAAATTCAGTGAGATTCATACGTTGCTGAGCTAGGATGGACACAGTCTGTCTGTCGACGTTGCTAGGGGAAGTTGTGCCCGGTGAAGAGAGTTGTTCTCTTATAAACGTAGAAATATCTTATATTAAATAAACTATAAACCTTGAAATTCTTAACGAAGTTTTGCGATAAGAACCGAGAGGGTAAATAATTAGATAAAATTTAAAATATATTACAGTGCTGTTTCGTGTAAGTTAAGATATCCGCTTAGGGAACTTAAAGACACTACAAGATATCGTGGAAGCAGTCAAACGTAACTACGAGACTCTGTGAAATATCGCCGCTGGAGCCGCTTGCTGTACAAGTAGACGACGAGACGAAGAGGACGCCAGGACGAAGAGGACACCAGGAAGGAGGGACAGGAAGAAGAGGACGCCAAGACGGGACCGACGAGACGAGAGGAGGACGTTGCAGCAAACAAGTAAAATCGATTTATATTAATCGAACAATACAAACAATTTAATATACTGTCATTACATGACAATTTAAAATACATTATACATCTTTATAAACAATATCTGTATATAATAAATAATTTTTCATCTCCTCCATAATAGACTTGTATCGATTTTTACAAACTCACAATATCCTTATTAGAATAAGTTTAGTTTCATCTGTTGCATAAGGATATTTGGCGCTTGCCAACGTTGGGCTCGAATTTGGAATTAATTTTAAAAAGGAAATATTTATTTGAGTGTGTAGAGACTAAATTCATTGAACTATTTATATGTGCTGTTCTATGTTATCAGGGAGTGTAGACAAAAGTTTGAATACTCTCTCTTATCAGATATTTGAACAATAGTAGTAATTTGTCTATGTGGAGATTGAATTATTATTTATATTTATGTTAGATTAAGCTTGTTTACATTTGATTGAGAGACTGGACTATAATAATAAATAACATAAACAGACATTATTAGTAATAATGCGTATAAAAAAATATTGACGTTACTATAAATAAAAACTATAATATTTTATAAATTTAAAAATAAATAAATGAATATGGCCGAATCACAAGAATTACAGAATACATTAACGACAATCCTAGCTAATATACAAAAGCTCTCAGAAGAAAATAAAGTTGGAAGAGACGAAGCGGTGAAGCAAAATAAGTCGCTACAATCACTTTATGATGAGCATAAAAAAAATTATACAGCCGTTCATGACCAGGCTAAATAAAGTAAACAACTTTTAGAGTCAACCGAAAAACGTATAGGCGAAAAGGTAGAAATAATTCGCAGGAATATTGAAACCGCTTCAGAAACGAATAATTCTCGCATCAGTGAATGTGAAGCTAAAATCACTGGAATAGAGGAAAGAGTAGTTCAACACACATCTACTATGAGTGAGCTCGTAACTGAACAAGATCAGCAGATACAAGAATTGAAACAATAGCTGACCCGACTCCAGAATACCTCGACAACGGCGAACCATACCACATTCATCTATAGAACTTTAGAAGAAAACAATTCACAGTTGAATTTCTTCGGCAGGGAATCCGAAAATCCGCTCCTCTTCCTGAATAATTGCCAGCGAGAAATGGACACAATAGGCGACACCCTGAGTGAGATGGATAAAATAAACTATGTAGTCAGGAGATTAAAGGGTACTGCAGCTGAGTAGTTCACTGTAGTACAAGATAAAATTGTTACATATCAAGATCTGGTAAAACATTTTAGGGCGAGATACTGGAACAGCAAAATATAGCGAAAAATACGCGTACAGCTGGAGTTTGGTAGGTATTCCAGTTTAAAAGGGTCTAAAGATAATTATTTAATCCAACTCATATCTTGTGCGAAAAAACTTGAACCAGAATTTACAGAGTCAGAGATAGTTAATAAATTAGCTCATAATTTCGGACGAGGTATTCAACTCGCCATAATTACACAAGGTCTTAAGTCATTGGAGGAACTACCCCTATTGTTAACAAAATGGGATAATGTTGATAGCCAAAGTAATAGTAATAATAATAGTGAACCGGCTCGTAAACAATTTCAGCCACAGCAACCACCACCACCACAACAACAACAACAACAACAACAACAAGCACAACCACAGCAACAGCAACAACAAAAACAACAAAAAAACAAAAAAAACCACAACAATTTAAAAATAAATCTAATTTCCAAAAGTTCAATCAAAGAAATTTATGGGCAATTACCGAAGCAAATACCAGCGGAGAGCAAACAAAAAACGAGTAGGGTTGCACGGCATGAGTCCGTGCGATGAATGGAAAAATATAAATAAAATTACGGTTATTTGTAAAACATACCATAACGAACAACAGTGTCGAAAATCTTATGTAAACGATAATAGTAGTGAGGAAATATACATTGCATATATCCTGTAGACGTTAGAGATGAATTAATATATAACAATTGGGTTGATGATGATGTGGAATATGTTAGAAATAAGAATGATAATGAGGTTGTTGTGAGAGCGAAAATTAATGGATGAGTCGGAAATGTATTATTTGATACTGGTGCGCAAATTTCTCTAATCAGCGAAAAATTCATTAACAAACATAAACACCAATTAAAAAAAACTCCGATCTTACCTGTCAACAATACGTTTGTCACAACAGCCACAGGTGATTCACAAACTATTAATAAGCAAGCACTTATCACAATAAATTCACAAGGGATGAAAATGGAAATACCTGTTCTTATAGTCAAAAATCTAGTGTACGAAGTTATAGTAGGCGCGGACACATTAAGAAACATACACGCTACAATTGATTTTACTAATAAAACGCATGAATGCACTGTCAAATAGTTAAAATATAAAATTAAGTGGGGTTATTCCCTTAGTCAGGGAAGTGAATGTGACAATGCTGTTGACCGAAATAGTCCTGTCGACTTACAGAAACCAGCTGTTAATCGCTTAGATAAGATAGCAGCTAAGGGTGGTGCGCCTGATAAGGAGATAACGGATGGTCAACGAAAGCATTTAAATAATCTTTTAAATAAATATGAATCAATTTTCAACACACAGCACACAAGTACCAACGTTTATGAACATAAAATACAAGTTAGCGACGAGAATAAATTTATAAGAAAAACATATCCGATCTCATTACATTATCAGCAACAGGTTGAAGCCAAAATAAATAAGATGTTAGAAAATAATATTATTGAACGGGCAGATAGTAATTTTTTAAACCCGATGATGGTCGTTAAGAAAAAAAATAACGATATACGCATTTGCTTAGATATGCGAAATCTTAATAATATAACACAAAAATGTTACGATTGTGCTCCCAACGCAGAAAATTTGTTTGTAAAATATCAAGAGGCAAAGTATGTCGGAAATTCACAGCCTTTTTATATAAAAATAAATGTTACAAGTTTAAGGTAGTACCTTTTGGTTTGGTTACCAGCCTTGCTGCTATGGTTAAGTGTCTTGAATTGGCATTAGGGCCTGAGGTCGACGATTTTGTGAGTGTGTTTGTTGACGACATACTTATTATATGGAAGTCGTTCGAGGAACGTATGCAGCACCTGGATATCGTTTTCCGCAAGTTACGGGATGCGAAACTTGCGTTCAACTTAGAAAAATGCGAATTTGGAAAGTCACAAATAAAGTTCCTCGGGCATATTATTTCTGCAGATGGTGTTAGTACTGGACCCGGAGAAAATTCAGGCCATTACTGAATTTCCAAATCCAACGAAAGCGAAAGATATCAGAGCGTTCCTTGGATTGACTGGATATTTTCGCCGTTTCACACCGGAATATTCAAAAACGATAGAACCGCTGCTGGAATTGTTAAGGAAGAACACCAAATGGAGATGGGAAGAGCGACATGAGGCAGCTTTCAATGCTACAAAAGAATTATACAGCAAGAACTTACACGCGTTCCACCCGGAAAAAGAAGGAACGTATGTACTCAACTGTGATGCTTCAGACTACGCGATCGGTGGTGTGTTATATCAACGAAATAATAAAGGAGAACATAAGGCGATTGCACATGTAAGTAGATCTTTTAAAGGTGCCGAAAGAAATTATTTTACGTCTGAAAAAGAGATTCTTGCAATTGTGTATTGTATCAGTAAACGTAGACATTACCTGGTGGGTCAACACTTTGAAATTCTCTCAGATAATCAGGCTTTATCTTTCGTGCTTAATTGTAAACTGGCCAATGCGCGGATATCGCGTTGGATTATGGCGATCCAAGAATATGATTTCAGCATCAACTATGGTAAAGCCAGTGAGAATAAAACTGCTGATACTCTGAGTAGATATCCCCCCATCATCGAAGAACAGTACTCCGCGACCAGGAGTGAAATTCAGATTCTAGCAGTCAAGTATACAGTACCAGATGACTTAAAAAATAGGTTGAATTTGGTAAATCTTGAACAACAAAAGGACGCAAAATTAAGAAAAATTAGCGAAGAAATACAAAGGCAAGACAACCGGAAGTACAAAATCGACAGGGATGTACTGTATAAAATAATCGACGGACAATGGAAGATTATGGTTCCTGTTGATCTCGTAGACGATTTAACGTGGGCTTGTCATGAAAGTCTTGCTCATGCTGGAGCTTATAAATGTTATTTGGCGATGAGAGAAGACTTCGTATGGTTGAACATGGCAAGGAAAGTTAAGTCTATTTTGCGGACATGTCGCATATGCCAAACAGCTAAATACCCAAATCAACACACGTATGTGGAGATGGGTAACATCATTACCAAGAATAAGAATGATCTACTGTGTATCGATTTTTTAGGTCCGCTACCACGTGTTGCAAGGGGTATGAATAACCTGGTTGTTTGCACAGATGCATTTTCTAAGAACGTCAGTTTATATGCAATTGGACGACCTACCACGATGGCAGTATTAAATGTTGTATTAAATAAATACATTCCGAAATATGGTCCAGTGAAGAAAATTCTATCTGACCAGGGTAAGCAATTCACCAACAAGAAATGGCAGTCCAAATTAGAGAAGCACAATATACAGGCAGTGTTGACAGCAATCCGGAGACCGCAAGGTACCCTCGCCGAAAGGGTCAACAGGGAGTTAGAGCGTCTGTTTCGCACTTATTGTAATACCGACCAGAGTAGATGGCCGGATTATCTAGAGTTTTTCGATGCGTCCATCAACGGGAATTACAATGACACGACAGGGTTTACAACTAACGAACTACAAACCGGGGAAAGGTCAAAGCGTGTCTGGGATGGGTGCATCAGGAGGATTGCAACGCAGAATTTGCTTATTCCAAATTTGGTTAAAAAGATAGAAGCAAGGAGACGCATTAAAAAGTGTGCCGAAGAACGGACGGAGAAATTTAATGCGGATCACAAACTGGTAACGTTCAGAACTGGCGAGAAGGTACTCTTGTGTGCGTTAAATGTTGGCCACAGGGAAGATAATACGGCAGCAAAATTCTTCAGATTATACAACGGTCCATATATTTTATCGGAACAAGTGGGTAAAAATACATACATTGTCACTGACCCAAATACAAGCAGGGTGATAGAGAATTTCCATGCATCATTTTTAAGAAAATATTACATCAAGGATAATTGAATCTAATATGCCAGTATATAGGAGTATGTGTGTTATGCAATTGTATAAAAATATGTGCAGAGGTAATAATTGTGATAATGTTGAAAAAATGCTTTGAGTAAACTGAATATATATAAAAGATAACAAAATGACGTCAGACATGGACATCTTTATCAGTGTTCAGGAATGTTTGGTGATAGCACCCATGTGCGGTTGTTTGTTTACAATTAGGGCTGTCAAAGTGACAGTTGGGGAAATGTTGGTTGATAGAAGCTACACAGTTATTTTGATTTTTGAAGTTATTAAGATATTATTTAGATGATTATGATTATTGGGAAGAAATTATGTCAATTTACGTTTAAAACAAAAAATTTTTTTTTGAATTCCTTATAAAAAAATTTTTTTTTACACGTGGGGGGTTAATCCTTTAACAGAACACAGGATGATAAGATATGCTGTTTACATCAGAGTACATGAATGACGAGAATTTTCTTGTTTAAATTTGTTTTGTGTAATATTTTGTCTTTTAGTCATAAGTTTTGTATTTAAAAATTGATAAGCATATGGGTTACACCAAACTCTACATGAAAAGATGTAATATATTGTCATGTATTTTTTGTATGAATTGGTGCGCGTGTGCGGGTGTGATAATCTGCGATCGCTAATATGTCTAAAAAAATTTTTTTTTACACGTGGGGGGTTAATCCTGCAACAGAACACAGGATGATAAGATATGCTGTTTATATCAGAGTACATGAATGAAGAGCATTTTCTTGTTTAAATTTGTTTTGTGTAATATTTTGTCTTTTAGTCATAAGTTTTGAATTTAAAAATTGATAAGCATATGGGTTACACCAAACTCTTCATAAAAAGATGTGCTTTATTGTCATGTATTTTTTGTATGAATTGGTGCGCGTGTGCGGGTGTGATAATCTGCGATCGCTATAGCGGCAGTGGTAGTTAACCGATTTACATGAAAATTTGACAAGGAATTATTAAATAGCTTCGATTTGTGTATACTCTGAGGTTTGTAACTATTTTAGAAATATGGTTTTTTAAGTAAAGCAAATCTCAAGTGTAATTCTTATCAATGATAGGGTATTAAAAATTGTAGATAATTTCCATGCAGGACTATGAAAAATTATACAAAGTTTTTCATGAAATTTGTTTATCTGGTCGTTCCATCAATCATGTGACTTGGGCTTGGCCCATCAAATTACACCAAATTCAGTGAGATTCATACGTTGCAGAGCTAGGATGGACACAGTCTGTCTGTCGACGTTGCTAGGGGAAGTTGTGCCCGGTGAAGAGAGTTGTTCTATTATAAACGTAGAAATATCTTATATTAAATAAACTATAAACCTTGAAATTCTTAACGAAGTTTGCGATAAGAACCGAGAGGGTAAATAATTAGATAAAATTTAAAATATATTACAGTGCTGTTTCGTGTAAGTTAAGATATCCGCTTAGGGAACTTAAAGACACCTCAAGATATCGTGGAAGCAGGCAAACTTAACTACGAGACTCTGTGAAATATCGCCGCTGGAGCCGCTTGCTGTACAAGTAGACGACGAGACGAAGAGGACGCCAGGACGAAGAGGACACCAGGAAGGAGTGAAGCTGTAGAAGAGGACGACGAGACGAAGAGGACGCCAGGACGAAGAGGACACCAGGAAGGAAGGACAGGAAGAAGAGGACGCCAAGACGGGACCGACGAGACGAGAGGAGGACGTTGCAGTAAACAAGTAAAATCGATTTATATTGCAATAAATCTTTTATGTTGCGTTTGTTTAGTAATTAGTGTTTGTATAACACGTTCTATGAATTCATATGGTAGATGTGTGCGTGTCGATCGTTTTTTAACTCGCTCGTTGGGTTCATGGTATAGTATAGGTGTATGATTGATGATATTAATCAGTTCTATAATTTCTGTCAATTTTATTTGCGTGTAGCGAGTCGAGTTGTACCTTTTCTTAATATTTACGGGCAAACCGTATCTCTCGGCGTTTGGTTTGAATATTGCCGCCTCGCCACCTGATTGGCGCACGCCGTCTTTCAGTGTCGACTTCGCTAACTGTGATGGTTGTTGTTTTCACTTCAATAATTTTCTATGTATTATCTTAATTTGTACGAATCAAACATACAGCGTTGCAGAATAATAATATTTATTGACCCTTAATAGTTTCCAGTTAGTTAGTAGTACATTATTTTATCTTAGCACCGGCTTTTACAGTTGCTCAGTTGGCATGCTCAGTTTTAAATGTGTCATGTACACGCCGCTTGGCGAGTACCGTTGGTTTACAATAAAATGTTTTACCCAGGGGGTGTTAATAAGTCCTTTTGGCTACAGAAGTATTGGATTACGACTAAAATGCACAAATTTATAATAATTCTTAAAACTAGGTACACAATATTTAATATTTTAATACATTCAAGTAAGTAATCATCAATGAGAGTTAGTCTAATTTTTGGTTAGGATTTTATCAACAAGTTATGTTTATTAATTATTTATTATAGCTCAGTTTAAATAATTATCAATTGATTACAGTTCAATAATAGTGATATTATAAATACTTTCAGTTCTAGTTCAGAATAGTGATCAGTGAAGTGAAAATTGTGATTTGTTATTATGGATAGAAAAATTGGGAATTCGTTTTAGTGAGATTAGTGTTTTATACTCATCGATTCTCGCTGGGGCTTCCACGATGCTCGTCTGCTTCTTCCGGGTGGATCTGGTTGTCTTCTATTCTTCGGATATTCGTCAATCTCGTTCAGACGGGTTTTTCCATAAAGTTCGGCTTCGTACTCGTTCTGCAATCGTCCGTCTTCTTGGGTTGAAGTAGGTCCTCTCTGGTCTTCCTTCGGGATGAGTCGTCAGCTATGATTCCAGCAGTCTTCTTAATTTCCACGGATAATTTTGGTTTGTGAAAATTTTAATAATATATATGTTATCAGGTGTTCCATGGACTGCTAATACTATCTTCTTTTCTTATGATCTCAGTCAAAATTCACTTATTTATGATAAAATTTGGGTTGAGAGCTGCATACATCCGCCCTCGGCGTCGGTCAATAATGGATTCACGAAAATTCAACGGTTTTTTTGGCAATAAATTTCGGTTGCTATGGTTACCTAATAAATTATGCTAATTCTCATTGGCGTTAATTTATGTCATTGTTATATTCTAACGTCTTATTTTAGTTTAAATCTACAAAATATTTTCAAATTAAGATTTCTTTCCTATATTAGCAGCTAGGTTTATTACATGAATACCATTGTTCATAATTTTTGATAAGGATCATTTTGATACCCCTCATGGTTACTTTTGAGTAGCTAATCACATTTTTGTTATTTTCCTTATTTAATTTTTATATATATTTTATGCAAAATTGGATGTTATTTATACATTTTGGTATTAGGAATACCCACTTAACTTGTTTAAACATTTGGTATATTCTGCTTTGGTATTGGGCTATTGTTTGTTCTTTAATTTACAAAATTCATCATCAACTGTCAGGCCTAGAGCCTAGATTTTCCTATACTACTATCTGACATTTCTTTGTAACTTCTTACCTTTATATTTGGTACTTTAAAACAATTTTTAACAGAAGCTAGTAATAAACATTGGTGTTTCTAACTACACCTCTTATTATAATAATAAACATTTTCTTGACAGGTTCTAGCCTGAAATAAAACTTCTAACTACCTTTCTATTCCTTACTACTATCTGGTTCAACTGATGATTCATTATATTATATTGGTTTTTTCAACAATAATAACACTCTTATTATACTCCTATTAAACTGTACTTTTCACAATATACTCTATTCCCTCATTCCTTTACTATAAAACAGTGTCTGTCTTTCTTGTTTGCCTTTCATTCCAATGACTTAATTTCTATCTTATCCTATAATTCTTATTAACTATTGCTTAACTTAATCACATTATAATGAGTTCCTCTTACTTGCTAGTACAAAGTTTATCACAGGTCTTCCAGTTATTCTAATACAGTCTACTAACTAGAATACTTTTTCAAGTTCACCAACTACACTTTTTCCTTCATAGAAGGTTTTTGATTTATTCACTTTCACTTATTATATGCAACATGCTATCACTACATGTCACCACTTTTGTATTAATATACTCTTTCTTCCACTCACTTGATTATTCACTGGGTTGTTTATTTATGTTAATATCATCATGGGGTTACTGGTTATAAGTGTTTATTTTATTTATTTTATTTTCCCTTCACTAATGATCACTTTTGGTTATTAACTGTGGCCTTTATTTGCCTCAGGGTATTATTTACTGGTTTTTTATTATTTTCATCACTATACATTAGGGAATGTATGTGTGTATTATTAATTCCCTATCTTATATTTATGAGTACATTCCTTCATTAACAAAATATACATAACATTACTATCTTTCTTAATTGTCATTATTACCTTAGGTACATCTGATGTATACTCTAATTACATTAGTGCATTTGTTAACATACATTTTAATGGTCATTATTAGGGAATTACAATGTTCATTATCAATTTCTTGATTACTTTTGTTTCTTGGTTCCTTCTTCCTTGTTCCGTTGTTCTTTTTGTATTTATCCGATCTATTTAATCAAGTCATTGTCAGTTTATTAGTCATTTGTCATTTGGTTATTAGGTTATTAATCTCTGAGTTTATAATTTCTTGCCTTTTATTCTTGTCTTCAGCTTCTTTGTTTTATAATTAATTATCATTGTATCTTCACTACCTTATGTCATGTTACAATATTAATCGAACAATACAAACAATTTAATATACTATCAATGCACGACAATTTAAAATACATTATACATCTTTATAAACAATATTTGTATATAATAAATAATTTTTCATCTCCTCCATAATAGACTTGTATCGATTTTTACACACTCACAATATCTTTATTAGAATAATAAAGTTGGATCTGTTGCAATATATATATATATATATATATATATATATATATATATATATAAGAAAAACCCCGCACACGATCTAAGACGAAGTATACCGAGTGGTGAGACGAATTTTAAAAGCAATATAATACATAAATTTACGACGAGTTACGTATTTCATGCACTGAGAACGCATCCTGTCAAGGAAGACATCTCCTGTCGTTTGCTGTTATCTCCAACAGTCACGTCTCGTTAACCACAGGTTTATCACTCACTACTAATTGATTAACGTGTGTTTGTGGAGCTGTGACTAGCACGGGTGCAATACGTCTTTGATTTATCTGAGATCATTTCGATTTTCACTTTCAAGCGCAGTAAATCCTTCATAAAACACTCACACATTGTTATATGTCTGACTTTTATGATGAAATTAAGGTACATATGGATATGATTGTTACATATGGATTTTAAAACGCTTATAACAATAAATTTTAGTGAAAGAGTTAAATTAAATTTAAACTAACACCAACCCTTAAAGTGTATTGTTATTATTAGAGTAGTAGTAGTCTCAAGCTGATATACCAATAGTCACTACGAAAACCATGTTATCTTTGCTACTACAATTTTATAAACACACACACACACACACACACACGTGTACGAAATATATTTGTTTAAAATATTATATTACGTATTACAACTGTTTAATGTATCTGTTTCATGATTAATTATACCTCTTCTATCTTGCAAATAAATATCGGTATGGAGAACCATACATGACTTCCATGTTCTAAGATTTATATTTAAAATCATATTCGAAATGAAATATTTCCATAGAAATTTCGTCTTTCTACTTATTGGTTCAGCATTAACAACAGTACTGTGGTCACTAACGTATACCACCTCACGTTTCGCACTCGATTTTCACTGATGATGGCAGTCGATGCCACTGCCGAAAAGTCTGGTTTTGCAGAAAACATTGGACTACGGCTAAACAGCCCGGGAAGCAATTTTAACAAAAAACTACTTCTTTGTTGCCGATAACGTAGTACACATATAAAAAATTCTCCCCTCCACCTTCAACTATAAATATTAATAATAGAAAATTACCCTCACCCCGTTCACCTAACCTCTTCATTTATAGATATTTCATCTACGTTTCTACAGTGGATTATTATGAGCTTCTTATCAGGATACTTTATTTATAAAATTAAGTACTTTACTCTTGTTAAATCATAAAATGTTTCAGGTAAACTACCCCTTTCTCTTAACCGATCTTCTCCAAAATCAATAGACCTTCAGTCCTCTACAATTCAGGGATGCATGCAAAAAAATATTTGATTCTGTTTGAATGTGCGGCAGTTATCGTTCGTCATGGAAACATTTCTCTTGTTACAACATAAAATGTTGCAGGTAAACTACCCCTTTCTCTTAACCGATCTTCACAAAATGAACAGACCTGGAGCTCTCTACAACTCAGGAAAGTGTGCAAAAAATTATTAGATTCTCTTTGAATTTTCGGCAGTTACCGTTTGTCATAAAAAAATTACCCTTTTTAAAACATAAAACGTTGCTGATAAACTACCCCTTTCCCTTAACCGATCTTCAACAAAATCAACAGACCTTGAGTTCTCTTTAGTTCAAAAAAGTATGCAAAAACGTAGTTGATTCTGTTTGAATTTACGGCAGTTATCGTTCGTCATATAAAAAATTACCCTTGTTAAAACATAAAATGTTGCAGGTAAACTACCCCTTTCCCTTAACCGATCTTCACCAACACCAACAGGTCTTGAGAACTCTACAACTTAGGGCTGTATGCAAATAATCATTTGATTCTGTTTGAATTTGCGGCTGTTATCGTTTGCCATAGAAAATGCCCTTGTTAAAACATAAAACGTTGCCGGTAAACTACCCCTTTCCCTTAACCGATCTTCAACAAAATCGACATACCTTGAGTTCTGTATAATTCAAAATGGTATGCAGAAGAGTAGTTGATTCTGTTTTAATGTACGGCAGTTATCGTTCGTCATACAAAAAATTACCCTTGTTAAAACATGAAATGTTGCAGGTAAACTACCCTATTCCCTTAACCGATCTTCACCAAAACCAACAGGTCTTGAGAACTCTACAATTCAGGGCTGTATGCAAAATATGATTTGATTATATTTGAATGTGTACCCTTGTTAAAACAAAAAACGTGGCCGGTAAACTACCCCTTTCCCTTACCAGATCTTCACCAAAAACAATAGGTCCTGAGTACTCTACAAATCAGGGCTGTATGCAAAAACTTATTTGATTCTGTTTGAATTTGCGGCTCTTATCGTTTGCCATAGAAAATATAAAACATAAAACGTTGCCGGTAAACTACCCCTTTCCCTTAACCGATCTTCACCAAACCAACAGGTCTTGAGAACTCTACAATTCAGGGCTGTATGCAAAATATGATTTGATTATATTTGAATGTGTACCCTTGTTAAAACAAAAAAACGTGGCCGGTAAACTACCCCTTTCCCTTACCAGATGTTCACCAAAAACAATAGGTCTTGAGTACTCTACAAATCAGGGCTGTATGCAAAAACTTATTTGATTCTGTTTGAATTTGCGGCTGTTATCGTTTGCCATATAAAATACCCTTGTTAAAACATAAAACGTTGCCGGTAAACTACTACCCCTTTCCCTTAACCGATCTTTACCAAAATCAATAGGTCTTGAGAACTCTACAATTCAGGGCTGTATGCAAAATATTATTGATTGTGTTTGAATTTGCGGCTGTTATTGTTTGCCATAGAAACAAATTACCCTTGATTAAAAAAAAACGTTGTAGATAAACTACCCCTTTCCCTCAACCGATCGTCACCAAAAACAATAGGTCTTGAGTACTCTACAAATCAGGGCTGTATGCAAAACATTATTTTATTCTGTTTGAATTTGCGGCTGTTATCGTTTGCCATAGAAAAAAATCTACAGACACACACACAGACAGACACACAGACACACACAGACACTTTTCGAAAAATGACTTTTTTTCATGTTTTGAGTGTAGTACAATCAGAATCTGCAATAATCTCGGACACGATTTTTTTTTTCATTAAGAATTTCAATCATTTAATAAATTTTAATTGGAATCGCAAGTAAAAGTTTGTAAATACCTGAATTACTGTTCAAAAGTACAGGACCAGCATCATCGGGTGATTAAACTGGATGACACACGCTATATTTAATCAAAAAAGCATCTAATACTCTGACGACACCGATATAATTAATGAAATTATCAATTGTCGGAAAACTGTGCTGATGAAATCTATGCCTTTAGAAGAAATATAGAATCTATGCCTTCTTCTATGTATTTAGAAGAAAATAACTATTTGTTATTGTTATGTTAAAACACACCTGTTCGTGGTCGTACGGTATTAACAAAGTATCGACATTGCACCCATCAATTTTACATTTCTAAACGTGTTTACCCAGATTTACAGAAAACTACAATAATTTTGCCAACAATGGGTGCTTGACTAGACTTTAGTTTTTATTTCCGTACACGCCGAGTTTATCTCTTGTGTACTCAGTTTAATTTAGTTTACAAATAGCGTTCCTGCACTCTACTTGGCAAAAGGCGCTAATGAGATTTTCTGTACTTGCATATTCCTCAGTTATGATAATGTTATAATTATTGAGCGTACATTGAATTTAATAAGAACCTGAAAAGTGTGCTCTCAAATCGTAATGTTTCACCTTATGACTCTCCTTATCTAATTTGCTACTAATATATTCATTCTTGTTTTCCTTTCGACTTCTTTCATCTATTCTTCTGCCCCACGTCTGAGCTATGGCATTTCTGCTACCAAATCTGTAACATCTCCACCAAAATATCATAAAGTCATTCACATCATCCGCGTCGTAAGCACAATTACTGACAAACAACTTCACAATAAATATATACAAATTCAATACAAGTAAATAAATAAATACATATACTTCACGTATTTTTTCAGTTTCTGAAAAAGTTTTAATAGGATTACCACAGTTTACTCTGAAGATACTTCTGAAAAGAGGAATATAAAATTATCTGGTTCAAAACATGTAGACATTTTACGGCGGTACGAAGGTTATGAAAGTGTGTGAAGGATTGACGAACGAGATACATACCAATATGGATGTTGGCGATGTAGCTATCTCCAAAAACTGTTCAATATTTACCTGGATGAGTTAATTCGTAAGTGGAGAATTAGTGTCGGTTGCAATGAACAATATACTTTTTGTAGATGACGAAGTGATCACTCAGGAATCGGAAGACCACTTGCAGCTGGCTAAACACAGATTAAAAGCACTGAGTCTGTTATATAATTTGAATATTTCAACACAGAAGCCAAAGCTCATGGGAGCTAAAGACAAGGAGTAAATTAGTGATAAACAATAAAACGCGTTAACACAGTAATGTGTCTACCCTTTACGAAGATTCTTCAAGGAAAAAACACAAAGAGACACTCAAATACAACACTACAGAATATAGAAATTGAGGCATTGGTTGATGGTTCCAAAACGTGGCTACTTTCACGATGGGATTCGAACAGAGTCATTGAAGACGAAATGTATTTACTTCGAGGTAGGATGCGGTGTTTGAGAGAAGAGAAAGTGAGGAGGATTTAGGGTCCAATAAGAAAGTAAATGGGAATGTGCTCGGTGATGGAATTAATAGAAGGGGCCAAGATTGAGTGGAAAGTGTACGTCGTTGAGGACGGAGAGAAGACAACCGCTGAGGAAAATTACTGCGTACAGATCCCGAGATTGGAGAATCGCTGCTAGGCCCCGGAAAGGCATGGAGGAATCCTACTATCGGACCGGAACAGGCGTATGGCCTAATCCTGGAAGGCAGCAGAAGAATATTTTAGATTACACACGATATTAATAACGAGAATTTATTCATCTTATGTGAGTGATATGACAAATAAGATGAAACTAGAACGAACGTTAAACTAAGGTCACTCGTAATCGGCAAATCGAAAAAAAATCGACGTTTAGTTTTTTACCTTACGAAAACATTGATATTTTTTCGGTAATTTAAGTTAATACGCCCAGTAGTACTTTCTATGATTGTCTTAACAAATTAGAGTTGCCGACACAGTTTTTTGTTAATATTGTTATTAAAAGTTGTAATTATTACAATTCTCTTGTAACAAACCTTAATACTTGTGAAAGCTCACGTAAATATTCGCTTTCTGTGTGAAGTGTCTTAGAGTCAATGAATAATTTGATTTGGTAATTTATTGTTGGGTAACATGATACTATATTTATATTCAATGTTATGTAGTAAATATAAAGTTTAACAAAAATCGGGGATCAAATATGGTTATGGTAATGAAAAAAGTAACAGGCAACGAATCCTTAGCGCAAAGAATAGACAGAGTTGAAGCCAGGTTCAGATGATCAAAGTTTATACTTGATAGTTGATTAGAATTTAGACAAACAAGCACGATATAGACTGAAAACTAATATACCAAATGGAAGGAACTGATGATCCTCAGTATGCAGTTGAACTATTTTGGTTAGATAAAGCAAAATTTGTTTGTAAACGTAAAAATACTTTTGCAAAATTCATTTGAATGATAGATAAAACAACCATTATCTCAGGATACAATTAAAGTATGAAATTGAATTTTTTTTGTATCAAGTGCATAGTACATCAACGAAATTATGCAACAAAAACTGAAGAAATTTAATAAAAAGTGAAAAATTAAACGATGATATTTCATGACGTTTAAGAAAAATTATCAAAAGACAAAACAGTATAATATTTTTGTAATTTTTTGCCTCATAAGTACTGTATACTATTGTTACGACGGTCTCACGGATCGTCGTATGGTACAGTGGAAACAAAATGCAGACACCAATGAAATCACTAATTACCAGCTTTAATGAGTCACAAATAACAATTTGAAATCAACATGATGCTTTCATACAGTAATTCAAGTCAAATTTGTCCACGTACAATAATAATGTCACCTATAAAGAGTTCCGCACTAATTATAATACAATAATCACTTTCACAACAACCACTTGATCCGCACTTGATAAATCGCCCAGCGTAACCAACTAAGCGGCCGCTGTTGTTTGTATATAGCCTGCAGATGTTCCAGAATAATTTTCCATGCCAATATAATTTGCGTTGTTAACAAGCACCCGAAAGATCTAGAACGTACTTGAGTACACGCCCCTGACAGAGACATGCATCTGCTCGGCTAGCCGAGAAACGAGTAGAACGACATTCTCGACTATTCAAGAGCGTTTCGTAATTATCGTGACAATATTGTTATACACGGACTTCGTGCACATTAAGAAATTAAGTAACATCTTTATCAGGATTAAAGTCGTAATTGATAATCATATTACACGCAAGATAATAAGTAAAGTCCACTATGCGGCTGTATAAGGCAAACGGAAGAAGTGTCGCTTTCTAATACTGTCTTGGGAACAACAGCGATTAAGATAAAGAAAAACACTGCGAAATTGTTTGGGCCGCAGAGATAACTCAAGCAATGAAGAGCAGAGGTATTTTCAAGAAGTAGGTACATAGTATGTACAGTGTCGGTAAAAATCATTATGTAACCTGAGATGTAAAAATATGTAAAAATGTACATATAATGAAAAAATGTAAATATTTTGCCGCTCGCCATTCTATTTTTGGGTGAATCAATCTGAAAAACAATAATGGTCTGTAGAGTAAAGTATTGACACGCATGTTAAGTTTAACGGAAATCAGTTGATCCATTCAAAAGTTGCCGTGGAAACTACCCCGAATAGAGATATAAATGCCAAACGCTCAAGTTAAAATTGAAAACTCGTTTTGGTCGTTCAATTGAAGGAAACTGGAAGAAAGGTTGTTCCAGACTTCTTCCCTTAAGCGTTAAATATATCAAAAATCAAAGTCGTCTTGAGTGTTGATTACCGAGACCCGGTATAAAAAAGTTTGAGTGCGTGTATCAGTAAGTGTGTACACGCGGAAGAAGTGAAACTTCTTTGGGTTATATCCATTATTTTTTGTTTATCCATTATTATTATTATTATTTTTAACTGTATACTTAAAATTTAATAGGATGGGAGAGGTATCAGTATAAGAAAAATTTCATTTTTAGTAAATTAAAAATATTTTATTATATACATTTACAGAAATTATTATTATTATTATTATTATTATTATTATTATTATTAATCTATTTCGTTAATATTTAGTGATATTTCATCATACACTTTTGTAACCAAAGGCTTATGGTAACTAAAATAAGAAATGTATGTTTTACATTCAATATTATCCAGAGACCTTGTGAATACTGCATCAATTGTCGTATTCGATTTTGTCGTAGATATTTTTTTATTATTTTGTATAGACAGGTTTAAATTATCTTTTAAAATTTCAACCAGTTTTATAGATTTGTCTAATGCAAAATTGACATTGAAATCTCCACTTAAAATCATAGGTATGTTATGATAATCTTTACGAAGTATGGCGGCACCTTGTGATGTATACGATAATAATGAACGATGGAGAAAACCAATAATATCATCTAATGTTTTATTAGTAGAAATATACACTGCTACAATCACAACGTTTTGCCCATTTTCCATTTTACATTCAGCCATACATAAATCGCCAACTGTAGATGCCATTGAACCATAGACATCAGATTGAGTAACGGAAAAATCCATGAATGGAGTTATAATGTTAATAATATCGTCAGAATTTTGAAATATCCCGACACCTCCCGCTCCAATATTTGGTCGTTTATATTTCACAATGCAGTTGAAATTAAGAACAGATACGTCGTCTTCATTGGCTAGCCACGTTTCTGATAAAACTATGACATTTGAATTTTTCACAACTATATCTTTTAGATCAACAGCATGAGCTGTAAGACTTTGGCAATTAAAAGTGAATATTGATAAACCTTTTCTGTTATTGATGAAATTAACTAAATTTTCATTTATAGTTTCTAGTTTGTTTAGTGAAAGTCGTTTAAATTCCTCTTGCAAATCAATTGTTGATGATGATCGTCTTCGGCCATGGTAGAATATCTTCTCGTTGTTCTGTATCGTAATATGTATCCTTCAGTACTCGTCACACGCGATAAAGCAACGTATAATAATGATTGAGAATGACGTCGATCGTATTCATAAACAATTTCTGAGAATGTGTTACCTTGGGATTTATGAATTGTTGTAGCACATGCACAAACCAATGGAATGTGGGTACGTTTAACAAATACTGTTTTGTTGTTATTGAGTGGAATAGTGGAAGATCTTTGTACAATTGGTACAGCCATTCTACAGACGTTATTTTCTGCTGCGTGACCTGCTGCTTTGCGCTCAGTTTTTCACCTATTAGAGGTAAATCTGGAAACTCGAGCCATATTATTTTAATTATTCCTTCATCATTTGTCTCTACATGAACTAGCTTTCCAACGGCACCATTCGTCAGTCCGTCTGCCACATCAATATTTGTGGTATTTCCGGGCTCTGTATTCTCGCATCCGTTGGGCTTGTGGTTTTTTTGATGGCTCATTTTGATTAAAAATATTGGTCTGACTGACTTGAGAAGAATGACGGTGATGAACATCAACTGCTACGACTTCAACATTTTTCTGTTTCATTTGATTCACAAGTTCACTAGGTACTACATGATTATTTTGGTTTGGAATAGGATTTCCATTAGATTCTGCCATTATAGAATCTGAAAATTAATTAATTATATGTAATTAAATTATGTATGACTAGGTAGATTATTTTTTACATATCGTTAACTTAAAATATTCGTAACAATAATTATATATAACTGTAGATTTCCTCATTTTGGTATACAGCTAAACACATATACACACACATGCATGCATATAACGCATAACGCATAACGCGTAACGCGTAACGAACATTTTTCCTACCGTGCCCAAAGAAGTTTCATGCATATAACGCATAACGCGTAACGCGTAACGAAAATTTTTCCTACCGTGCCAAAAGAAGTTTCACTTCAAAAACGTCTGAAGCGAAAATACAAACAATGATCACGAGCAGTACGTTCCCAACTATAAATTAGCCTGAAGAAAGAGACGTGGAGAGGTATATTTATACCAGAACAATGGATATTTATGCTATGGATAGATTTACAAATACTGAATCACGAGCACAGTGTTTTCTTTACCAAGTAGACCTAAACACACTGTGTATTTATACCATAAGAAACGTACTTGAAGTTCAGTTTGTGTAGCTCGTAACACGCGACACATCTGTCTCTCAGCTGTCAGCGGCGCCTACAAACGTATATAGGCCTACTGTACGTGTGATTCAGCATTGACATAGTTTGTTATGCGTCTAGACGGTACGTGTCAGACACAACGTGATGCCAGTTAAACATTTAACGTCTACACACGTCACGTACAAACAACTTTCTACTTACTAATGACACTTCTTCACTCAAGAGATTTCAAACCTTGAATTTTTGGTTACAAATTAAATTTTTAGATCTACAGCACGAGATATGGTTCTATCCATTTAAATTTATTTTATATTTGATTTTTGAAACCTTCTACATATAACCCCAAATCTATGGGATTTGGTACGTTATAATATATACATGAATGTTGTAAGCTATTATTTTAATGTAATAACACACATGATTTTCAAAGAATATGTTTTTTACCTCCAATGATGATTTTATTGAATCAAATACTTAACTAAACTCTGAGCAAACATGCACTCACGCACGCACGATCTCTCTCAGCCACACACACACACACACGCGCGCGCGCACACAACATTATATTTCTGTACAATCAAGATGTTTTAAATTTCCTTGAATATGTTCTGAATATTAGAATGTTTGGTTTATTGGTGTGCTTGGTTTTGATAGATAATTTTGTTTTGTGTTTTGAATGTTTATTTTATTAAAAACTGTGTTTGTGTTTCGTTTTGATTTTATTTATTTAGGCATTAAATTGTTTCTATTTTATGTTTGTAGATGTGTACATTCCCCCGAAAGTTTATTATAGTCCATATGTATGGTAAATTTTTAATAATGTTAGTAATATCTGAGAATTCATCTATAGTATTTATGGTATGTGTTGCTAACTTAGAATTGTAAATTTCTTATAATAAAATTTGTAAGAAATTGAATGTTAAAAATATGTTTTCACTTTGTCTGGCCTGTTATACATTTTGTTGCAATCTTTGCATTCAAATTTGCAAAATTTCATTGTAAATAACCATTGGTACCATAAGAGTTACATATTTTATTACTTACTTTTTTTGTATGTTGTTTTGTTGTTTTGATGCTATTGTAATATCTGTCTTTCTGAATGGGTAATTATGAATGTGAATGCGGCCCATATTTCATGTTATTATTATTTGTGTTTCTAGGCCTCTTACCTGTACTTGTTTCTGGGATAGTCCTTATATCAGCTGTTTTGTATTTTGTTTTACTTTCTGATTTGCTTAGAATATTTTTATTTTATCAATTTTATTTGGTAAATTGGTGTGTTAGTTCTTTTTTTGTGTGTGTTTTTTTTCTGTTCATTCTATTGCAAAATACAAAAAAAGTTATTTTTTGTTGCGTGAATGGTTTACTGTTAGGTATGGTCAAACTAGTGGAGATGAGTTTTCTATATATTGCATATTGTAGTTGGTTATGCTTTATGAAAGTAGGTAAGTCTAAGCTATTATCATTTTTTTCTTCTGTTAACTGTATATTGCAGTGTTGTTCGGGTGTTATATTTTATCTGCAAGTATGTTTTGTTGTTGTAGAATACAGGTGTTCATCAACACATCTATTTGTTATCAGGGTTTAATGATTTTATAAATTTTGTTGTCAATTAATTTTAATAATATTTCATCTATTTTACTAGATAAAGGTGATTCAATAACTTTTATGGTGTTATCAAAAATTATTGTTAAATTCAAAATATCGCTGACTTAGGATTAAATAGGATCTGAATATTTGGTATCTTCATTTTGTTTTTTAGTTTTAACACAGATCATGTATACTGTTTCCTATATATACTTTTCCTGTTCAATGAAAAAGTGTAGCCACAGGAAACAACACCTCCCTAGTGTGAGAGATAAAACTGAACTGAAATTTGATTTGGTCAGTCAAAACTATATGTTAACAATTTCAAATATCAGTTATTTCTTTAGCCTTAATATTTTTCTTTTTGCATACAAGTCAACTATTCTTATTTGAATCCCAAAAGTTCATATTCGTTGGTTTTGTCTTGAAAGTATACTCTGACTTCTATTTTTAAAAGTGCACATCAGGTTATATTATTTTCACAAAAGTAAACATTCACACCTCACATTAACTTAATTATCTTTTAAAGAAAAATTTGGTTTTAAAGATATCTTTAACCACCACAGGCACATTATACAATATTATACACAAATATAATGATTATAAAATACAAGCATGCAGCTTATTAAATTCTTGGACAAGTTTCCTCTTTACATATATCAGATGAAATGTACAGTATCAATGTAGGCAAATGTAAATAAGTTGGAAAACATTAACTTGTAATGAAATTTATTAGTCCAAGTAGCATGTGTAAAAAAATAATAACTATATAGTTATATATGCTAGGCTAACAAAAAATTCCAAACATTAAAAGTGAAGACTAAAGCTATTTTACTTATGGCTTTTTGTGAATGAAATGTTTGTAAACATAATAAAGTGTAAATGTTTAGACAGTTTATGTGTACTTACATTTACATATTCTTCTTGTTTTATTCTGCAATTACTTTACGTAAATTCTAAGAACACATACGTTACATAAAAAGAGGCTTAACCATAAGTGACACTTCTTTTTCAAAAGTACTTAAGCTTTCCTATGTAATACATACTTTTGTATCAAAGGGAGCCAAATTTGTTCCACCGCTCCATGTTCTAGATTCATGGTCACTGAAACCAATAATATCACTAAGTTGGAAACCCTGAGATGGTAACAGTGAGTAACGAATTTTTCCATCATGTAAGAAAACCATGTTATCTGTAAAAGATATTAATTTTGTATAAGTAGAGAAGAGCTGAAATCTGGTTTAATTAACAGAAAAAGATACCTAAAAAGTGTTTCAAAGTTTTATGGCTTCTAAATACCACTATTACATTAACGACTCGGAACACAAAGTTTTTTATAAGTAAAAACATAAACTTTATATAATATATATTCAACATTATATAAAGTGTAGTGCTGTGAAAAAAGTTGATGAACAATCAAAACAACTAAAAACTAAAAAGTTTTACCTTACAGCCTGAACCGGTTTTCGCCTTTAAAAGGCTTCTTCAGAGGCTGCCGCTGGTAGCGCTGTCCGTCCTGTTGTGGGCGACGGAATCGAATTTCGAAAGATCGATGCTGTGTGTGGGGGGTGAGATATGTTCGAATAATGCGTGCGATTTGAATTGCGCTGTTCGTTTAGGATGTCGTTTCTATTTGTTTTCGTGTGTTTGTATATTTCCAATTGTTCTAGAGTGTCTAGTTTTCGGCCTTTTGTGTGTACGTGTAGAATGTTCATGTTATTGTCGATGTTTTTATATGTGTGGTTTGCTTCAATGAGGTGGTTTGCAAAGGTGGATTCTGTAGTGGAGTTCAATGCCTTTGTGTGTTCAATTTATCTCTGTTTTCAGTTACGTCCTGTCTGGTCAATGTAGAATTTGTTGTAATTTGAGCAATTTAGCTTGTAAACACCGGGTAGATCGAATTTGATTTGTGCTTTGTGTGTGTGTTCTGTTTTGTTAGGAGTTTTGTAAGCGATTCTGTATCCTGCTTTTTTGAATTTGTGGGCTATTTTTTCAGTTTGTTTGTTGATGTATGTTAGTGTTATGAATTTGTTGTTTTCTGTCTTTGTCTGTTGTTTGTTTTGTGTTTTGTGTAGGAGTTTACTGACTATTGTTCTGTCATATCCGTTAGATTCTGCTAGATATTTTATCGTGTTTAGTTCGTGTTTGTAGTCTTTTTCATCTAAGGGGATGTTGTTAAGTCTACGTATCATGGTTCTGAAGGCAGCTAGTTTGTGTTGTAATGGTGATTGGAGCAGTTGTGTATTAGTGTGTCAGTTGTAGTTGGTTTTCTGTATATACTGAATATGTGCCCGTGTTCTAATTTTGTGATGGAGAGGTCTAAGAAGATTGTGGTATTGTTGTGTTCGTATTCGGCAGTAAAGGTTATGTTTTTATGTATTTTGTTTATGTGCGTTGTGCCGCGACTAGTAAAAACATCGCCGCGAGAGTTAATTATGTTATATTTCGTCTCCTTTACGCCTGGATAGTTAATCTCAGGATACTTACCGCACTTAGGACGACAGACCACTTGGCCCACTGGTTCAATCTCAGGATCCTTACCGCACTTAGAAGAACAGAGGCTAATAGGTGAAAACAAAAAGGAAGAGGAAAGAAGAAGTGTAGTGTGTATGCCTGTGTGCTTGTGGGTGTATCTGTGCAAGTGTGTGGGTACTGCATGCTGACTTGATCAGGGTCAGCATACAGCGAGAAGAAATAGAAGGAGAAAAGAAGAAGCGCAAGTTTTGGGAGCTCCTCTGAGTTCTGACCTCCTAAGGCCTCCTACACTCACAACTGAGACCCAAAAGCAATTACTAACCCGGACCATTTTCTATTCCCCCCCTTCCTAGGACTGGAAAATCTCAACACAACTCCAACCATCCCCACACGACCCTCTCCGCCATGCCAACCCCACAGGGCCACCCCTAAACGTCACCCTCCCTGGTGACCTCCATCTACTCCTACTGCTGCCACTCACATACGCGTCCATAGGACCAAACAAGGTGTCACTAACCTTGATATGTGAGTGGCTATACTACTACTATTGTCCACCTCTTGGACTGACCAGCCATATGCAGCAAAACAAGGCATCAACGATCCTTGACATATGACTGGCCCACATCCCTACACTAGGGCGGACGGACCCGATTAACAAGGCAGAGAAGACCGCATCGAGGGCACGCGAACATCAATCCCATATCTCCATCGAATCACTAACCTTAATATGATAGTAAGGGGGGGGCAACTTCTATACAGCCTGGCCTTCTCTCGCCAGGACGAGAGACAGTCAAATGAAACAGGGGACATCTACCCAAGAATGCGGCCTGGACCTGACGATAACTCACTTAGGGGCTCTTCTGTCATACCATTTACCAAAGAAAATTGAGGTCCCAAATACAGCATGCCGTGAGGTTAGGCTTAATCACGAAATTCTTGTAACAATCCCCGGCCAGAATTACTTCATTAACAAAACACAAACACCCACAATGTAACACAACACATCTCAACAACAGACAGGAAAGACTTGCTTCCGTGCAAGTGACCTCTGGGTTATCTAGCGTAGCAAGGACTCGAGAAACTAAATAAGCCGAGCAGCTCCCCTAACACCGGACAAGAGACAAACAACACTAATAATAATAACGTAAGAATTGAGACAAAACAACAACAACACATCATATAACACCTCAAAAACTTCACAACAATATACCCAACAACAACATAAATTAACATCACTAATTCAAAAATGTCACACGATGTCTATTCCTTGCCATCGTCAATAAAACCGACTACAGGCCTGACCATACCGCATCCAACAAAGTAATAAACCCGTCAAAGTCAGCATGCAGTACCCACACACTTGCACAGATACACCCACAAGCACACAGGCATACACACTACACTTCTTCTTTCCTCTTCCTTTGTTTTCACCTATTAGCCTCTGTTCTTCTAAGTGCGGTAAGGATCCTGAGATTGAACCAGTGGGCCAAGTGGTCTGTCGTCCTAAGTGCGGTAAGTATCCTGAGATTTTCCCGACTGGCCAAGTGGTCTATTCTTCTAAGTGCGGAAGTAAAGGTCCAGAGGACCGGAGTCCTGGACTGTGTGTCAACATTTTTGAATTTTGTGGGCAACCAGGTTGCCTTTTTGGAGTGGGGTGTGCCGCGACTAGTAAAAACATCGCGGCGAGAGTTAATTATGTTATATTTCGTCTCCTTTGCGCCTGGATAGTTATGCTGCGTGGCGTCGGCGATTACAGTGAGCCGTCTGTTGTGCATCGTAACGCGATCTGTTGGATAGTCGCTGTAACCACGGTTTAGCCGGAACGGCTCTCACGTGAGGGAAGCAGTCCATTTGCTGTCCATTCCTCGACCCGTTTACATCTGAACGCCGGCGGCGAAATTAAGTTTCTGTCTGTACTACTACCACTTTCTGCCATGGGCAATTAATTTTATAAAGGACCGCTGGTTAGTTTCTTTTGAGTATAGCTTGTCATTAAATATAATGAATATTTGCGTAAAATTGTTTTGTTCTATTTGTGTTGTCCAGGATTCGCTCATTTAAGTCCTTGTTTTTGAGATCTTCCTCCGCCCCTGCTTCGTAATTTTCAATTTTTCATTCCACTGTTCAGCCAGTTGTTTAATGTGTTCTTTTATTTCACGTGTTGTATATTCACGCTGTTCTCTGAACTTGCTATCGATCTTTACAGCTTGTTCATTAAGTGACTGTTGAACACGCTGTTCGACGGCTTCAACGCGTGCAGTAAGCTGTGTTTTCAAAGTGTTACTGACGAGTTCTATTTTAGCTTCTAACCTCGTATTATTACTATCAAACTTAGTTTCTAACCTTTCATTATTGCTATCTATTTTACTTTTTAACTAATCATTATTAATTTCTAACTGAGTTTTTAGTTCTTCAGTAGTGATTTCTAATCTATTACGACTATCTTCTACTTGAGTTTCTAATCTCTCTAATTTTTCATTGCCACATTCTAATTTACTTTTTAACTCATCATTATTACTTTCTAACTGAGTTTTTAGTTCTGCACTATTCGTTTTCAACTCCTCTTGCAGTCGTTGAAACATCGTTTCGAAGTCCATTGTTGGTTGCTTCGTCAATGTAGACTACGGTGTCCTAACTGATTCGTTATACTAATTATGTGTTTAATTATTGGTCCATCGTGACTTTATATTTCTTTATTTATAAATAATTTTATTTATTTATTAGTATTAATTTCACAACTTTTTTTTCTCTCTGTACTTAAATTTAACAATTTGTAATATTACTTATTACCTGAATTTACTATTATTTTTTATACAATACTCGTGCTAATTATTTATTTGACTTTATTTATATTCTTGGCGCCATTTACTTGTAATGATAATTAACATATGTCGGACCACACGTTGGGCACGCCATTAATTATGCAACGATACTCTTAACCACTCACTTTTGCACATATGCTATTACTCATTTGTGCGCACTTACCCACGTCTCGAAGGTATACTCTTCTTCTGCAGTATTTACCTTGACGTTTCCCAGCTAGGTCGCAGGCTTTGGTAGTTAATTGAGGGTGGATAAGCACGTGAATATGGTTACAAGTAAATAGTACAGAGGATTTAGTACTGGTTGCGAAATTAGAACGACTTTGTTAATAAAATTATATTAATTTTGTATATTAATTAAATAATACAAGTTGTCATGTTATTAATAAGTGTGTGGGTTAACTAATATTGAAACCCTTATATGCACTTATACGAATATCGTATACTTATAACGTGGCAAAATCTTATCTCTTATAGTCTAAGACACATTACACACAAAAATAAGACATATATGACCTGGAATATTTACACAAACATATAATATATAACACATATATTATTACAATGCGTGATTAACACATACAAAATTGAATATTAATATTGACTTAGCAAGTGTGGTTTTTCTTATTATGTACCACTTAATTAAACAAATAAATAATTAAACATTTATAAAAATTCTAATAGAGACAATTCTATTACTTTATTTAACTATCCTACTCCTAATGTCTCAATTAATTAAAATCTACAATTTAAGTAAACTTTCGTACTTGATTTTACGTTAGAGTTACTTGAATTTAATTATATAATACAAATATAAAAATATAATAAAATATGGTTCCCTAATTACCATTTATTTATGAGATCAATAAGTTTATGTTCTTTGTTTTAAATTATTATTCTCTGAACGCTTATTAATTATTCATTATGCAAATAAAATAATAAAGTTATGTAAACTTGTATATGGAATCGATAGACCTCAGGGTCATTTATAAGATTTAATAAATGTCTGACTTCACCTGCATATTTCTGCAATCATTTAACTGTGTTGTTACCGTCACCTGGACTCTAGAGTTTTGGGATCCCCTTCCGGTATCACCTTCTCTGTCTCTGCGTCGTTTGGAATTACTCTCTCCGTCTAATGGATGCTGAGTTCTGACATGGACTTCTGGTCGTGATGTTGTACGGCTGGCTGTAGCTGCGTGTGGCTGTCTCGAAGTTCTACGTGGACTTCTTGAAGTTCATCGACGACGTTTCGATTCCTCGTAGTTTACGATATTATTGTCTTTTACATCACTCGTGTATATCACTAATTACTTTCACCGATATACTGCCGGTTCCATCGCACTTTAAGTTATGTAATTCGATTTAAAACATTACTTAAACTTTGTAAAATTTGCGGTGGCGGGATGCGTGGCTTTCACGTACTGTCTGTTAATGATCTGAGAAAGCGTGTGTCGCTCGCTGGGGTTTTATATGTAGTGGTGTAGTGGGGGTCCTAGAACCTCATGACGTCATATCAGCTGATTCTGGGGGGCTCCTATAACATCAATTATAACGTGTCAATTATAACGCCAATGAAATGATTGGCGGTCATGTTGGGAAAGTGTTATAGTGTACGAGTTTAGATATGTACGAGACGTGTATTGCATTGTTGCTGTGAACTGTGTAAATTCGAATGTGTGTCTGCGTGGTAATTATATATTGTAATAATACAAAAGTCTGTTTATAATAACTGCGAAACTCTGGAAGACATGGTTCTTTACTTGTAAAATTGAATATTGTAAATCCGTGCATAGAAGATGTGCATAATGTCTTGTGTGGTGTGTATAATTGAAAATCACTTCACTTGTAAAAATTGTGTAACACATATCACGCATGGAAAAGGATAGTTGAAAAAAATGTGTCTGTGTGATAAGTATATATTGTAATAATAAAAAAAGTCTGTTTATAATAACTGCGAAACTCTCGATGACTTGGTCCTTCAGTTGAAAATCGATTCACTTGTAAAATTGAATATCGTTAATCCTTGCATAGAAGATAAATATTACTATATATGATATTTTTATTGATATGTAATTTCTATCGCAAGAACGTTGTAGTATCGTCTACAAAAGCTGTAGTGTCGTCTACATTTGTTGTAAGAAACACACAATATATGTACTGCAGAAGTGAACACCATTTCACTTATAAAACACGCATCATGCATGGAAAATAATTATTGTTTATATTAATCTGATGGGTATGTAATATCTGTCAGTTAATTTGAACAATAAAACGCAAGTCGTGGATGATGTAATCGACTCACGCTGAGACCTTCACACTGCATAAACGTGTGGAGTTATTTATATCCGCTTACATCAGGATGCTGACTGACCATCTGTTATCGCAGCGTGTGAACATAGTGAGGGCGAGGGGCTTTATTACGTACATAAATTTGTTTAATAATAGGACGCAAGTCGTGGATGATGTAATCGACTCCCGCCGAGATCACATGCTGGCTGACCATCTGTTATCGCAGCGTATAAACATAGTGAGGGCGGGGGGCTTTATGTAACCGTGTGAAACAGAACGAGAGCCAAGCTGAGTGGTCGTCCTTGACTTTGTGTGTGGCAACTCTAACGTCTGTGTGTTGTTTTTTTGTCGTTGGGCGTGCATTAGCTCTTACCATCTCTTTCACTTTCATCCTTGAGTGGGCTATTCGAGATTGTATAAAAGCTGAACGAATTGCTCTCAACGGCACATCATTCGCCGAGACTTAACTGGAAATCGTACAGGGTGAATTTGTTTTTTAAAATATTCTTTAGTTTCTAAAGTGTATTGTAATCAAGCAATTATTTTTAAATAAAATTGATTTTTTAATTAGTTGTATGTAATAACACATGAATGGACGTTCTAGCTTGTATATTGAGTGATGAATAGAGTTAATGTTCGAAGGACTTTTGAAATTAAATACAATAAATATGTTAAAGCAATACTGTTTAATTAAAAACAATTAAAATACATGTAATACAAATATATTAGGATTTAAAATACATAATATTTAAACGCACACAGTAGTGACAATTACAAAATACATAATATGTAAACATGACAATTGTGTACGAAATACATCTAAGTAAACTAAGTAAAAGTTAAAATAAACAAGTGCACTATGACAAATATGTACAATTAAATCAAAATGAAATATGTATAAGCAAAGTATATAATATGTAAACGCACACAGTACTGACAATTACTGTGACAATTACTATTAAGTGACAATTACAGATTACAATTGTGTACAATTAAATCAAATGAATTATGTGTAAGCACATTATATTATAAGTTAAAATACAATATGTAAACGCATACACAATTGTGTAGAATTAAAACAAGTGAAATGAAATACATCAAAGTACAATTTAAATTACATAATATGTAAACATAAGCTCAATGACAATTGTGTACAATTAAATCAAATGAAATAAGTGTAAGCACGTTATATTTTAAGTTAAAATACCATTTGTAAACGCGTGCAATAACAATTATGTACAATTATTCACGCTAATTAATACATACGAAATATAAATATATTTGTTAATTCTGAAGATGCCTATCTGGGCTTACTCTAAAATGTCCACCACGTAAGCCTTGTCTTATTATCTAGACATAAGCACATTGACAATTGGGTACAATTAAATCAAATGAAATATGTGTAAGCACATTATATTATTTAAAATATATTATGTAAACTCACGCACAATCGTGTATAATTAAAACAAATGAAATGAAATACAACTAAATACACTAAGTACAAGTTAATATACATATGTAATCGTACGCGCAGTTAATGACAATTGTGTGTGTGTGTGTGTGTGTGTGTGTGTGTGTGTGTGCAATGACAATTATGTACAATTATATATGATAAATGAAGATGTCCATTCGGTCTTACTCTAAAATGTCTACCATGTAAGCTCATTATTTTTCTCCACGATAAACCAGTTGCAGTGAACAAGGCAGTAAATTTTTTAATTCCTCATCATCGAAAACGCATGCGTATCTCTTAGGTAGATATACACGATATGTTAATTTTATGCCCCTGTACTACTGGATAGTGGCGAGTACGGCCTTCCCGTACTTTGCGTCTATGTTTTGTAATTCTTCTATCGGATATTTATCACCAATTATTAATTCCTTAATTTTTTATATTCTATCGCGCTAATGCTCGCAAACTTTGCAGCGAATGATGCCATTTTACAATGAGGAATTTATATTTCGCTTGCGCGTCTGTCAAGATCTGAATGAATAACACTCGTTCGTAGCGGAATAAATAGGGAGGTATATGAGGAGGGAGAAACCGGAGAGTGCATCGAGAGGGGGAACCACTCAACGCACAATAAGCGCTTTTTTTTAACCGTGTGAACAGGATGCAACCTGATTTCTCACGCTATGTTCAGCGGGTAGGTGAGGGGGAGGCGACTCGGTTATTTTTATACGTCTAGACAGGGTGATGTAATCGACACCAGTTGAGCGTGTGGGAACAGGCAACAAGACGGCGGCACTAATTTTTTATGCGTCTAGACAGGGTGATGTAATCGACTTCTGTCGTGCGCGGAAGGGAGGTAGGCGAAGGCAGTTATTTTTATGCAAGCGAAATGATGATAAATAAAACAAAAATGTTATTAATTTACCATAAACCTACTGATGAGTCTAAAATCTGATACAACCAACTCGCGTAAAGCGTGTACTCTATGATTTGTACATATTTCTGGAAATAAGCTGTTCGCGAAACAGGCTGTTCCGTGCATTGAACGTAATTGTTCGAGTTTGGGACAACCGAAATCTTCTAAATTTATAATATTGAAATGCACGATACGCTTCTCCAGAAATCTTTTTTTGAATCCTTTTACGAACAGGTAGTTAAAAGGAAACGTGTACTTTTACTAATATCGACACACAAGATGTTCGTACGATGTCTTCCCCGTCCGTCCACACTAGTCCATGAAAACGCCCCGTTAACCATCTGTTCGTCCTCGCATGTTTGTGATTCGAAACGATCGTGTCCGCTGGTGGTGCAAATATCCAATGCCTGTTGGCAAATGCGGTGACATCCATAACGGTCAGTTCCTTGACGAGTTCGTTTCCGTTATCGTCCACGAAACAGTGAAAGTCGAGTATGACTGCTAGCTCGTCGACTGCCATCCTTTTTTCGTTACAAACAATGTGTTCGGTGCCATTAGGAACGCTACCGATCCGTCCGTCTCGCGGAACAGACAAGTTGTATGTTGTAAAACGTCCGTAAACAATTTCTTCGGAACGTTTATTTTGTACCTTGTCTCCTCGTTACGGATCAGTGCAACAAATTTTTGTGTCAAAACGTTGTATACAAAACGTTTTACAGGGTACAATACTGCGTGCTTTAAGTCACTACAACGTCTGTACTTGTACGAAGTTAATAGCTTCATGCGTCCGTTCTCGACGCGTACTGTCGAAACACTGAGGTATACGAGATTGTGAGAGAGGATGGCAGTGAGATATCGATTAATTATAAATACTTCCGTCACAGCAGCACCATAGATTATAAACACTTCCGTCACAGCAGCAGCATAGATTTTTAAACAATCTTTACTGGTTTATTTCATGCATTAGACGAAACGTTCTTGCCCTTTTATTAACAGCTGGTAAGCGCGAGTATGAATTTGCTGTTCGTTTTCTGACCGCACGTTGTTTAGTCGTTCTCAGTAGTCGTTGTAACAAAAAATAGACATTTTTATCGGTGTAACCTGAATAAAAGAAACCCGCTTTGACTAGTTCTTTGGGCGGTATCGGGCATCCTATAAAATTTAAATGGTTTTCAGGTGGGAACATTGATAAGAATATTGCTATCATAACGTGTTGTACTTCTTCATCATCCAAAGAAACGTGCTCGTACGTTTCGCTTCCTTCGTCAGAACTCATCGTCTCGATGTAGTCGATTCTGTATTAAAACCAAAGAAGGAAATTCGTAGTAGTCACTGCGCGTGGTAGGTTGAAACTGATGTGTGAAAACGAACTAGAAATACGCTCTGATGTAAGCGGTGTATGTGGCTCTACATAAGGGACACGTATTTAGAGTGATGACGCAATTTGCACACAGACACAAACATACACTTTTCACAGTCAACTGTACTCTCTCGTACAAAGCGTGATGCAACACTGGACAATCTATTCGTAACGACTTTCGTTATTAAACCACAATTTCCTGTTGGTGGGGGCAACTACTTATTACCTCTTCGTCGTAAAGTACGCTCTGGACGTCATCGGTTTTTCTTTTGTTTTGCCTTTATATACTACCAGAGCTTTCAAATTGGTTTTCAATGGTATTAATATTGGTTCGTAACTTCTTGTTAGCTTTCATTCCTCTTCTTGGATCCTCTGTTTTAAGTCACAGTATTTTTTCCACAGGTTGTCCTTAATCGTATCATTATCACGAGCTAGTTGTTTCTCCTTTTCGTCCGTATTGACAGATGGTAGTACACCGACTGGTGGATTGACTCCGGAACATGAGTATTTACGTACTCTGACACCGTTTTATGCAAACGGTTAACAGCTGTTTTAATTAAACACTCGTAACAGTTATACCCGTTTATGCGGACAGTACATATCGGAAAATATCTGTTGTAACACCGAATTAGCGCACGTTGTGCCTTATCCAGTGTTGCTACCATCTTCATCGAGTTCATCTCATTGCAGATAAGGCTACATATAACACCCTTACGGTACTCGTACATTTCCACAACTAGTACGTTATTGTTTTCGGGTAAACCGTAGTTCAGGTGGTTTGCTTTGAATTCTGTTATAGGACAACGGTCGGGAGACTCAAAGTATGAGTGTAACATTTATGACTTTAATAAACAAAACTCATCGGTCATGACGCCTGCGCACATTTGCACTGATCGTAAAAACGTTCGTTGGACACTGTTTAACTGTGTTTCTCAGAATATTGTATTCTGAAGTATTTACAGTACGTATGAAGTGTCGGTAATGCTTCCCGGAGATAATGTAACGAATGCAGTCATTGTGCTTTGTTGTTCACCAACTAGAACGCACTTTCCAGTTTTGTTAATGGCGACGATGGACAGTCTGTGTCAAAACTACTGATTACTAATGCAGTCCGTTTACGGATCGGTTGTTTGTTGTTATTTCCGAAGTATGCCGAATTACGCTTTCGCGACGCGCGAACCGAATAACACTGGTACGTTGAATATTCTCTGCTTCCTCCACATCCACCTCGGACTCGCGAATTCTATAATGCCCATACGCTAGCGTTCTCTGGCCGTCTTCCAGGATATATCGTTTATCGTCGTACAGCGATAGCGAGAGTTTGACAATCTTGCGCGTGTACAGTTGGTGGTTTTCGCTGCGGATAATCTGCGCTGACGTATATATTTGGCGGTTACTCGATTCCGATGACGAAAGCAAACACCGTTTGTAATCAGCGTGCGTTAAACGGTTTTGTATTGCCACCCGCGATACCCATTTTTCTACACGCTTCTCATTTTTATCCCCGTCGTCCTGTAACACTAACAGTGAGTACGATTTTGCGCGCAACCCGACGAATTCTACAATAGGTTTTGCATGCGTCTCATCCTTAAAAGTACCCAACCGTTTTTTATTTAGCACACTAAAACACGGATGCGTCACGGGATATTCTGATGTATCGAAAAGACGAAGGTTTTCCTTAATGTCTGCGTAAACGGCATCAGTCCGTATATCATACAACAAAGAGTCCGTATCTGTCATACACAATCGAACACGAGATCCATATTTCGCGATTATGTAATTGTAATGAAAACTGTACATTACATATTTACTAATGTCCAACACTGTGAACCTCACGTACAGCGGACGGTTGAGGTACACGGTTCTCTTTTTCATCATCACACCGACCAAGTCTTCGTTGTACACCTTTACGCACTCAAATCTTGGGCTCGCAGTCAGCTTTATCAGATCACGTTCGTTGGACACCAAACGAAAATATATCCGTTTTCGAACGTTTTCCAATGACTTTCCGTAAACAGCGTTAATCATCAATTTAAAAAAAAATCCTTTTCGAAATCGTTCGCTGCAGCTTTCCGTTTTTCCGTATTGAAAATTATAAACGGCTTCATCCAAGGGCTCTGTCGGAACGCCAACACGCGATTAACGGCTTTCAGCTCCATCCCGAGTTTGAGGGAAAGCTGCAATGTTCTGTAATGCACGATATAATTCTCCTTATCTTTGAGACTCGTGATGAGTTTTTCAACTGTACCGGTGGCAGACATTTAAAATTCCTTCAAGTAATTGAACCGTTTGGTGTAAGGCGACAATTCGAGTTCGTTGACTTTCCTGCGTTCCGGTGCCAGTGGATAGTCCGAATGCAAATCATGTAAATTACGAGGATAACCAATATCAACATCAAGAATATATCCGATTTCGTCTTCCGCTCCAGCTGTACTCAAATCTAACGCGTCAATTTCTTTGCGTTCCATCCAACGGAATCCGGAATGTGGTAGCGGTTGTTCCATCGCTGTTCCGTACAGATTTGTACAGTCCAAGTAAAGAAGATAATTATTTGCGCGTTTCCGATCGTAGTCCGACACATAAGGATTGTTGGCCTTGGCGTATCTGTTAGATATCATCGCTATTCCACCACTAACTCCGGTTTCTACGAACAGATGCATGTCGATATCCTTCAACAGTTCGAGTCGAATTCCAGTCATTTTCATCATAGCGTTTCAAGCTAGTCCTGGCGCGGAGTATACGTTACACGGATCTATACCATAGTACTTGTCTTGCGAAAATTTTCGAACACATCAGCCAAAAGCAATACATCAGTTTTCAAATAGAGGTTATGGTGGTCCCCTAACGTTTGTATTCCGAAACTTGTCCAAACGTTGTGCGCATGAGTGTAGTCTTCGTCGGATACGTGCGTCTCGGCTAATTCGTTTTAAAAGTGTTCCTGTGCGGGCAGCGACGTGTCCTCGAACTTACTTTCGTCCTTCACATACTCATACGGGTAGACCCCCTTTCTAAGTAATTAATCGATACTATCTTCATTTCCACTGGTTTGCATGCACTGTCGTAAAATTTTAAAATTTTCTTTCCGCAAATTTTTTACCAGCTTCTCTAACGACGTGTTCATATACTGCACGGAATCGAGAAACCGCAAGGAGCCGAATGACACGGACACATAACGCTCGCTGGTCGTAGCGATACATTTAATGTCTTCACTTCACGCTTGAATTTTCCGAAAGTCCGCATCAGATGGTGACAATCGTAGCCTCGCAAGTTATGAAAGAACACGGGAACGTGTTGCGGTACCTTGTAGTTCAAATTACAAGTGTTATGCGCGGCTCCCAAGTACTCGCCCGTCACATGATCATGGTTTCGCACTTTGTCCCCTTCGTGCTCGAGACACTTCTTACATAGATGACATATGGTAGCGTTTTGAAACTCGCGCTCGGCTTCTTCAGTCATGCGAATGGGTTTGTTAAAATCACGTTCGAGCCGACTAATGTCTTCCAGCAGAGTTTGAAGAAACGTCTCCACAACGTCTTTACCGCGATACAAAACCGGTTCTTTAACAGCTTTTCCGGTCCAATCAACGATTACATAACAAAAACTACATGACACGTGATGCGCGTTGTCGAGCGAGTGCGATCTATCGTTTTTGTGTTCACAACCATGCACGGGAATAAGGAAGGATTCCAAATCTGCATAAACCGTATAAGGTACTCTGTAGCACTTTGTGTAATCTTTAAAATACATATTACTATATTTTCCGCTCGGTAATTTCACTTTTCGCGCTCCGTGCGGTGTGCAGAGTACCTCGTGATCCTCAAGTCGTTTTTGTAAATTTTTAGTATCTGTATTAACTCGGAAACGTTGTAAGCAATAATTGCAGTAGAACGAAGGGGTCTTACTTTTAGTTAAAGTATACAACAAGCGTGACATGTTTCTAATAAGACAATAATGTTCAACACCTTCATTGCTGACTAGCAGTAGTAAATTCACGTGCGTTCTAACTTTGTTCTCGGTTATCCGTATGGGGTACACTTCGTCTTTTCTGTAACCGAACTCATTAATTCTCTTTCGTAACCGAACATGTTCACAGAAATATTCACATTTAGTTTTTCAAATTTGTTAATTTGTTTCACCGGTACCGGATATACTATCCATTCCATATTCAACTCGTTTTCATACTGTCTGTAGTGATACAAACGGTGCGGGTTAGAAGCGATCGGATGTAAACCTGCTAGAACGGACCAGAGGAAGCATTTTTCATCCATTAGAATCTGCACGTGTACTATAGCTTTCTTAAGTAATAATTTTTTCGGAGTGGGAGCGAAACGTGATCCTGCCAAAGGACGATACTTTATCAAATGTACTTCAACGGCTATAATTCCGTTTATGACCCATCCGCTACCTTCACGAGTAAACTTCGATACCGAATCCAGCACTTTTTCGATACACTCCCTATATTGTTTGTACACGTCTTCCGCTTCCGCAGGTAAAACGAGCTGGGTGCTCGGACGAAACACTCCCGTCTGCTCCAACTCACGAGCTGCTATTAATTTTTTGAACAAGACGCGCACGACATTACATTACAATCCGATCCCATTACATTATCAGCAACAAGTTGTAGGAGAAACAAATAAAATGTTAGAGAATGACATTATTGAACGAGCAGATAGTAATTTTTTAAACCCGATGGTGGTCGTTAAGAAAAAAAATAACGACATACGCATCTGCTTAGATATGCGAAATCTTAATAATATATCACAAAAATGTTACGAGTGTGCTCCCAACGCGGAAAATTTGTTTGTAACATATCAAGGAGTAAAATACATGTCGCGTCTGGACCTAAAACGTGGGTGTTGGCAGATCCCGTTAGCCATAAATGTCGGAAATTCACAGCCTTTTTATATAAAAATAAATGTTATTAGTTTAAGGTAGTACCTTTTGGTTTGGTTACCAGCCTAGCCGCTATGGTTAAGTGTCTTGATTTGGCATTAGGGCCAGAGGTCGACGATTTTGTAAGTGTGTTTGTTGACGACATACTTATTATATCGAAGTCGTTCGAACAACATATGCAGCACCTGGATATCGTTTTCCGCAAGTTAAGAAATGCAAATCTTGCGCTCAACTTAGAAAAATGCGAATTTGTAAAATCAAAAATAAAGTTCCTCGGGCATATTATTTCTGCGGATGACATTAGTACTGACCCGGAGAAAATTCAGGCCATTACGGAATTTCCAAAACCAACAAAAGCGAAATACATCAGGGCGTTCCTTGGATTGACTAGATATTTTCGCCGTTTCACACTGGAATATTCTAAAACCATAGAACCGCTGCTGTAATTATTAAGGAAAAACACCAACTGGAGATGGGAAGAGCGACATGAGGCAGCTTCCAACGCTACAAAAGAATTAGACAGCAAGAACTGACACGTGTTCCACCCGGAAAAAGAAGGAACATATGTTCTTAACTGTGATGCTTCAGACTACGCGATCGGTGGTGTGTTGTATCAACGGAATAATAAAGGAGAACATAAGGTAATTGCACATGTAAGTAGATCTTGAAAAGGGGCCGAAAGAAATTATTTTAGGTCTGAAAAAGAGATTCTTGCAATTGTGTATTGTATCAGTTAAACTTAGATATTACCTTGTGGGTCAACACTTTGAAATTCTCTCGGATAATCAGGCTTTATCTTTCATGCTTAATTGTAAACTGGCCAATGCCCGGATATCGCGTTGGATCATGGCGATCCAAGAGTACGATTTTATCATCAAGTATTGTAAATCCAGTGAGAATAAAACTGCTGATACTCTAAGTAAATATCCCACCATCATCGAAGAACAGTACTCCTCGACCAGGAGTGAAATTCAAATTCTAGCCGCCAAGTATACATTACCAGATGACGTAAGAAATAGATTAAAATTGGTAAATCTTGAACAACAGAAGGACGCAAAATTAGGAAAAATTAGTGAGGAAATACAAAGGCAAGACAACCAGAAATACAGAATCGACAGCTATGTACAGTATAAAATAATCGATGGACAATGGAAGATTATGGTTCTGATGATCTCCTAGAAGATTTAACTTGGGCTTGTCATGAAAGTCATGCTCATGCTGGAGCTTATAAATGTTGTCTTGATTGTTCATCTCTTCTTTCACAGCACTATCACTTTACTAAAAATGAACTTTATCTTGTGAAAAACTTACTATTTTCGTCGGACGCGTTTCGGCTTAAGTATCCGCCTTCTTCAGCTTTTAGTCAGACTGCCATCATTTCGTAACGGTTTTTGTGTGGAAGGTGTAGTGGGGGTGGTGTGTGGAGGAAGGGGATTGGTGCAGGGATTCAACTTGATGTTACACAAAACACAATACACAAAACAACATACAAAAAACAAACATCAAGTTGAATCCCTGCACCAATCCCCTTCCTCCACACACCACCCCCACTACACCTTCCACACAAAAACCGTTACGAAATGATGGCAGTCTGACTAAAAGCTGAAGAAGGCGGATACTTAAGCCGAAACGCGTCCGACGAAAATAGTAAGTTTTTCACAAGATAAAGTTCATTTTTAGTAAAGTTATAAATGTTATTTGGCGATGAGGGAAGACTTCGTATGGTTGAACATGGCAAGGAAAGTTAAGTCTATTTTGCGAACATGTCACATATGACAGACAGCTAAATACCCAAATCAACACACCTATGTTGAGATGGGTAACATAATTACCAAGAATAAGAATGATCTACTGTGTATAGATATTTTAGGTCCGCTACCACGTGCTGCAAAGGGTATAAAGAACCTGGTTGTTTGCACAGATCCATTTTCTAAGAACGTAAGTTTATATGCAATTGTACGACCTACCACGATGGCAGTATTAAATGTTGTATTAAATAATACATTCCGAAATATGGTCCGGTGAAGAAAATTCTATCTGACCAGGGTAAGCAATTCAACAAGAAGTGGCAGTCTGAATTAGAGAAACAGACAGTGTTGACACCAATCCGGAGACCGCAAGGCAACCTCGCTGAAAGGGTCAACAGGGAGTTAGGGCGTCTGTTTCACACTTATTCTAATACCAACCAGAGTAGGTGGCCGGATTATTTCGAGTTTTTCGAGGCGTCCATCAACGGGAATTACAATGACACGACAGGTTTTTCACCTAACGAACTACAAACCGGGGAAATGCCAAAGCGTGTCAGGGACGGGTGCAGCAGGAGGATTGCAACGCAGAATTTGCTTATTCCAAATTTGGTTAAAAAGATAGAGGCCAGGAGACGCATTAAAAAGTGTGCCGAAGAACGGACGGAGAAATTTAATGCGGATCACAAACTGGTAACCTTCAAAACTGGCGAGAAGGTACTCCTGCGAGCTTTATATGTAGGCCACAGGGAAGATAATACTGCAGCCAAATTCTTTAGATTATACAACGGTCCATATATTTTATCGGAACAAGTGGGTAAAAATGTATACATTGTCTCTAACCCAAATATAAACAGGGTGATAGGGAAGTTCCATGCATCACCCTTAAGAAAATATTACGTTAAAGATAATTAAACCTAGAATGCCAGGATATAGGTGGAATGACTGGTAGGAATTGTATAAAAATAAGTGTAAAGTAAGAATAATTGTGATCATGTTGGAAAAATGTATGGATGTACTTTGGTATACATAGACTTAGCCAAATGACGTCAGAAGTGTGATACGCTTATCTGTGTTCAGGAAAGTTGTTGATATCTAGCCATGTGCGTTTGTGCGTTTGTTTGTTTACATTAGGGCTGTCAAAGTGATAGTTGATGAATGTGTTTGATAGAAGCTATTCATTTATTTTGATTTTTGAAGTTATTATGTTATTATTTGGATGATTATTATTATTGGTAGGAAGTTGTCAATTTAGGTTAGGAAAACAAATTTTATATTCCATATAAAAAATTATTTTTTTTACACGTGGTGGGGTTAATCCTGCAACGGAACACAGGATGATAAGCTACGTTGTTTGGATGATGAGCATTTTTATGTTTAGATTGGTTTTATGTAATACTTTGTCTTTTAGCCGTAAGTTTTGTATTTAGAAATGGATAAGCATGTAAGGTATACCAAATTCTTCGTAAAAAGATGTTCTTTATTGTCATGTATTTTTTGAGTGAATTTGTGCGCGTGTGATAACGTGTGAGCGCTATATCTTCCGCGGTAATTAACCGATCGACGTGAAACTTTTACAATGAACTATTTATGTAAACAGCTTCAATTTATGTTACTCTATGGTTCATAACTATTTTTTAGAAATATGTTTTTTTAAGTACGAAAAACTCAATTTGAGACACTTATCATTAATAGGTTCATAAAATTTTGTAGATAATTCAATGCAAGTTAGTGCATATTTATACAAACTCCTTTCTGGAAGTTTATATCTGTTGATTGCATCAATCATGTGACTTGGGTTTAGCTAATCGGAAAACACTAAATTCAGTAACATTCATTCTCTGTAGAGTAAAGATCGACACAATCTGTCTGTGGCTATTGCAAGGTGAAGTTGTGCTCGTGCGTGAGAGTTTTTCTCGAGCGAACATAGAAAAGTATAACTTAACATAATCCTTGGTATTCTGTACGAAGTTTTGCGTACAGTGCCGAGTGGGTCAGTTATTTAAATAGAATTATAATATAGTATAGTGCTTTTCGTGTAAGTTTAAGATATCCTCTTAGGGATTATAAAGACACTTCAAGATTGCGTGGAAGGTGTACGACTAATACACCTTATTAAATTCATACCCATATTCACCATGATATTGATAAAATTTACATATCAATTCTTAATAAACTATTCTAGGGAAAATAAGAAGCATTGTGTATTTAACATATTTGAGAAGAGGACAACAAGACGAAGAGGACGACGGACGAAGAGGACGCCGGACAAAGAGGACGACAGGACGAAGGGGACGCCAGGAAGGAGAGAGGCTGAAGAAGAGGACGCCATGACGGGAGCGGCGGTAGGAAGCGGAGAATTGCACGTACTGAGGTCGTAGCCTCAATCAAGTCAAACCGATATATTATCGAACATTATAAACTATTATTGCAAATTACAATACATGACAATTTATAATACAATATACCTCTTTAAAAACTATATTTGTGTGTAGAATCAATAATTTTTCATCTCCTCCATAATAGACTTGTTTGTGATTTTAACACATTCACTATATCCTTATTAGTATAATAAAATTTGATCTGTTGCAATATATATAGATCTTGTTAAAACATAAAACGTTGCAGGTAAACTACCCCTTCCACTTAACCGATCTTCACCAAAATCAATAATCCTTGAGTCCTCTGTAACTAAGGCTGTACGATAATATTTTAAAAGATTGAAAGTAAGACGGCTTTCTTACTGGATAATCTGATAGCCTCTGGTGAGCTCTCTAGCAGTGTAGCATGCAGAATTGCTAACAAGAAATAAATAATATGAAAATGACTTACCGTAATCTCACGACTGGGTTGATCCTGACACTCAGGCAGGATAGACTGGTTAGGAAGAGGATGGGTTACATGCACGGATTTCTACCTGCCGAGGAGTCCCGACTCGTGGATGATGACACTAAGATGGCTGGCGTGCGACAAAAGCTTCAGGTCCAAAAAGCATGCATGGACCCTACAAAACCCATAGTGCCAACTTCGGAAAATGAAAATAATGACCGGTTCGAACCGAAATATCGAACACCGGCCCCCGTTGACCGCAATGGGTCAACCACCAACTACACCAAAAGACATGGCCAAAATACATTACAAAAATTTGGCTTTTGGTGAACAGGAACACTCTCTGAAAATTACCCTCCAACATAGGACGGGGTCACACGCAAACACAAGAAAATACAAACATACAGAAAACATGCAATTAATTAGAAAACCATGCCGAATAACTCCGCCGCGGGCGCATCGACCAGGCGAGCAATCCGAAAGGTTCGGGTAGAGCAGACAAAACCCAATAACATACAATAAACAATGGCCCAGCCAAACACAATGTAAAACTCAGCAAATCAACTTAGTTAGTATTCCCTAGTTTTTTACATTTTTTTTCCCTTTTTATTTTTTTTGTTGTTCCCTTTATTTCCCTTTTTTTTACCATTTTTTTTTTTACTTATTTTTGTTGTTGTTGATTTGTTGAGCATCCATAACTCCCAATAAACTGGCACAACGCCATGCCAGAAACCTTCCACAATGTAAACTTAACTGCGGACAACAGCTGGAAGGAATCACCTGGGAAATCCCAGAAAAGTGTCAAGTAAGTTCACAACAATCATTGAAACTAATTCTGCTCACCCGAAAAACAAGATAAACCCAATCAAGAAGATATAGACAACCGGTATAATTTAATAGCCGGTCGTTCAAAAGAACCTGTGGAGGTTTTAACTGAAGCGCGACGAACAACCCCGTCGCTCCCCGGAAACACAGCTGAAACTCGGCCAAGAGGCCACATCAGGGGGGGAGAATTCTGTTCCTCCATAACCACCAGATCCCCAACCATTAAATTTCTTGACTTAGACGACCACTTCGATCTGGCATGAAGTGCCGTCAGGTATTCCAAACGCCACCTTTTCCAAAAGGCTTGGAGCAAACCGGCAATTTGTTTGTAATGACGGACGGTCCCTTCATTTAATGAGACTTCAGCTTCCGGAGGCGCGGTAATGGGGCGGCCAACCAAAAAATGACCAGGCGTTAGAGCCTGGTAATCACTTGGATCTGAAGAGAGGGCAGTTAAAGGACGGGAATTTAAGATTCCCTCAATGCGAATGCATAAAGACGCAAATTCTGCTACGGTCAGCGACCTGGTCCCAATCATGCGTTTCATGTGAAACTTGGCCGACTGGACAGCCCGTTCCCACAAGCCACCCTGATGAGGGGCAGACGGAGGGATAAATTTAAATTCAATGTTATTGTCAACAGCAAAAGCTGTTATCTGAGCTGTCAGGTCAGGATTGGAAAGAACATTTTTGAGCTCCCGTTTAAGTTTGGAGCGCGACCCCACAAAATTCCTACCACAATCCGAATACAGTGTTTTCGGAGCACCACGACGACTAATAAACCGCCTCAACACATCAATAAACTGGGGCGTTGAAAGATCCATAACCACTTCAAAGTGAACTGCTTTAGTGGCTAAGCAGATGAAAATGCATAGATACGCTTTGACTATAGGTGCCTTCCGAACAGCGTAAGCCCGTACCAAAAAGGGGCCAGCATAATCCAAGCCGGAAGAATAAAATGGAGGTGCCGGATTAACCCTAGAAATTGGCAGATCCCCCATTAACGGGTTGGTGGGGCGAGGACGCGCCCTGAAACAAGGAAGACATTTCCAAATTATGGTTCTTATTGCTTGACGTGCGGACAAAATCCAATAATTTTGGGCAAGCTGAAATTGAACTTGCAAGGGCCCAGCATGACCTAACCACACATGGGTGTGATGAATTAGCAAACCTACTAGGTGGTGATGCTTGGGCAGTAAAATCGGAAAACGATTTCTAGTAACCGCAGAGTTGGTCAAGCGACCGCGTACTCGAATGAGGCCAAAATCATCTATAAACGGGACCAGGCGGTGAATGCGGACCGGGAGCCGCTTACCTAAACGAAGAGCCGCGAGCTCCTGTCCAAACACGCTGCGCTGAATGTAGCGTAAAATATACTTAACAGCCAACTTCTTCCAATCCATGGCTGTGGAAGCTTCAATCCGCGAAGGCATAGCCCACCTTAAGATGACTGAGGTAACCCCCACCACTAAGGGCCACGAGGACAAGTGCTCAAACAATTCCACCCGGGGCTCCTGAGTGAGAAACGGAGAGACCTTGGTCTCCAAGGCAACATCTTGCACGTCGTGATTCGGGCGATAATTAATAGGGGGCCAGTGCAGAGTATCAAGCTTTAACCAATCTGGCCCTGACCACCACAATGTCGACGACCGGAGGCTGGAGAGTGACGTGCCTCTAGAGGCTAAATCAGCGGGGTTAGAAACACCATGAGCATGACGCTAAGATTTAGTATCGGTCCACTCGGTAATGGCAGCCACCCGATTAGCAGTCTTCAATTTAAAAGTAGGCATGTTCAGCCAATCCAAGACAATCGTCGAGTCCGTCCATAAGAAAACTTGACTCAATTGAATACATGACGAGAATAAGCCAACATAATGACGAACAAGTTTGGCTAAAAGATAAGCTCCCAACAACTCCAAACGTGGGATTGATAAAGTTTTAAGAGGTGCCACTTTAGTTTTAGACGACACCAACGAAACCACCAGAGGACCAGAGTCAGTATAAATGGACAGATAGAGGACGGCCGCGTAACCCAACTGGGAAGCATCACAGAAACCATGCAATATAACCCTTTCAATATGCCCACCTTTAGGGAGGAATGGCCGGGACATAGTAATTACCGAAATATGATTCAAAGAGGACAGGAATTGACTCCAATAATCATTTAAGTCATCACTTAGAGGAGCATCCCAGTCCAAGCCCTCAGCCCAGAGTTTTTGGAAAAAAGCCTTGGCCCTGAAATAACTGGCGAAAGCCAACCACATGGGTCAAATAATTGTGCCATCTGGGCTAACACGACACGTTTGGTAAATTGAACCTGAGCATTATTGCAACAGGCCAACGGAGGAAATGAGAAGCAATCGGTTGAATGGTCCCAACTTAAACCCAGAATATCCTTATCCTTAGCAACGACGGAATCACTCGGAGCGGCTGATTCAGGTAGGCAGTCGGGTTGATTAGTACACCATTTTTTCAAATTGAACCCTCCTGACGGCAACAACAGAATTACTTCCTGTTGTAATTTGCAAAGCTCTGATTTTGAGTCAGCACCAGCAGCAATATCATCAACAAAAATATTACGGCTAAGTACCGCCGCTCCCGCAGGAAAATTAATTGCCTCCTCCTGAGCCAGCCGCTGCAAGGTTCGCAACGCCTGAAAAGGGGCGCAAGCCAGCCCGTAAGTAACGGTACGCAAAGCAAAAACCCTTAGTGGGGCGCCATAAAATACACAGGTACGCCGAGTCATCAGGATGCATACCAATTTGGCGATACATCTGTTCGATGTCGCACGTGAAAACATGGCTAAACCGCCGAAACAAAGTCAAAACGTCGGACAGTAAGGTCTGCAACTTAGGGCCGACACATAACACGTCATTTAAGGAAATTCCAGAGGACGTCTTCATGCTGGCGTCAAACACCACCCTTATTTTTGAAGTATCACCTCTAACTTTAAAGATACCATGATGAGGGATGAAATATTTTGGAAAATTGGGGTCAGACACCAACGCCATATGCCCCTGAGCGACATAATCCGTTATAAATTGTACATACTGGCTCTTAAACTGACTGTTCGCCGCAAATTTCCTTTCTAACGCCAAAACTGAGACATGGCTCCCATAAGGGAATTTCCCAAAATGTGAGAAGAGTTTTTGAAGAACAGCAAGCGCACCTGGTAACGACCCGACGGCAACCGACTTGTTGACTCCATGTAAAACCTTTCCGCAAAGTGATCCTCTTCAGATAATTGGTGGGGTACAGCTGGAGGCTCTTCGACCTCCCAAAAACGATGAACTTGCTCAAGTAGGTTTGTTGTATCCGTTGATAACGTTGTGACAGAAGGATAAAAGTGGTGGAAATGACAGTGAAGCTGATGTGCAGATACTAGATCCAAAGGAAGGCCAGTGAGACCGCTAGCACAATTCAATGCACAATTAAGTGAAATTGGGGCTCTACCCATAATCACAAACCCAAAACGTGTCCTAACTGCAACAGGCAAACCTGCACCCAAAGGAATAGTCTCTCCCATAAGAATAGCCGCTACAATATCGGCTCCAAACAACCCATCAATTGGGGCTGCTACATCGAAGGTAGGGTCAGCTAACAAAAGGTCTTTTGCAGCCTGCTTAACTTCAGGCAACACCTGGAACCTAGGTGAGTCCGACGAGATCTTAGAAAGAATTATAAAAGCATGGTTAGACGCCACAACGTCGCGTTTTAAAGTTTCCAAGGACAGATGGCACACCTTTTTTGCTTTGGTGGCAATATCACCTACCCCATTGACACTTACTGAAGCGTCAAAACAAGCACACTTTAAGCGAGATGCACATGCTTCAGTTATGAAAGAAGCATGGGACGCGCTATCCAGAATGGCCCTAACTACAATATAACCACCATTGGGAGACGACAAGACTGCTAGACAGGTGGCTAACAGAACCCCTGCAGGATGGGGCAGAGTAGTGCTAGACAGATCAACTTGGTCAACAAGCGACGACCCCGAAGACTTGAGTTCAGCTGTTTCTGAAATCTGTGAACGAGACGGAGACGGACGGGCATTTTTGAAATGAAGTAAAGTGTGGTGGTACTTAGAGCCACACGTTTTGCACCTATTTTTGCACCAGCCCGAATGTTTATGTTGGAGGCACGAAAGACAACATTTTTTATTTTCAAGACTTTGAAAACGAGCCCTAGGGACACTGTACTCAGCCACGCCGGACACTTGAGAAGCACATGGGTCCGGGAATCGCAATGAAGGCAACGTGAACTAGATGCATCCCGTTGCGTAACCTCCGCAGATAACGTAGACACAGCAAGAGGAGTAGCCTTAGAAAAGGAAACCTTCTGGGTTTTCTGGTGGCTAGTGCTAGGAAGAGCAGGTAAAGCCGATTCCAAAGATGCCTGTCCTTTCTGTTCCGCCATAGCGGTTAAAAATGTCATAATTTCTGTTAGGGCAGGGAGATTCTCTTTTTCCGTAACAGACGCCTCAAAGCGTTCACGCAATGATAGATCCAGCCTAGACAATACAAAAGACGCATATATTGCTTGATATATATCAGCAATGTTTAGAGCTGACAACGCTGAAAAGTTAGCATTGAAGCTGTCCACCAACTTTCTAATAGACCCAGATGATCGCATAGAAGCGGCTGGTAGCTGAAGCAGATTGGTACAATAAACCCGAACGGCCAAACGAGGATTGTGATAACGACTTTTAAGAGTTGACAGTGCAAGTGAATAACTCTCATCAACTATGGGAAGCGCGGCAACCTTCTCATAAGCCTCACCCTTAAGATGAGTCAGTAAATATAACAATTTTTGCTTTGGAGTGAGGGCAGGACTTTCGTCCACTAATGTGGTGAACTTTGACCAAAACTCGGACCAACATTTGGCCTGGCCATCAAAACAAGGTAAAGAAAGCTTCGGCAACTCATGAACGAGAACACCTGAGTGCCCGCCACTTGCCGATGAAAACCGACCGGAACCAACCGGTATCTCTGGTTTTGTTAGTTTCGACGCTAAAATGCTACCTCGGACATAAATATCCTTAATTTGAGCTACCACCGAAAAAATGTGGTCCTCGTCCAATCCCTGGGGCAATGACTCGGCCGATAGGTAAGGATCGACCTTACCTAGAAGGTCCTGATATTCTTCGGACAACCTGGAGGCCAAAATACCGGCTTCATGTTGATCCACGGCTCTCAATTGCGGCAACCCTTCCAACTTATTTATTAAATGTTGCAACGCAAGTATTCCCACCGAAGTGGTCCGGTCAAAGCTGCCAGCGACAATTTAGCAGTCATACTGAATTAAAAAATATCGCGCAACCGACAACCACCCTCAATGAGAAAATTAGAATTTGAACAATAATCACGACCAGACCTAGCCTAACAGTGATCGAGATAACTAGGCGTCTCACACAACTACTTTTCATACACAATAGCGAGCAAGATAAATACAAAAGTAAATTAGTGCAAGGCAAAATACAACTTACACAATCCAACAGGCGAATAGTACCAAACACAATAAATTAAAAACGCAACAAATTGATTTACACAGTGCAAAAGCACCACAAAAAAACACAAGTTACACAAGATTACAGCACATACGGTTCAAAATAATGGTACACAAAAGTGCACCAAAAAAAAAAACATGTATAATACCACATAGAATAAATACACACAAAACACAGCAAAGTACAATGTACAACAATTCACCAGTTACCGAACCAAACACAATAACTGGGACACATTTAATCCCAAAATTGATGGTCAACGCGGCGTGTATGGACAGGATATCGCATAGGCAAAGTATAAACCGCACCAAAAGGTAATAGTCAATGCCAAAAAAATTAAATACAAAGGCAGGCTATACCGAAACCCGGATAACTTAAAACCGTTCCCTTTACGCCTGACAGTCGCAAACACGTAGCGCGCAATTTCACGTGGAACGCAAACCGTAACAGGACGGAAACAAACTTCACCAGACTTGACCCAGTAATTAAACGACTACCCAAAAAACAAGGTGCAAAATTTTGACACAATATTTGCCCACCTGGCCAAGCACACACGACGAAACTGCTGACCACAACCAACAGCAATAAACGCAAACTCATAGTTCACATGCGTACGTATTATACCAACGTGCTTCCGTGCGATAGCATGCAAATGACGAATATTCATGAAATTTAAAATTAACGGCATGCAAAACAACCACGAGCAGGCACAAAAAACGAAACGGCACGGCACGTTGGTAATTAAAATAAAAATCGCGCAGCCAAAACTGACTTATAACCCATTTACTCACTCGAAGCACCAGCAGCAACATGAACAAAATTACGAAACACGTGCTCCCAGTCGTGACGGCAAGCAATTTAATTGAAAAAGCTAGCAACCTCATGAACCCTCTGGTAGTAAATAGATGTACGATAATATTTTAAAAGATTGAAAGTAAGACGGCTTTCTTACTGGATAATCTGATAGCCTCTGGTGAGCTCTCTAGCAGTGTACCATGCAGAATTGCTAACAAGAAATAAATAATATGAAAATGACACCGTAATCTCACGACTGGGTTGATCCTAACACTCAGGCAGGATAGACTGGTTAGGAAGAGGATGGGTTACATGCACGGATTTCTATCTGCCGAGGAGCCCCGACTCGTGGATGATGACACTAAGATGGCTGGCGTGCGACAAAAGCTTCAAGTCCAAAAAGCATGCATGGACCCTACAAAACCCATAGTGCCAACTTCGGAAAATGAAAATAATGACCGGTTCGAACCGAAATATCGAACAAAGGCACATATGCAAAAATTAATTGATTCTGTTTGAATTTGAGGCAGTTATCGTTCAAAAAATTCTACGTACAGACACAAAGACTTTTCGTAAAATGACTTTTCTTCACGTTTTGAGGGTAGTACAGTCAGAATCAACCCTTATCTCAAAAACGATTTTTTCGCTATCACCATACTTCCATTACTTTATAGAACATGGAAGTAAAAATAGTAATGTAATAATGATTTTCATAATTTTTTTATAATTGACAAGTTCTAATATCAAAATTTATCGAATAATATAAATATCCTGATAATATAATTTATCTGTTTCAAATAAGTTAGAGTTTAAAACAGTCAGACAGTACTGCAGGTCAGAGGGTCTACTAGAACCAATAAGTGTTCTGTAAAGAACAATGAGCGAGTTCTGCAGCTCAGGAAGCTTACTAGTTATATTATTTTAACGTAATTTTTCCGTATTTTGTCTGCTTATAATTGTCGTGGTGTAGGAGAGGCTGCCTAAACCTATATATGTCAGTGCAACACGCGATCACTTCTGGTTTCGTGATTGCACCGGCTATCTCTGATGTACTCTGATGTATCTCTGTTGCCTCGTACTCTGTGTCGTGTCATGTAACAAATTCGATTGGAAATTTAATTGGTCAATTATTGAATGACCTTGGGATAATTTAATGACTTTACATATTTGAAAGTCATCAATACATTGGTGCAGCGAGGAGGTTTTGGGAGGGGTTTAACTCCTACGGTCAAGAAAAAAAGGTAAAAAAAAATGTTTGTGTTGGTAAAAATGTAGTTATATTAAGACCCAAAAAGTGGGTGACAATTTTGATAAAATCGCAAAAATTAATGTGGTGTATCAAGAGAATTTTAACTAACATCTAAACGCAGTGTTAACTTTATATGAAATTTCAAAATTTTGATGTCCCAACACCCAATAAGAGAATTCAAAAATTTGAAAAAATTGTGAAAATCCAGCAGGATGTCAGACAAAAAGGTATTGTAATCCAAATCCGAATGCGTCGAATTTTTGTTCTAGAATTGTTATATCACTAAAGTAATAATAGAGGAGTCGGGATTTTTAAAAATGTTCATATAATTTAAAAATCATCTAATAAACAATAAATGTACTGCGTTCAAAATATTAAGCGAGTTCTACAGCTCAAGGAGCATACTAGTTTAGTTTAGATGTTACCATTTCGGAAACAAACTAAAATCTTCACGCGTGTTCATTATTGCATACATAGCTAAAACCGAACTCGCGGCGTTCGGAAGAAGCACTACATAGCCTCTACTGGTGAACTGATTTGTCTGCTAACTGCAACAAAATTTGCTGTCAGTCATGTATTTGCGAATTTTGTAGTTTGTTATTCAAAAAGTATTGCAAGAACAAGGATAATTTTATCTTTCTCCCGGTGTTCCTTTATCTCGGGATTAGGGTGGCTCAGCTTTCCAGATCTTACCTTTGGCTGGTTCAGTAGATTCAAATACATTTACAGTGGTTGTAGATATTATTCATATATTTGAACGAGCGAAACTAGATCTTAGTTGTAACTCGACTGTCTGGTATTTGTGTATCTGCCTGTGCGTCTGTCTGTCTATTTTGGGCATGTTTCACAATAACTTGTTAATTCGCCAAGCGATTTTCATAAAGCGAATTTTGAGAATCATCTCAAAAATTAGGGGAGCACGTGGCAGAATTTTTAGAAGCTAAAAACCAATTTGGCTTATCAAAGTAAAGCGAATTTAAACCAAAATATAAATATAATGGTCACTTTGGAAATTTCAAAATTTTTGAATAAAAATGCATCGAAGATGCTGAGTGTTTACTCCGCAAACACTTTAACTTTAACCACATAATAATATAATTATATTTAACATATAATTTGTGAATATTTTGGACCTTGACATCCAAAATTTTGAAATTTTTGAAAATGAACACTGCATTCGGATAGTATTTTAAATTTTCTTTAAAATAGTAACACGTTTATTTCATGTAAACATAATTATATCACAATGGTTATAACATTCTTTACAGGTTCAAACATTCTACCAAATGATTTGTAAAAAATACATTAAACATAAAGCATTAAGTAGTTAATGAAAAGTTAGTAATATATAAGAACAATTTTACCTCTTTTTACCCACCCTTTAGAGAGAAGTATGTCTCACTAAAATGATGTATAGTTGTTACGTATCCATGTTAAAGTTACTGAAACGTTGTTGTTCTATTACGATGGAAATTACGTTAGACATGTGTAATTAAAACATCCATCGTTAGAGCACCCTGTAGTTCACATCAGACTTTGCCATTGGCAGAAATGTGCGAAAATATGAAATTGGACGAGAGTGGGAGAACTGACGCCACCGAGCAATTTCAAACCGACAGAATTCTGTCTCAACAGGTGCTGTACGATGCTCAATTATAAATAGGGCACGAGAGAAGTTTTCTCAATCTTCTTCTCAATCAGTCTTCAGTCGCGGCGGGACGCTCTGTCCATTGGCGACGCGAGTTTCTAATTTTTGTTAATCGAACAGTAGACGCGGACGGACGCTATGTTTGTCATAAGTGCAAAATAGTAACTCTTAATCTGTTACCGAATACGAATGTACGTTAGGTCCGTCAGTCAAGACAAGTTACTACGTTACATCATGCAGAGCTGAACAGTAGAGCCGTCTGCTAGAAAGACAGCAGCAGGTGCAGAGCAACCTCTCACACTATCCTACACCAACCAGATGGGTCCATGATAGACGAGTAACTAGAGGACGAAGAGTGGAACCTGGAGACATGCAGGGAACTCCGATCAGAAGAGGACATATGGATCAACGGAGGACATGAGTATAAGCTACAAAATCGAGGTGACAGATAATCCATTTATAAATTTTAAATGAGACCAAAGACATTTAAAAGAGATTTTGAAATTTAAACATGAATAAGAGTTTTATGTAAAATGTAGGTAAAGAGGTTCAGAGAATTTGATTTAAATTTACTAAAATTTTTTTTTTATGTTTAACGATTAATTTAGTCAATTTCAATTTTATTTTAAAGTTTGTAAAGCAAACAATGATTACCAAGTATGCAATACATAAATTAAAGTAGTTGGAAGTTATTAAAAAAAAAAAAAAAATATGAAACTGCAGTAAAGCACACTGTCAGACTGAGCAGTCGAGTTTTTAATATTGACAAATAAGTATTAAGAATATAACTTTGTTACTGTAGAATATAGGATTTATTTAATGTTACATGTACTGCAACATTTGAAAGTTTCAAGCGAACAATAATGAATATTTATGGTGAAGTAGTTGAGATTTTTAAACACGCTTGTGTTTTATAAATATATATAGACCGGTTTTAACATACGGCTGTGAGACATGGGTGCTATCCAAAAGCCAAAAAAGTAAAATCCAGGCGGCAGAAATGAAATATGTTAGGAGAGTAGTAGGAGTAACAAGGAAGAATAGAGTTAGGAATATACAAACAAGAGAGGATTTAAAAGTGATATCAATTCTGGATTTTATTGAACAGAGACAACTATGCTGGTGGGGACATATGTAGAGAATGGATAATGATAGAATGGTAAAACAGGTTTGGGAGGCAAAATCAGGGGGGAGAAAGAAGAGTGGAAGACCGCGACTGACTTGGGATGGAATGATGGGAAACATTTTGAAAGAAGCTTGGGTGGAGGGAAGCGAAGACATTGTCAATGGAAAGAGTAAGATGGAAAAAATTTGTATAGAGTGTAGTTGATGTAACCCGACACCAATATGGTATAAGGGTATTTTGATAATAAATAAATAAATCTGGTAGATTTGTGAACTTGTAATACATTGTATGGATGAATGCGTGCGTGCTAGTTAAACTGTGTGACTACCTAAGGTGTACTAAAAGGAGTGGAACTTTCAATTCGTAACTTGGTTCGACCTACGGGAGTAAGGAATACAAACATCAACCCGTTTGCAACATTTTGCTTTTAAGATCTTTGGGAATGGACACAACATCAGTCCACGACATGAACTGAAAAAACACACGGACGTCGCGACGAGCTGCGAAAGGCTACAAATGGAGCACTTCAAACTACCAAGTAACTGTAATAGTTAGTGACACTCTGCTGGAGTTACTGTGCAAATAAACAAAGAAGAAAGAGTAAATCAAATTTCTCACCTTAGGTGACGTGAAATAATGTCTTTTAATTCAAGTACTTTGTGGTGTATTTTTATACAAAAAATCAAGTACCGTCTGCCTAGTGGCAAAAGCTAAAGACCACGATAATGTCTTTCGGCCGCCAGCTAAACGCAACATTTGCAGAAAGGAAACAATCAGTCAGTCAGTAACCATAATAATGTTGCGTTTAGCTGGCGTCCGAAAGACATTATCATGCTCTTTAGCTTTTGCCACTAGGCAGACGGTACTTGATTTTTTCTTATTCAATCTACAACGTTTTACTCGTTCGTTGGTTTTCCCGCTTCTCTGATAGTTTCATGTTGTAGAATGCATCGATTTTCTCCTGGTCAGTCATCATCGACGCGAACGGTGTATTTATTAAGTACTCGTTCAATTCTTCGCTCAACAAGTCATCTTGTTTTCGTTTTTGTTGCGATGGGGCCGCTGGTATTGAAGCTTCACCGCCGACAGCAACCGCTCGTTGCTGTTCCTTCTCGAGCTTCTTTCGTTCCCGATACTTTCTTGCTCGCTCGGCATTTTGTCGTTTCTTGATCTGAGCCTTCTCGTCGCTGCTATCCATTGTCGAACGCTGTTTTAATCAGTCGCCACGTTATGGTTACTATATACCAGCAGCAGTGTATTTCACCACAACACAAAACAAACCTTTATTTACAACAATCCCAATGACATTATGTATCTGTGTTATACTTCACATTTCTGCGGTGAGTAATTAAATATAAAGAACAGTAGATTTGCATTTACGATGACAAATATTTTAATGAATAGATCGTTAGCTGAATCACATACGAAGACAACCATTAACTAGAGACAATAACCCCAATAACCTATCTACAGCTATGCAGTGTTGTTTGCTTGTTAGGTCTTTAATCTGCGACGACGTTAGCATGTTAGCGGTCGCGGTTTTAGTTAACGATTCCCGGCTGGTAAATTGTGCTAACACTTGATTTTAAACTTTCAGGACGCTTTATAAATCTGGTTTAATTGTTTGCAGTGATATTATTTTTAACACATTATATATATTGCGACGTATCAAAACAAACGTTTATTTACAACAATCCCAATGACGTCACGCAAGAATGACGTCATGCAGCGTGATGCGTTACAGTTTACAGCGTTACAGAAATTTTCAAATGATGGCCAGCCAAAAGACATTATCATGTCAAAAAAACTTTCACGAATGATTCATAGCCTCCATGTTGTATGTTGCCTGTTGTAAACTGGCATTGATTTATGATATTATTTTGTTGTTAGTCGATTAACCCTGCTTTAACTTATGTAACTGTTAAATTTCACTAAACTATTTGATCAGTATATAATCTTTTAGTATTTAAATTAATGAAGTTATAGTTAATTCACTTATTAATCTTTCACTGACTGATTTATGATTACAAACATTTCGAGCTCATTTTAGATTCAAATTTAGATACAACCAATGTTATATACAAAATTGAATGCTAAGGTTGCAATAAATGTTACATAGGACAAACAAAAAAAAAACAGCTGAAAAAACGTTATTTTGTACACCTAAATGCATACAAAAAACCAGAAATATATAAATCTAATTTGGCCACATATGCAATAAACACTGGACATGAATTCCCAGACATAACCAATATGACACTAATAAAACATATACCACATAAAGGAGCCATAATGAACATTTGGGAAAATTTACAAATATACAAACATAAAACACAAAACAAACTAATACATGAACAAATACAAATCAATACAAAACACGACACAATTTTCAAGGAACTCAACATAGAAAATACACAAAATAATATACACAGCACAATCACACAAAATAATACCAATTTAAAGCACCAGAAACCAACAGGAAACCAAAGCAATAACCAGCCAACACACAAATACTTCACAAGGCTCAAAATTAGGAAGGCTGCAGATGGGAAAACAAGGCTTCCCGAAACATGTCACAAATAGGGAGAAAACATCTTGAGGTAATGTCAGCATAAAATATATAATATATATATGTGTGTGTGTGTGTGTGTGTGTGTGTGTGTGTGTGTGTGTGTGTGATAAAACTAGAATTTGGGTATGTTTTAATGTCTCTGATGTGTTCAATTAGCAGGAACTGTTCCAAATGCGTGGAAATCCTGTCCTGTTTGTCCAACATAGACTTGGGACAGTAATTGAAAGACACCAGAGGTTGACTATTTTTTGTTGTGTGTAGTTACTTACGAGGGATAGTTGAACAGTTCGCCGAACAGAAATGTAAAAACAAGTTAATTGTTACAAAAATGACTTTATTTTTCTATATAATCACCCCCAAATTCAATACACTTGGTTAAATGTTTCGTTAATAATTCGATCCCCGTCTTGAAGTAATATTCTGGAAGATCCATAAATACCACTCTACAGCTGCCATTACGTCTTCATTTAATGAAAAACGCTTTCCAGCCACAAATATTTTAAGATTTGCAAATAGATTTTCAGAATCATTTACTATGATATGGGCTGACCACAGATTGTATAGATAACTTATACAGTTCGTAACTAATTCTAAATTATTGTGTACGACTTTCTCATTGATTAAAAGTTACTGACAAACATTGAAAAAGTTCCTCTAATCACTTTTTGAAGTCATATTTGATGTCCCTATTTCATTTCACATAAGAAAAAGTGTCTGACTTTGGTAAAATAACTATACATTGTATTCGTAAATATACATTGTTTAATTTTATGTAAATAATATTCTTATTTTCCAACACAGTAACTATGAATTTGAGCCCACAACACTTTCAGTCAGGCTAACATCAGTGAAAACTCCATTTGAATTACATTCACAAAGCTTTCCTTACACTGTCTAGTAATAGTGAAAACAGGATTAGATCAGTATTTATCAAACTTTTATCCCCCTTCTGAACTTGTTTTTTTCCAGTGGCCCTTTGCCCTACCAGTGAAACAATTCACAGATCTTTTCTGTAATTAAAGTTTGTTTCTTTATACTCTTTGTAAATTAAAGACAATAGTTATATAAAAATGTATATTTAGTATTTCTTAATCAACGTCACCCTTGTGTTTACCGAACAGAAACAAGTTTTTTTTAAATACCTCGTTCCATTGCTGACAGGTTATTGTACAGTGTACAGGTTATTTCAGTTGATGCATGCACGCACACACACACACACACACACACACACACACTTATATACATAAGTATATAAACATATACATCTGCCGATATGAGAAGACAATTCTTTGATTGGCAGTCTAAATAACTCATTCTATCAAATAAGAAGGTTAAGTTTTGTCTGCTAAATGATAATAGCATGTGACCAACACAATGGGGGGGGTTCTATCAATGCAGACGACACATGCAATGCTGTGCTAGAACTACATTCTAGAGGGGATCACTTCAAGAAACATATACGGTTGTATGTTTCAAGAAACAAGACATGGAGGAAGAGTGTGTATCAGGATTATAATGAAAAACACGTAAAAGAAAGAGAACAGATGTGATTTACAAAAGGAAACATAAGAACAGGATTCCCCGTTAATTACCAGTTAGTACAGACAATTATACTAAATTTCGGTCTTCAAAAATACTTGTTCTTTCACAAAATAAGTAACGGTTATATTAACCTCTTACTTGGTAGTAACAGATTTAATAAAGAACATTTATTGGTAGACCGGCAATCACGTACCCTTTGCATGTGTATACTTAATGATTCCCTGGTGTTATATAAAAATCAACAATAAAACAAAGTCAGATTTAATTAAACTTGGCAAGGTACATGGTCCTTTTGGGACAGCCCTATATAATCTTGTGGCTGTCATGCTACCGTATTTTGGTATTATAGTAAAGACAGATTCCTTTCCTAGTTTGGGACAGAAAGCAATGATCGGGAGGGTCATGTGCTTTCATTTAGTGTGTTTCTACCATACAGAGCATTTCAGTTTTCAGTTCTAGTAACGTTTTCAAACGTGGAGCAGTGAGTAATTCTAGACAAAATTAAGTTTCTTTTACCATGTAAGTTTTTCATTTTTCTTAACCGTACTTATACTTTTGTTATAATAGCACATTTCTGTTACTAAAATGTTATCTAATTTTTATTAATAATTGCATACTGATTGTCTTTAAATATGTAAATCTTATGATGTAAATTACATGACATAAATTGAGACTATCATGATCACAAGGGTTAAGAAAAGAACATTTTTGTAATACAAAATAGCCACTTATTTTCAGACTCTTGGTATACTCACAACTATAAAAATACATCTGTAGCCATTGTTAATGTGTATATTACCCCCACACTACACACTGAAATAGTTTTTTCTATGATACATCAGTCAACAATGCACTTTTCTAACCTGTTTTTCAATAACAAATTTCCAAAATGACCATATACTATTAAAATTAATTTTTCAAAATGCAGTAGAACAGTTTCACATATGGAGTGAGCTGCCAGATAACAGAATGTGCCCTCAGTACACTGAATGAGTCTGTCTTAACGTGTGTGAGATGATGCAAGTTGTAACACCCACAACAATATGAGACCAGTCTAATGACCCTTTTTGCAGGTAACTTTACCGTTAGCAGGTAACAGACTCATCCAGTAGCTGCAACCCCCACACTGTTATCGTTATGTCAAACATTTTGGTATATTTCAGAGTTTAGAATACAACCAGTGGAAGCGTCACTTAGAATACAAATTTGATACCAAATTGTTAGGCTTATTCTTTATGTAAACCCTAAAGTTTATTCTTCCCTTGAATGGGCACATTCCTTTATCAATTGTGAGGTTTCCATTTGGATACAAACTAGCTTTAGAACATTTTATAATGTTATCATAAAATGGTCTAATTATTAGAACAGTCATGGTTGAATGGACATCTTGGAATGTACGTACTTACTGTTATCATTTAAATGCAGCATAACGTAAATGGAAAAAATATCTCTTTTCGTTATCTTTCCAACAAAAGAAGAGCCTAACATAACATCTGTACTCCAGTAGTCAGTAACTCTTGGTCTTGACACCAGGCACATATGAAAATTATTGCAAAAAAATTGTCCATTTCATGTAACATGACAGCACCCCATGAAGCACACACTGAAAGCTCTATTAATTTATTTTGGCTCCTCAACTTTGTAACTGTTGTTCCAACATACCTATTCCTAATCTATATAAATATATACAAAGTAGATACATAAATAATAGTACAAAATATTATTTATATTTATTAGAAGAGTAAGACTAATGTTCATAAATATGAAAAGTAAATATATAATTTACAATTTATAAAAAGTAAATATGTAAAGTTGTATTTAAGTCCCTTTGTGCATATGTTTTCCTAAGGTCAAATTCGTTTTTGTTTTCAGAAAATGTCCAGCAAAAACCTAAGACTGTAGTGTAAATTTTGTTATTAATACAGACATAACTCATAAACAGTTAATCACAGAATGCATGTGTATACAATGGTTATACAAATAGCAAATAAAATCTACTCAAACTAAACAATAAAATTGTAAAAAAGTAATATGTAAAATTAAGTAAAAGAAATTGCAGTTCTAATGCATATATTCAGTATAAACCAGTGGTTCCTGACATTTCTGGGCTCATATATGACTTTGGTCTTCCGCTTTTATTTCAAGTACAACCAGAGCTTAAAGGTTATTGGGTTCTTTCAATAAAAAAACTTGACAAAACCCAAATAGCATATCTTATTATTGCCAGTTATACATAATTATTAAATATCATACACAGAATTTACAAAACGGGGACTGATTCTTAAAACTAATTTCAGGTTGGTTCTATGCTATAATAAAATATAGTTTTTTCAAAAGGCGGTTGATTACTTTCATTACACATCTACTAAAAAAAAATAATTACAGTGAAACTTCCTACCACTTATTTTGTACGCAAGAGTTAATGTCAGGTTCTATTGATGTTATTTTTAACCTTAAATCACTTAATACACATTCTGTTCCTATATTTGCTTTTAACATAAACGAGTTCATCAAATGCACTTTAACAAACGTAACTTGACACAAAGGGTATTAAAGACTTCAATGTCTGATAAAAATATATTGTTGTTTTGAACATAAAATTTCATTTACTTTTTTTAAGTAAATACATTTTTCCTAGTCTTCTTGCATACCACCTTGGATCCCTCTGTGTACCACACTAGTGATATGCATACCACCAGTTGGGAACCCTGGTATAAACAGTGAGATGAAGTAACCTCAAATTATGTAGTCTTACCTGTATTGTCAGATCAAAATGTGTCTTCATTTTCTACATTATTCAATTTAGATCCACATATGAAATTAAATTACCATAATATTTTATCTTCAGTCAATACGTTATCAGTTACTTTGTAATATAAAATTGCAAAAAATAAAACAAAAAATTCAAACACTGCACAAGCCAATACTATACCAAATGTGTAGTTCACAACAAGGAGCCGTTACAAACATTGACATGTAAACATAGGAAATTAGCAGTTTTGAGATACAAATGCCATCTGTTAGTAATGCACTGAACTATTGTTGAATTGTAAAGAAACAGTATGCATGCAGCAATCAGAAATATGCTAGATGAAATAACCTATGAGCTTTAATTAAAACTTACAAGCCGCAATGACTTAGGGGACATACCCGTGTGAATCATTTTGCCAAGCAATAATGCAGATATGTTAAGACTCCAGGACTCTGTCATCGTGAAGGCTGTAGCAGCCAGACAAAAATCTTGTATGGGAAGTATAATCTATGTATGGCAAGAAACAAAGACTTCCAAATAATTTCAACTAAACGTACAAATATCACTATAACTCATGTAGTGATAAATTGAATTATAGGATAAATGTGTATCAATAATTTCACACTACATTACAATATATAATTTAATTATTTTAATTTGTAAGGTAAAATGTAAAATTTTGTTAAAATTTCATTACTGTTTTGTAGTGCCAAATATCATAGAAAAATTACATATTTGCAGTGGCAATATGACAGCATATATTAATTTGTGTAATTATGCTTGTTAAAGGGTTTCTGTTTAAAAACATATTGATAAGTTTTATTACATTGCTAAAATTTCTTGGCCAATAGAAACAATTCTTACATACCACACGGTAATGGTTCGTAATATTATAATTGATTAATTTACACTCTAAATGTACTAACAGAAAATTTTGTTACAAACATCACTGTTACTATTTAATGCCAGCATACGTTATTTATAATACAACAGGCTATGCCAAATTAAATACTTTTGTAGAAACAACTCACCAGTACTTTTTAAAGCCAGAATGCATTAACTTGTGTTTTTACAAACTGTCTCATATAGTAAATTATTTTGAACAATCATCGCACTGGTATTTCTTACTGCCACTATGGATTAACTTGTGTTGTGACAAACTGCCTGACTGAGTAAATGATTTTGAACAAACATCACACTGGTATTTCAAATCCCAGAATGTATTAATTTGTGTTTTGAAAAAGTACTTGAATCAGTATATGATTTTGAACAACCATCGCACTGGTATTTCTTAATGCCATAATGTATTTACTTGTGAATTGACAATTCACATGACTGAGTAAATGATTTTGAACAAACATCGTACTGGGACTTCTTAATGCCAGAATGTATTAACTTGTATTGTGACAAACTGCCCGACTGAGAAAATGATTTTGAACAAACATCGCACTGGTTTTTCTTAATGCCAGAATGTATTAACTTATGTTTTGTCAAAATGCTTGAATCAGTATATGATTTTGAACAAACATCGCACTGGTATTTCTTAATGCCAGAATGTATTAACTTGTGAAGGGACAATTCACCTGAGTAAATGATTTTGAATCAACATCACATTAGGACTTCCTAATGCCAGAATGTATTAACTTGTGTTTTGACAAACTGCCTGACGGAGTAAATGATTTTGAACAAACATCGCACTGGTATTTTTTAATGCCTGAATGTATTAACTTGTGTTGTGACAAACCCTTTGACTGAGTAAATGATTTTGAACAAACATCGCACTGGTACTTCGTAATGCCAGAATGTATTAACTTGTGTTGTGACAAACTGCCTGATTGAGAAAATGATTTTGAACAAACATCACACTGGTATTTCTTAATGCCAGAATGCATTAACTTGTGTTGTGAAAAATTGCTTGACCCAGTAAATGGTTTTGAACAAACATCACACTGGAACTTCTTAATGCCATAATGTATTAACTTGTGGTTTGACAAATGGGTTGAATCAGTAAATGATTTTGAACAAACATCACACTGGAACTTCTTAATGCCAGAATGTATCAACTTGTGCACGTACAAAGGTTGTGACTGAGTAAATAATTTGGAACAAACATCGCACTGGTACTTCTTAATGCCAGAATGTATTAACTTGTGTTGTGACAAATGATCTAACTGAGTAAATGATTTTGAACAAACATCACACTGGTATTTCTTAATGCCAGAATGCATTAACTTGTGTTGTGAAAAATTGCTTGACCCAGTAAATGGTTTTGAACAAACATCACACTGGAACTTCTTAATGCCAGAATGTATTAACTTGTGGTTTGACAAAGTGCCTAACTGAGTAAATGATTTTGAACAAACATCGCACTGGTACGTCTTAATGCCAGAATGTATTAACTTGTGTTTTGACAAATTGCCTGAATGAGAAAATGATTTTGAACAAACATCACACTGGTTCTTCTTAATGCCAGAATGTATTAACTTGTATGGTGACAGATGGTCTCCTAGAGTATTCTGAATTGACTTTCCCATATATAGTTCACAATCCAGAGTAGAATCCTTTTCTTCACAGATATTACTCATGGGTGTAAATAAGTAACACTGGAACAAATGAATACACAACTGTAATAATTCATTATTGGAACACTGAAGCAGTAGAAACTAGTGTTAAAAATCATGCTCTACCTGTGATGTAGCTTTCGGCTTGCAAAAATTAACGATATAGTTATTTGTTTTTAATTTACTGTTTTAATAAGCATCGTGCCATGGCTAACACTTTTTGCTACAGTCTATTTCTTGATGTATATAATACATTTAATATTTATTGATAAACCAAAAACCAACTGGAAGCCATAACAACCGCCAACCAGTACACAGGTACTCCAAAATTTTCAAAATTAGGAGGCTCATGATGGGAACACTAAGGGTAACGAAACATGTTCCAAATAAGGGAAAAATAACATTTTGAGGTAAAGTAAATATAAATTTTAAGTATTATATATATATGTATTTAATATATATAAATAAGTTTTGTACAGTTCCATTTCGTGCTTCAAATTTTTTTTTAGTAAAGTACTGGATTGTACATACTGAGACGATCAAGCGGGAGGGAGAATTACAGTACATTGCCATCTGCCTGTTGGCTTGTGTCTACAGTATTTGCGATGAGTACTGTTACGTGAGCAAAACGCGACAGTGATTTTCTTAATGAATTTGAGCGAAGGAATTTCTATACACACGTATTGTGTGTTATCGCGGGGCTGGTACATCGTACGCCCATCTGATTTTCATTAATCTTTTATTGGAAGAATCTACCACATTTAAGCACTGTCTGAATGGAATGAATATTTAATGTTTTTACTATCATTCCTTGCGTTTCGTTAACGAGTCAGTAAATGGTAATTTCAATTCCTATTGTCATAACGGCCTAATTCCCTTCCAGAACTCAGGTAAGTACGCAACTGAAAGAATTGCTTCTTAACAGCATTAATTTTGTCCAAACCATCCGGAAATATAATAGTGTGAGGGCATTCTCTTACTTTTTGGTCACGAAAATCATATCCCTAGTACAGGTTTCTACTCCTTAAAAATTTAGGGACAGATTCACAGATATATTTCCGATTATTTACCACTTGCTGGTGGCAAACCTTATTCTTTGGCAGAAAATGACATACGTATTGTTCGTAATGAAAACGAAGAGTTTCAACATTCGTTACTCACAACCCTGGCAGCTTTCTGGCTAATAATCCTTACGCACTACACGGCCGAAGTTATCGAACATGAAGGAGCAGACTACGTAACATGACTCTTTGGTACCAGGATCTGATGGCGATCGTACAGTACGCAAATCTGGAAAACTGGACAGGTTTTTAACTATGACCTGCAATCCGAAATGGACAGATATAACTTCTTAACTTGATGAAAATGAAAAATCTGCCGATCGTCGTGATAGGTTTCTGGAGTGTTTGTTGTAAACTCAACTAGTGATAAAAATTATTTACTAAAAAATCACTTATTGTGAGCAGTTGTTATCCTACACATATTTATTATTGAATCCCAGAAACGTGACTAATACACTATCTCATGCTTATCCTAAGTTATGTGCAGAGAAATACCTGACCCAGTCAGTTTTCCAAGGATTCATAAAATTGTTATCTCGACCAATATTCGTGAACTCCATACACACGTTGCCACAATACGTTCGTATCCATGTCGTGTGTATACAGCGTTGCCAATTTTCTTCGGGCAAAGCGCGCCAAAACTCACTCATAGCAACAAGACACTTGCAACTTGTTTACTGCTGATACTATGTTGTTGACAGTCTACAAGATTTTTTTCTCATTGTCATACGGGTCTTTGCTTAGTTTGCGTGGTATAACCATTACGCTTAATTTTCTTAAATTTTTTCCAACGAATAAGAGCAAATGTTTTAAAATATTCTGAACATTACTGATTAATAAGCGCATTGTGTTTTGCATATTTTTATTTATTATTTAATCTTGTATTGAATATAACAAAAGCTTATATTGTAAAGTACAAACGAAGAACGTATTTTAGTGGAAAGGGTGCAATTATTTCAAATTATTGTTTAGTTAGAGTGTCAATGACAACTATATTTTTAGATAGTTTTCCGTATAAAGAAATCTGTGCAGTTTTTGAATAATATAATAACAATTGTGTTTTTGTCCCCGTTGTTTTATTATTACAACGCTAATACAGAAAAATATTCTCATGATTGGAAACTCAGTGGTACAACGACAGTAGCTTACCGGAAATTTACACTTTAGTTTAGATTCTTTAAGTTATATGCGATTTTCAGATGAAGAGCGTAAAATTTTGTAACTAACTGGTGGTTTGGTGGGGCAATACCGCCAATTTATTGAGAATGTTTAAAGTTATTTCAATGAAATGAGACACAAATTTATTAAGAATTCATTTTATTTAATATTTCAATAAACTCTGAAACAAATTTTATTCCCACCAGTTTTGCGCTGTTAGTCGTCGATGATAAAAGTAGCCTAGGTGGTTGCTTCGTTCTTTAACAGTATTTCTGTGTATACGACGTTCTTTGTATATGCCGTATCACCATCTTGGCATAGATCGAGTCTACACTGCAGTAGGCCTACTCTGTCAAAATCCCCTGAAAGTAAACACAGCTCAGCTGTGGTTGATCAGGTTGCAGTTGTCGTTTAACGGGTACTCAATAATTCGGGTTTGAGTTTCTAAACTTATTATTTTATTTTATTTATAAACTTATTATTTGAAATAATTTTCATTATTTCCATCCAATTAATTTTGCAAACTATATGGTTAACAACTGAATATTTCTTGCATATAAATCTGCTGGGAATATTAAAAATATTTCCATCATGCTGTGTTTCCATCACAGAAAAAGTTCTGTTCCCCAATCGAAGTTTCCACTCCACAAATTGATGTTCATTAGCACTGGCACACATATTTTAGGTCAAATACAGTATGGTCATAAAGGTCAAAGTTTTGTTTGTTTGTCCCGCCTTTGGGACTAACGTTAAGACCTGTCTAAACTCTTCACTAAAAGTATCACTTTTCCATCCATCTGAACTATACTTAATAATGGATGTCTCGAAGTATACACCGAACTATACACTTCATTATGTTTCGAAGTAAATGATCCATACTGCTACTGCAGAGATCGTTGACATCTCATCAATTAGAATAACTGACTCTTCGTATAGAACTGTAGCGTTTCCTGACATAGCCTTAATGGAAGAAACTGAAGAAAGCAACACTGGAACAAGAAGATCAAATAACTAATGGAGTATAATTCCTGCAGCCAAGAATTGCACAGGTTTGCATGTCCATTTTGTTGCTAATGCTAAATGAGCCTGTTCACTAACAATATTTAGAATATTTGCGAATACATAGGTCATGCTACGTTCTGCTGCGGCTTCTAAGAATAACAGCTTCTCAATTGTCTCGCCTGCTATCGCCCACATAATTTTAATTACAACTAATTTCTGTTTTTCATTTAATTTGCTATGTATATTAGCACCATGACTGACCTCTTCATTCACATTGCGTACAGGGTTAATAAGCATTGGATTATTTGGTATTGGCAAGCCGTTGCTCCTTCACTCCAAACCATTACTTCTTACAATGTAATCTATAGCCTGCAATGCTACATTTTCAGCTGCATTTCCTTCAAGGGCCTGCGTATCGTCTACATTAGAATTTTGATAATCGTTACACTTGAAACGGTAATGTTGGTTTGTAGAAGCAGCACATTAATGAGAACAACTCTCGTAATTGACACATGTACAGTATGTGCTCTGCATTTCCTCCCAACATTTGTGCCAATCTGTGTCAATTTCAAGTAACCCACATGCAAGAGCCGCTCCTTTGTATGGCTTATAAGTTGCGTATGTATTGCTGTAGCTGTGTGGACATGCGAATGATGTTCCTCCTTTAATATGAAGTAGTAACATACGTATGTAAAATCTGTTATGATCGTTTGGTGCGACAGTGTACATTCTCCCTATCATTTTGCAACCATCTCTCTTTCCTGGAGTCCATTTATTATCAGCGAATCCGTAAAGTCCTGAAATGCTAGTATACAGGAATTGACAAGCACAGGGATCGCAATGATTAAAATCAAACCATGATTTCATCAATGTTGTGCGTTTTGTTGCAGGTCCTTGGATTGCATTCTCATCCTCTGCCCTAATACACATTATAATATCCATCTTCAAGCACAGCTAAGCGAACGATTGTATGTGACTGATCATGCATTTATTTTGAATGAAGGCACAGAATATCTGATGAGAGCTAAAGTATGGCATATTCGCGTATGTTATAGTTACAACATATCCAGTTAATGATCGTCACTGACGCTTCTTACGAATTGCATACATGTTGAGTCACATTATTTATACATGTACCGGAATAGGTTTTCAATATTGATGTGAGCATTGTAATGTAGAATTAGGAAGCGATTGTAGAGAAAGAATCACGATTATCAAATGATATATTCCTTTTACTTCAAAAATTCCGTCATCCCCTCTCTGGTACATTGGATAACCATTGTTATTTTCAGTCGTTTATTGTAAAACGTTGCTCGGTTATTATGTGTACACATTCCATCAATCATGCAAGGAATATAAAGATAACGAGCTCTACAAGATCCATGTATCATAGTCGAGATAACAATTTTATGAATCCTTGGAAAACTGACTGGGTCAGGTATTTCTCTGCACATAACTTAGGATAAGCATGAGGTAGTGTATTAATCACGTTTCTGGGATTCAATAATAAATATGTGTAGGATAACAACTGCTCACAATGAGTGATTTTTTAGTAAATAATTTTTATCACTAGTTGAGTTTACAACAAACACTCCAGAAACCTATCACGGCGATCGGCAGATTTTTCATTTTCACCAAGTTAAGAAGTTATATCTGTCCATTTCGGATTGCAGGTCATAGTTAAAAACCTGTCCAGTTTTCCAGATTTGCGTACTGTACGATCGCCATCAGATCCTGGTACCAAAGAGTCATGTTACGTAGTCTGCTCCTTCATGTTCGATAACCTCGGCCGTGTAGTGCGTAAGGATTATTAGCCGGAAAGCTGCCAGGATTGTGAGTAACGAATGTTGAAACTCTTCGTTTTCATTACGAACAATACGTATGTCATATTCTGCCAAAGAATAAGGTTTGCCGCCAGCAAGTGGTAAATAATCGGAAATATATCTGTGAATTTGTCCCTAAATTTTTAAGGAGTAGTAACCTGTACTAGGGATATGATTTTCGTGACCAAAAAGTAAGAGAATGCCCTCACACTATTATATTTCCGGATGGTTTGGACAAAATTAATGCTGTTAAGAAGCAATTCTTTCAGTTGCGTACTTACCTGAGTTCTGGAAGGGAATTAGGCCGTTATGACAATAGGAATTGAAATTACCATTTACTGACTCGTTAACGAAACGCAAGGAATGACAGTAAAAACATTAAATATTCATTCCATTCAGACAGTGCTTAAATGTGGTAGATTCTTCCAATAAAAGATTAATGAAAATCAGATGGGCGTACGATGTACCAGCCCCGCGATAACACACAATACGTGTGTATAGAAATTCCTTCGCTCAAAATCATTAAGAAAATCACTGTCGCGTTTTGCTCACGTAACAGTACTCATCGCAAATACTGTAGACACAAGCCGACTCTATGTGAATATGCTGGAAGCTTTAAGGGAACTGAGCGGCCAAAAGTGAAGCACATTCCAACCTGCCAACAGACAGATGGCAATGTAATGTAATTCTCCTTCCCGCTCGATCGTCTCAGTATGTACAATCCAGTACTTTACTTTAAAAAAAATTTTGAAGCACAAAATGGAAATGTACAAAACTTATTTTTATATATTAAATACATATATATATAATACTTAAAATTTATATTTACTTTACCTCAAAATGTTATTTTTCCCTTATTTGGAACATGTTTCGTTACCCTTAGTGTTCCCATCATGAGCCTCCTAATTTTGAAAATTTTGGAGTACCTGTGTACTGGTTGGCGGTTGTTATGGCTTCCAGTTGGTTTTTGGTTTTTCAATAAATATTACATGTATTATATACATCAAGAAATAGACTGTAGCAAAAAGTGTCAGCCATGGCACGATGTTTATTAAAACAGTAAATTAAAAACAAATAACTATATCGTTAATTTTTGCAAGCCGAAAGCTACATCACAGGTAGAGCATGATTTTTAACACTAGTTTCTACTGCTTCAGTGTTCCAATAATGAATTATTACAGTTGTGTATTCATTTGTTCCAGTGTTACTTATTTACACCCATGAGTAATATCTGTGAAGAAAAGGATTCTACTCTGGATTGTGAACTATATATGGGAAAGTCAATTCAGAATACTCTAGGAGACCATCTGTCACCATACAAGTTAATACATTCTGGCATTAAGAAGAACCAGTGTGATGTTTGTTCAAAATCATTTTCTCATTCAGGCAATTTGTCAAAACACAAGTTAATACATTCTGGCATTAAGGCGTACCAGTGCGATGTTTGTTCAAATTCATTTACTCAGTTAGGCACTTTGTCAAACCACAAGTTAATACATTCTGGCATTAAGAAGTTCCAATGTGATGTTTGTTCAAAACCATTTACTGGGTCAAGCAATTTTTCACAACACAAGTTAATGCATTCTGGCATTAAGAAATACCAGTGTGATGTTTGCTCAAAATCATTTATTCAGTTAGGTCATTTGTCACAACACAAGTTAATACATTCTGGCATTAAGAAGTACCAGTGCGATGTTTGTTCAAAATCATTTACTCAGTCACAAACTTTGTACGTGCACAAGTTGATACATTCAGGCATTAAAAAGTTCCAGTGTGATGTTTGTTCAAAATCATTTACTGATTCAACCCATTTGTCAAAACACAAGTTAATACATTCTGGAATTAAGAAATACCAGTGCGAAGTTTTGTTCAAAATCATTTACTGAGTCAAGCACTTTGTCAAAATACAAGTTAATACATTCTGGCATTAAGAAATACCAGTGTGATGTTAGTTCAAAATCACTTACTTACGCAAGCAATTTGTCAGAACACAAGTTAATACATTCTGGCATTAAGAAGTACCAGTGCGATGTTTGTTCAAAATCATTTTCTCTATCAGGCAGTTTGTCACAACACAAGTTAATACATTCTGGCATTAAGAAGTCTAAATGCGATGTTGATTCAAAATCATTTACTCAGGTGAATTGTCACTTCACAAGTTAATATATTCTGGCATTAAGAAATACCAGTGCGATGGTTGTTCAAAATCATATACTGATTCAAGTACTTTTTCAAAACACAAATTAATACATTCTAGGATTTGAATACCAGTGTGATGTTTGTTCAAAATCATTTACTCAGTCAGGCGGTTTGTCACAAGTTAATCCATAGTGGCAGTAAGAAATACCAGTGCGATGATTGTTCAAAATAATTTACTATATGAGACAGTTTGTAAAAACACAAGTTAATACATTCTGGCTTTAAAAAGTACTGGTGAGTTGTTTCTACAAAAGTATTTAATTTGGCATAGCCTGTTGTATTATAAATAACGTATGCTGGCATTAAATAGTAACAGTGATGTTTGTAACAAAATTTTCTGTTTGTACATTTTGAGTGTAAATTAATCAATTATAATATTATGAACCATTACCGTGTGGTATGTAAGAATTGTTTCTATTGGCCAAGAAATTTTAGCAATGTAATAAAACTTATCAATATGTTTTTAAACAGAAACCCTTTAACAAGCATAATTACACAAATTAATATATGCTGTCATATTGCCACTGCAAATATGTAATTTTTCTATGATATTTGGCACTACAAAACAGTAATGAAATTTTAACAAAATTTTACATTTTACCTTACAAATTAAAATAATTAAATTATATATTGTAATGTAGTGTGAAATTATTGATACACATTTATCCTATAATTCAATTTATCACTACATGAGTTATAGTGATATTTGTACGTTTAGTTGAAATTATTTGGAAGTCTTTGTTTCTTGCCATACATAGATTATACTTCCCATACAAGATTTTTGTCTGGCTGCTACAGCCTTCACGATGACAGAGTCCTGGAGTCTTAACATATCTGCATTATTGCTTGGCAAAATGATTCACACGGGTATGTCCCCTAAGTCATTGCGGCTTGTAAGTTTTAATTAAAGCTCATAGGTTATTTCATCTAGCATATTTCTGATTGCTGCATGCATACTGTTTCTTTACAATTCAACAATAGTTCAGTGCATTACTAACAGATGGCATTTGTATCTCAAAACTGCTAATTTCCTATGCTTTACATGTCAATGTTTGTAACGGCTCCTTGTTGTGAACTACACATTTGGTATAGTATTGGCTTGTGCAGTGTTTGAATTTTTTGTTTTTTTTTTGCAATTTTATATTACAAAGTAACTGATAACGTATTGACTGAAGATAAAATATTATGGTAATTTAATGTCATATGTGGATCTAAATTGAATAATGTAGAAAATGAAGACACATTTTGATCTGACAATACAGGTAAGACTACATAATTTGAGGTTACTTCATCTCACTGTTTATACCAGGATTCCCAACTGGTGGTATGCATATCACTAGTGTGGTACACAGAGGGATCCAAGGTGGTATACAAGAAGACTAGGAAAAAAGTATTTACTTAAAAAAAGTAAATGATATTTTATGTTCAAAACAACAATATATTTTTATCAGACATTGAAGTCTTTAATACCCTTTGTGTCAAGTTACGTTTGTTAAAGTGCATTTGATGAACTCGTTTATGTTAAAAGCAAATATAGGAACAGAATGTGTATTAAGTGATTTAAGGTTAAAAATAACATCAATAGAACCTGACATTAACTCTTGCGTACAAAATAAGTGGTAGGAAGTTTCACTGTAATTATTTTTTTTTAGTAGATGTGTAATGAAAGTAATCAACCGCCTTTTGAAAAAACTATACTTTATTATAGCATAGAACCAACCTGAAATTAGTTTTAAGAATCAGTCCCCGTTTTGTAAATTCTGTGTATGATATTTAATAATTATATATAACTGGCAATAATAAGATATGCTATTTGGGTTTTGTCAAGTTTTTTTATTGAAAGAACCCAATAACCTTTAAGCTCTGGTTGTACTTGAAATAAAAGCGGAAGACCAAAGTCATATATGGGTCCAGAAATGTCAGGAACCACTGGTTTATACTGAATATATGCATTAGAACTGCAATTTCTTTTACTTAATTTTACATATTACTTTTTTACAATTTTATTGTTTAGTTTGAGTAGATTTTATTTGCTATTTGTATAACCATTGTATACACATGCATTCTGTGATTAACTGTTTATGAGTTATGTCTGTATTAATAACAAAATTTACACTACAGTCTTAGGTTTTTGCTGGACATTTTCTGAAAACAAAAACGAATTTGACCTTAGGAAAACATATGCACAAAGGGACTTAAATACAACTTTACATATTTACTTTTTATAAATTGTAAATTATATATTTACTTTTCATATTTATGAACATTAGTCTTACTCTTCTAATAAATATAAATAATATTTTGTACTATTATTTATGTATCTACTTTGTATATATTTATATAGATTAGGAATAGGTATGTTGGAACAACAGTTACAAAGTTGAGGAGCCAAAATAAATTAATAGAGCTTTCAGTGTGTGCTTCATGGGGTGCTGTCATGTTACATGAAATGGACAATTTTTTTGCAATAATTTTCATATGTGCCTGGTGTCAAGACCAAGAGTTACTGACTACTGGAGTACAGATGTTATGTTAGGCTCTTCTTTTGTTGGAAAGATAACGAAAAGAGATATTTTTTCCATTTACTTTATGCTGCATTTAAATGATAACAGTAAGTACGTACATTCCAAGAGGTCCATTCAACCATGACTGTTCTAATAATTAGACCATTTTATGATAACATTATAAAATGTTATAAAGCTAGTTTGTATCCAAATGGAAACCTCACAATTGATAAAGGAATGTGCCCATTCAAGGGAAGAATAAACTTTAGGGTTTACATAAAGAATAAGCCAAACAATTTGGTATCAAATTTGTATTCTAAGTGACGCTTCCACTGGTTGTATTCTAAACTCTGAAATATACCAAAATGTTTGACATAACGATAACATTGTGGGGGTTGCAGCTACTGGATGAGTCTGTTATCTGCTAACGGTAAAGTTACCTGCAAAAAGGGTCATTAGACTGGTCTCATATTGTTGTGGGTGTTACAACTTGCATCATCTCACACACGTTAAGACAGACTCATTCAGTGTACTGAGGGCACATTCTGTTATCTGGCAGCTCACTCTATATGTGAAACTGTTCTACTGCATTTTGAAAAATGAATTTTAATAGTATATGATCATTTTGGAAATTTGTTATTGAAAAACAGGTTAGTAAAGTGCATTGTTGACTGATGTATCATAGAAAAAACTATTTCAGTGTGTAGTGTGGGGGTAATATGCACATTAACAATCATGCTGGTGATAATCTTGGCTACAGATATATTTTTATAGTTTTGAGTATACCAAAAGTCTGAAAATAAGTGGCTATTTTGTATTACAAAAATGTTCTTTTCTTAACCCTTGTGATCATGATAGTCTCAAATTATGTCATGTAATTTACATCATAAGATTTACATATTTTAAAGACAATCAGTATGCAATTATTAATAAAAATTAGATAACATTTTAGTAACAGAAATGTACTATTATAACAAAAGTATAAGTACGGTTAAGAAAAGTGAAAAACTTACATGGTAAAAGAAACTTAATTTTGTCTAGAATTACTCACTGCTCCACATTTGAAAACGTTACTAGAACTGAAAACTGAAATGCTCTGTATGGTAGAAACACACTAAATGAAAGCACATGACCCTCCCGATCATTGCTTTCTGTCCCAAACTAGGAAAGGAATCTGTCTTTAATATAATACCAAAATACGGTAGCATGACAGCCACAAGATTATATAGGGCTGTCCCAAAAGGACCATGTACCTTGCCAAGTTTTATTAAATCTGACTTTGTGTTATTGTTGATTTTATATAACACCAGGGAATCATTAAGTATACACATGCAAAGGGTACGTGATTGCCGGGCTACCAATAATAAATGTTCTTTATTGAATCTGTTACTACCAAGTAAAAGGTTAATATAACCGTTACATATTTTGTGAAAGAACAAGTATTTTTGAAGACCGAAATTTAGTATAATTGTCTGTACTAACTGGTAATTAACGGGGAATCCTGTTCTTATGTTTCCTTTTGTAAATCACATCTGTTCTCTTTCTTTTACGTGTTTTTCATTATAATCCTGCTACACACTCTTCCTCCATGTCTTGTTTTTTGGAACATACAACCGTATATGTTTCTTGAAGTGATCCCCTCTAGAATGTAGTTCTAGCACAGCATTGCATGTGTCGTCTGCATTGATAGAACCCCCCCCCCCCATTGTGTTGGTCACATGCTATTATCATTTAGCAGACAAAACTTAACCTTCTTATTTGATAGAATGAGTTATTTAGACAGCCAATCAAAGAATTGTCTTCTCATATCGGCAGATGTATATGTTTATATACTTATGTCTATAAGTGTGTGTGTGTGTGCGTGTGTGTGTGTGTGTGTGCGTGCATGCATCAACTGAAATAACCTGTACACTGTACAATAACCTGTCAGCAATGGAACGAGGTATTTAAAAAAAACTTGTTTCTGTTCGGTAAACACAAGGGTGACGTTGATTAAGAAATACTAAATATACATTTTTATATAACTATTGTCTTTAATTTACAAAGAGTATAAAGAAACAAACTTTAATTACAGAAAAGATCTGTGAATTGTTTCACTGTTAGGGCAAAGGGCCACTGGAAAAAAACAAGTTCAGAAGGGGGATAAAAGTTTGATAGATGCTGATCTAATCCTGTTTTCACTATTTACTAGACAGTGTAAGGAAAGCTTTGTGAATGTAATTCAAATGGAGTTTTCACTGATGTTAGCCTGACTAAAAGTGTTGTGGGCTCAAATTCATAGTTACTGTGTTGGAAAATAAGAATATTATTTACATAAAATTAAACAATGTATATTTACGAATACAATGTATAGTTATTTTACCAAAGTCAGACACTTTTTCTTATGTGAAATGAAATAGGGACATCAAATATGACTTCAAAAAGTGATTAGAGGAACTTTTTCAATGTTTGTCAGTAACTTTTAATCAATGAGAAAGTCGTACCCAATAATTTGGAATTAGTTACGAACTGTATAAGTTATCTATACAATCTGTGGTCAGCCCATATCATAGCAAATGATTCTGAAAATCTATTTGCAAATCTTAAAATATTTGTGGCTGGAAAGCGTTTTTCATTAAATGAAGAGGTAATGGCAGCTGTAGAGGGGTATTTTATGGATCTTCCAGAATATTACTTCAAGACGGGGATCGAATTATTAACGAAACATTTAACCAAGAGTATTGAATTTGGGGGTGATTATATAGAAAAATAAAGTCATTTTTGTAACAATTAACTTGTTTTTACATTTCTGTTCTGCGAACTGTTCAACTATCCCTCGTAAGTAACTACACACAACAAAAAATAGTCAACCTCTGGTGTCTTTCAATTGCTGTCCCAAGTCTATGTTGGACAAACAGGACAGGATTTCCACGCATGTGGAACAGTTCCTGCTAATTGAACACATCAGAGACATTAAAACATACCCAAATTCTAGTTTTATCACACACACACACACACACACACACACACACACATATATATATTATATATTTTATGATGACTTTACCTCAAGATGTTTTCTCCCTATTTGTGACATGTTTCGGGAAGCCTTGTTTTCCCATCTGCAGCCTTCCTAATTTTGAGCCTTGTGAAGTATTTGTGTGTTGGCTGGTTATTGCTTTGGTTTCCTGTTGGTTTCTGGTGCTTTAAATTGGTATTATTGTGTGTGATTGTGGTGTATATATTATTTTGTGTATTTTCTATGTTGAGTTCTTTGAAAATTGTGTCGTGTTTTGTATTGATTTGTATTTGTTCATGTATTAGTTTGTTTTGTGTTTTATGTTTGTATATTTGTAAATTTTCCCAAATGTTCATTATGGTTCCTTTATGTGGTATATGTTTTATTAGTGTCATATTGGTTATGTCTGGGAATTCATGTCCAGTGTTTATTGCATATGTGGCCAAATTAGATTTATATATTTCTGGTTTTTTGTATGCATTTAGGTGTACAAAATAACGTTTTTTCAGCTGTTTTTTTTTGTTTGTCCTATGTAACATTTATTGCAACCTTAGCATTCAATTTTGTATATAACATTGGTTGTATCTAAATTTGAATCTAAAATGAGCTCGAAATGTTTGTAATCATAAATCAGTCAGTGAAAGATTAATAAGTGAATTAACTATAACTTCATTAATTTAAATACTAAAAGATTATATACTGATCAAATAGTTTAGTGAAATTTAACAGTTACATAAGTTAAAGCAGGGTTAATCGACTAACAACAAAATAATATCATAAATCAATGCCAGTTTACAACAGGCAACATACAACATGGAGGCTATGAATCATTCGTGAAAGTTTTTTTTTGTATAAAAATACACCACAAAGTACTTGAATTAAAAGACATTATTTCACGTCACCTAAGGTGAGAAATTTGATTTACTCTTTCTTCTTTGTTTATTTGCACAGTAACTCCAGCAGAGTGTCACTAACTATTACAGTTACTTGGTAGTTTGAAGTGATCCATTTGTAGCCTTTCGCAGCTCGTCGCGACGTCCGTGTGTTTTTTCAGTTCATGTCGTGGACTGATGTTGTGTCCATTCCCAAAGATCTTAAAAGCAAAATGTTGCAAACGGGTTGATGTTTGTATTCCTTACTCCCGTAGGTCGAACCAAGTTACGAATTGAAAGTTCCACTCCTTTTAGTACACCTTAGGTAGTCACACAGTTTAACTAGCACGCACGCATTCATCCATACAATGTATTACAAGTTCACAAATCTACCAGATTTATTTATTTATTATCAAAATACCCTTATACCATATTGGTGTCGGGTTACATCAACTACACTCTATACAAATTTTTTCCATCTTACTCTTTCCATTGACAATGTCTTCGCTTCCCTCCACCCAAGCTTCTTTCAAAATGTTTCCCATCATTCCATCCCAAGTCAGTCGCGGTCTTCCTCTCTTCTTTCTCCCCCCTGATTTTGCCTCCCAAACCTGTTTTACCATTCTATCATTATCCATTCTCTACATATGTCCCCAACAGCATAGTTGTCTCTGTTCAATAAAATCCAGAATTGATATCACTTTTAAATCCTCTCTTATTTGTATATTCCTAACTCTATTCTTCCTTGTTACTCCTACTACTCTCCTAAGATATTTCATTTCTGCCGCCTGGACTTTACTTTTTTGGCTTTTGGATAGCACCCATGTCTCACAGCCGTATGTTAAAACCGGTCTATATATATTTATAAAACACAAGCGTGTTTAAAAATCTCAACTACTTCACCATAAATATTCATTATTGTTCGCTTGAAACGTTCAAATGTTGCAGTACATGTAACATTAAATAAATCCTATATTCTACAGTAACAAAGTTATATTCTAAATACTTATTTGTCAATATTAAAAACTCGACTGCTCAGTCTGACAGTGTGCTTTACTGCAGTTTCATATTTTTTGTTTTTTTTTTAATAACTTCCAACTACTTTAATTTATGTATTGCATACTTGGTAATCATTGTTTGCTTTACAAACTTTAAAATAAAATTGAAATTGACTAAATTAATCGTTAAACATAAAAAAAAATATTTTAGTAAATTTAAATCAAATTCTCTGAACCTCTTTACCTACATTTTACATAAAACTCTTATTCATGTTTAAATTTCAAAATGTCTTTTAAATGTCTTTGGTCTCATTTAAAATTTATAAATGGATTATCTGTCACCTCGATTTTGTAGCTTATACTCATGTCCTTCGTTGATCCATATGTCCTCTTCTGATCGGAGTTCCCTGCATGTCTCCAGGTTCCACTCTTCGTCCTCTAGTTACTCGTCTATCATGGACCCATCTGGTTGGTGTAGGATAGTGTGAGAGGTTGCTCTGCACCTGCTGCTGTCTTTCTAGCAGACGGCTCTACTGTTCAGCTCTGCATGATGTAACGTAGTAACTTGTCTTGACTGACGGACCTAACGTACATTCGTATTCGGTAACAGATTAAGAGTTACTATTTTGCACTTGTGACAAACATAGCGTCCGTCCGCGTCTACTGTTCGATTAACAAAAATTAGAAACTCGCGTCGCCAATGGACAGAGCGTCCCGCCGCGACTGAAGACTGATTGAGAAGAAGATTGAGAAAACTTCTCTCGTGCCCTATTTATAATTGAGCATCGTACAGCACCTGTTGAGACAGAATTCTGTCGGTTTGAAATTGCTCGGTGGCGTCAGTTCTCCCACTCTCGTCCAATTTCATATTTTCGCACATTTCTGCCAATGGCAAAGTCTGATGTGAACTACAGGGTGCTCTAACGATGGATGTTTTAATTACACATGTCTAACGTAATTTCCATCGTAATAGAACAACAACGTTTCAGTAACTTTAACATGGATACGTAACAACTATACATCATTTTAGTGAGACATACTTCTCTCTAAAGGGTGGGTAAAAAGAGGTAAAATTGTTCTTATATATTACTAACTTTTCATTAACTACTTAATGCTTTATGTTTAATGTATTTTTTACAAATCATTTGGTAAAATGTTTGAACCTGTAAAGAATGTTATAGCCATTGTGATATAATTATGTTTACATGAAATAAACGTGTTACTATTTTAAAGAAAATTTAAAATACTATCCGAATGCAGTGTTCATTTTCAAAAATTTCAATATTTTTGGATGTCAAGGTCCAAAATATTCACAAATTATATGTTAAATATAATTATATTATTATGTGGTTAAAGTTAAAGTGTTTGCGGAGTAAACACTCAGCATCTTCGATGCATTTTTATTCAAAAATTTTGAAATTTCCAAAGTGACCATTATATTTATATTTTGGTTTAAATTCGCTTTACTTTGATAAGCCAAATTGGTTTTTAGCTTCTAAAAATTCTGCCACGTGCTCCCCTAATTTTTGAGATGATTCTCAAAATTCGCTTTATGAAAATCGCTTGGCGAATTAACAAGTTATTGTGAAACATGCCCAAAATAGACAGACAGACGCACAGGCAGATACACAAATACCAGACAGTCGAGTTACAACTAAGATCTAGTTTCGCTCGTTCAAATATATGAATAATATCTACAACCACTGTAAATGTATTTGAATCTACTGAACCAGCCAAAGGTAAGATCTGGAAAGCTGAGCCACCCTAATCCCGAGATAAAGGAACACCGGGAGAAAGATAAAATTATCCTTGTTCTTGCAATACTTTTTGAATAACAAACTATAAAATTCGCAAATACATGACTGACAGCAAATTTTGTTGCAGTTAGCAGACAAATCAGTTCACCAGTAGAGGCTATGTAGTGCTTCTTCCGAACGCCGCGAGTTCGGTTTTAGCTATGTATGCAATAATGAACACGCGTGAAGATTTTAGTTTGTTTCCGAAATGGTAACATCTAAACTAAACTAGTATGCTCCTTGAGCTGTAGAACTCGCTTAATATTTTGAACGCAGTACATTTATTGTTTATTAGATGATTTTTAAATTATATGAACATTTTTTAAAATCCCGACTCCTCTATTATTACTTTAGTGATATAACAATTCTAGAACAAAAATTCGACGCATTCGGATTTGGATTACAATACCTTTTTGTCTGACATCCTGCTGGATTTTCACAATTTTTTCAAATTTTTGAATTCTCTTATTGGGTGTTGGGACATCAAAATTTTGAAATTTCATATAAAGTTAACACTGCGTTTAGATGTTAGTTAAAATTCTCTTGATACACCACATTAATTTTTGCGATTTTATCAAAATTGTCACCCACTTTTTGGGTCTTAATATAACTACATTTTTACCAACACAAACATTTTTTTTTACCTTTTTTTCTTGACCGTAGGAGTTAAACCCCTCCCAAAACCTCCTCGCTGCATCAATGTATTGATGACTTTCAAATATGTAAAGTCATTAAATTATCCCAAGGTCATTCAATAATTGACCAATTAAATTTCCAATCGAATTTGTTACATGACACGACACAGAGTAGGAGGCAACAGAGATACATCAGAGTACATCAGAGATAGACGGTGCAATCACGAAACCAGAAGTGATCGCGTGTTGCACTGACATATATAGGTGTAGGCAGCCTCCCTTTTGGCTGCATTCCTTACCTTCTAAGGACAACTTTTTCCCCTTCTGCACTTCCACATTACGAACCAGCTACGCTATGTTACATTAAAACAGTAACTTGTTACATAATTTTGTTACCCCAAATTTTGTTCTGTTACATGTTCCCGCCATGACGTAGACACACTGATGGTAGTGGCAACACTAAATTTTCCCTCACACATCCTTCTTTGCCCTATTTCTCTTCTAGAGGGAATTTTCTTCTCCCTTATCAAATGTTGGCCACACCGACTACTGCCATTCAACACACCAATCATGACTGATCCTACTACATGATGACGTGACATATATTAAACATGGCCCACCAATCACTACACTTCGCACCAGTGCTGTGGTACCCCCACATGGTGCCTGTCACATGCTACTCCCACCATGGCCATGTGATATCCCTACTCTAGTCACATTCTACCCCACCCATGGTCACATGGTACTCACCCTCCTGACGTTATCAAATTCAAATTTACCGACATGTGGTACTGGTCCAGGTTCTGGCTAAATCGTATGGACTGCAAGTGGATGTAAAAATTACTTCCATAGGACACTAAACGGTCTCCAACAATTTCAACCAATAAGTTTACAAATAACAACAATGCTGTTCATTATAACAATAAATGCTTGTTACTATAAACAAATGTATAACTATGTATAATACCTGATCAACAAACTGTTCATTCTCTTCTTTGATGATTTCTTCTTTTACATGCAGTTCTCCTTTTAGGACAGAATTTATAACTGGGAACACATCCTACAAATTGAACAATTATAAAATTTACTTTTGTCTTCTCAGTGATTTATAGAGTACTGATATAAAAAGGTGATCAATACTAAATATGAAATATATAGAATCACCTATCAACTTTTGCAATAAATATCCATACTCTGTACCTACATGGTATGTGTGCACGTGTGTGCTCGCACAAGTGTGCGATTTTACTTACTTAATCTCATGTAGTTTATATGTATACAACACTATGATACAGTTTGTGTATTCTGTTGAGTTTTAATTACATATCTACAAACGAATGTGATCCAAATCTCAAGTGGTACATGACACTGAACAACCTAACACACTAGCTATGGGCTAAATAGGGTTTATGCACATTACCTGTTCAGTCTCAGCCTCTTCTGCATCTGCTTCTTTCTTTACACTGACCTTTAAAACATCCTACAAATAACAAGGAATTAAAATTTACTTTTATACAAATTCATTACCATTATACGTGAATGCTTTATAAGAGGCTGTAAAGGAAACCATAAAGATGTTCAAGACCAAAATAACATTTCATGGAAAGAGTATAAGAGTTAAGAGTTACTGATGATATGGTTTCTACTCACAGAAAACAAGGTAAATTGAGAATCATATTGAATATTATAAAAAATTATTATGGGGAAGAGGAGAATCAGGAACAAAAATGGGTAAATATTAAAACTGGTAAAGATAACTGAGAGAAATCAGTGCCAGAGCACAGGCCAGAAGGAGAAACAAATTTGCTACTGTCAAATACTGGATTCTAAATTAAGGAGAAATTCCTCAAATTATATGTTTGCAGCATGCTATTATAGAAGCTGCATGTGAAACCTAGACAATAGGGAAAGGTGAAAGACACAACCACAGCATTTGAAATCTGCTGCTGTAGGAGAATATTAAAAATATACTGGATGGACAAAGTAATTAGAAAACAAATATGAACAGGTTCTGGAAACAATGGGTGAATGGAGAGGTTTGTGAAGATGAGACAGTGTGGTGAGTCACTACTGGTTGAGACCCAGTAATGACTTTGCATCCAGTGAGTGGGAAGTACTGCAGAGAAAGGCAGAGACTAGAGTACCCAGGTTGACTGTTCGGTTGTGGGACGCTGTAAGTTCTCACAGACAAAGAAGGTGGTTCAGGAAGAGTCAAAGAAGAAGAAGATACGAAGAGTCTGAGAAACATGTCAGAGATATCAGGTGACACCACATTTGCCTCATGAACAGCAGTAAAGCAACATGTTGGTCTGCTGCACTGTTAATATTACAGTCATGTAAACAAAAAAAGGAAAGTCAATTTTGTCTGTTGGAAAGGTATGACTTGATTTTCTGATCATTGTTAAGAGATTATCATGTTTGTGCCAAAAAATAAAGAGTGATATTCTAACCTTTTAGACGAAATAAATGAAAATACTTGTAAAAAAGGGCCAGGTTTAGTATATAAACAGATAATTTTGTAGTAGGATAATGGAAGACCTCAGACAAGCATTGTTTTTAAGGCAAAAATCGCTGAGCTGAAATACACTCTGTTGCAACATCACTCTTACTCGCCTGATTTAGCTCTATTAAATTATAATTATTCCCAAAACTAAGAAATTCCCTGGGTAGGGAGGTATTTTTCTGGAGACGACTGAAAGTGGCAGTAAACGGTTATCAGAGGACCTAGAACAATCAAACTTCTGAATGGAATAAAAACACTGGAGCATCACTAAACCAAATGTGTTCAACTACATGGAGACTATGCTGAAATATGAAAAGTGATTCCAAAACCAAAAAATACTGGTAAGTCTTTTATTATTAGGTCATGAACTTTTAAAATTGCCGTAGTATAAATCTGTAAGGTATATGAAATGATCTTATCTACGAAAAGCCATGTTTCAAACGGATTTCAATCATATATTGTTGCATTAAAGATTATTAGTTATGATGAGGTGATATGAACTTTAATGATATTACAGTAAGATAACAATTTAATTAAGTCAAATGTAATTAATTATCTACTGTCTACTGTAGTGTAAACTTATTAACATACTTTCTACATTAATATTTTCTTAATTATACAGTTAAAAGCAGCATGCCTACTGTGTCCTTGACTGACTTGTTTATAACAAATCTTGAGAGCAGTGGGTTAGTAAGAAGGGTTAACCTCACTCCCCATGAACGAGTAGGTCGTGTACATAAAATCTGAAGGAAGCAATTGTATAGTTAACGGTTACAACATTAAAAGCGGGCAATAAATGGTGAATTTTAGACCCCCCCCCCACTTGGAACACGAGCAGGTGGTCAGATAAAAAATTCGCCCAAGTTATGATCACTCATAAAATAGTCAGTTGTGTGCCTGGCTCTTACTATCTGGCTAACAAACATTTGAGACAAAACACAAAGATTTGAATATGTACATCAATTACATGTCTAATATTGACTTTTAGACATATAATACATCTAATACTCGTGTATTCTGCAGAAACTGTGAGTGAGACAATGCAAGCGAAATGAGACGAGACGAATATGGAGTTTAGGAGAATACCAGGAAGACTTGCAGAGGACAGGGCTACCAAAGTGGACAACACAAGAGAATGAGTGATGATAGAATAGTATGAGTATGTTGATATAATTGGCCAACACAAAGACAGAGGACTGGCAGATAAAAAAAAAGGCTACTTCGCAACTAACAAACAGACTACAAGTCTAAATTGGACGAGGGAGGAAGAGAATTGCTTGAAAGTTAGGAGACTATGGAAAATGCATATTGTCAATGCGAACCATACACAAAAGAATACATGTATAACTCATACTCTGTATAGCAATTAATTACAATTCAATATGATGATAAATAAACTATTATTAATATAAGAAATTAATGTGTGTATAAGATACGTGTATGTAACACGTGTATCAATTTAATACATACATTAAACAGCAAAAAATATATTTTTATTTTTAAACTTTATACCTTGCCCTCAAATTTGATCTCTTCCATTTGTCAGATGATGGATAAATTGATCTTGTTAACACCTGAAACAAATGAAAACAAGTTGGCAGTCAATGAAGACTAATCTACATCACTCACAAGTTAGCACAAGAATAACATCTGATTAAGGACACTTTTAGATTAAATGTACATATCTTTATTAATAAATCATGTATTCCTATTGTCAGACCTCAGTTTAACCAATGAGGATGCTATATCTTAGTTGGGCAAGGTACTTCATTTAATACAATAAAATGTTCTTGGTTGAAAGGAGGTAGCGAGACCACTTATGTACAGGAAAAGTCACATTACTTCTGCACATGTAATTGGAATGAGCTAACGTACAGAAGAGGATTCAACCTACAGTGCTAACTATAGGTACTGATGATTCCTGGAAAATGTTTTCCCTATAAAGGTACATTTTTCTTTGAAGCCATACAAACATGTGTCCTCAATTTTTTTTATAAGTTCGTCATACCATGTTACTTATTTTGACACAGACTTTTTTAAATTCCTATTTACCTTTTGATATAATTTTAGAATTACTTTGAGAAGGAAACAACAATTGCTTATCAATTGAATGCTAAAATTTTTATGAAACCTCAGTGTCAAAATGTTTGCAGAAATTATACAGTATACTCTGTTTCACATAACTTCCAAATTGACAGCTGTGGGAATACACTGCAATACTGCTAGCAAACTGTTGTTTACAATGGAAGTTTGAAGCGTTTGGCAGATTTAAAGAGTTGAAATATTTGTTCTGCTTTATCTAGTCTGAAGACACGTTTCATTTTATTTATAGCTTTCAGGGTACAGTAAATTGAATCTGGTCTTAAACAGAAAATCTTTGACAAATAATATTAGAAATCGTATAGAAATTATAATTTTTAATGACTTGAAATACCATAATGGACAATGGAACAATATTTCATAGTTTGTAAACTGCATATAAAAAGGAGAACTGGGACTGATTGAATTCATGATCTGCTGAGACCACTTTGAAGAGTTTTCCAGTAACATGAAGGGAAACATTAATGATATTCATGTCACTGATATAATTTCTGACAACGACATACAAAAACAGCTAACAGATCCAAAACGTGATGTGCTATATCACTGAAAAGAGACATTTGTGCAAGCTGATAACAATTGGCAACATTTATTTGTTGGTATGGGAAGGACACCTTAACATCAGCTATGAATGCCAAAGTGAAAGAGCACCAAATCTGAATTTCTTGTGCATTCCCAAGTGTCAATACTGATGCTTATGAAAGATATTGCAGAATTAAAAACAAAATTATATTTTATATTTTGTTATTTATTTGAAAAATGCATCTCAATTTTCAGAATTTAACATAGTGAAAATAGGGATATCCACCTTGCAATCATATTATGTTTATGTTGAACTGTTTGTTTATAATAAATGGCGTGCATGGGCAAATAATAATATTCAGTAGCTGGTTTACATACACATTTGTGTAATAGATTTTTAGTTTACTTTGTGTATTTTAATAATATCTAATGTCATGTATTGGCTTAATACAATACAGTACTGACCAAACCAGAAATATTATACAATCCATTTTGAAAATAAATTTCTAACAAGAAATTATAAAACTACTTTATGCCCCTCCGCCACAAAGCTATTTCATGTACTACATAACATGGCTCCGTTACTGTTAAGCTGCGTATCCACTATGCGCGGCAGGTTCGAAGGGTCTGCCGCGAATAATGGAGACGTGGTTGCCACGCGCGGCAGCCGCGCTCGAACATGCCGCGCGGCGAGCCAATTCTTGTCGGTTTCTTGGCCCGCGGCAAAGGGTGCTCAGTTCGAACTGCTCGCCTAGTGTGGACGGACGCGTTTGTGTTCGCTTGTTCGACGCGCGGCAGTGAAATGGATAATGAAAAGTGTCGAGATTTAATACTAATGTATAGCGCAAAAGAGTTATTGTGGAACCCAAAACATGCTATCACAATAAATCGTTGAGAGAGGACGCCTGGAAGGATATCAACGGTACAATGAAAATACCTGTTGCTGAACTGAAAAAAAAAGATGACGTCTTTACTGGCATGCTACAGAAGAGAAAAATCTAGGATCAAGCAAAGTCACATTACTGGATCAGGTAAGTTACAATCACCTCATAATGAATATTTTTAATATCTATGAAGTCTAACAATCTATATAAACAAATACTTAGTTCATTTGCCACGGTAAACCTAAATTAATTGGAATAATTTAATTTGTGAATAGCTGTAAATCAACTGTCTGTACAGTGTCTTTATTTTATTCGCAGGTGCAGAGAGTACATATGTGTCCAAGTGGTTTGCTTTTGATGACTTTGCGTTCATGGCCGATAAGCATACCAGCACAACTACTGATACATTTACTGAGGTACACATTTTTGTGCTAAGTGTACAACAAATGTATAAAGTACTTATATTTATTTGTATATACGCATAGATTTTTTTTATGTAAAAAGTATATATAGAATATGTTTATCGTTGTGCCAAATATATAATGTTAAATTAATTTTATTCCTAATTTAATATTAGATTTCGCTTAAACTATTAAATAAGGAATAAATGAGTATAAAATAATAGTTACTCATAAGTATTTCCTAATTGAGTATGAAATTCGGGTGAATGCATGAAGTTCCAAGTCGTATTTCTCACATCGCATATTTCCTTTAATTTCATTCAAAATATAAATATTTACTACATTTTAATATGATAATAATTTTTACTTTACGTAACATTGGAGTATGTTGATATGTAATTTTCATGAAAATTTATCTAACATTTTTCGTCAATCATTAAAATTACGATAGTGTTACAATGCAAAAATTATGTTTTTACTGTCTACATTTTTCTTAATGCACATACATAAAAGAATAAAACAATACATAACCAGTGTTAATAAAACAGAATCTCTACATAGCCATAGTGGAATCTACATTTTACAGTTTAATAATTATACTGCCAAGGTATTGCTCCATTTGTAATAAAATGTCTAGCAAGGTGCCAACGTATCTCCTTAGCGTATGTTCCTCCTCTTCGTGGCCCGTTGCGAATAGGTAACAAAGATGATTGCTCCCCATCGTGTCTCCACGTAGCTGGAATAATTTTTCCGTATACTTCGATATGAAAAGATCCTTGAGGAGTATACACTTGTTGGGAGTAGGATTTTTTCCTCAGGAAATTATGTAAATATACAGTAGTCAAAACAACTTTTTTGGCTTTCACCGGTTCGAGTAACATTGGTTTTCGTAACACTCGAAAAACAGAGCTCAATACTCCAAACGCATTTTCCACGACTCTACGTGCTCTTGAAAGACGATAGTTGAAGACTCTTTCAATAGAACCTCTATCCGGATTGCCTTCGAAAGGTTTAAGGGTATATTCATTTAATGCAAAAGCTTTATCACCTAGAATGAAATACAGAACTTTAATATTATATGGTATTTGAAGTATTGATGGGGTTGGAATCTTCAACGATTTCTCTTCAAGTTTTTTATATAATTTGCAGTTTTTTAAAACACCGCTATCTGATATCCGTCCTTGACAACCGACATCAACGTATAAAAAGTTGTAGTTTCCATCAACTAAAGCAAATAAAACAGTGATAAAAAAATGTTTATAATTATAATATTCGGCCCCACTATTCATCGGTGCTTGTAACATCACATGCTTTCCATCCATGGCACCGATAGCATGTGGAAAATTCCATTTATCCTGAAAGCCTTTCGCAACCGCCAGCCATTCTTCTTCACAGTTCGGGATCTACAATCAAAATGTATAATAATGTACAGATTTTAGTAAACTTAAAAGTTGATGGCATGTGAAGTTATGAATACAGACGCATATAAGACAAGTGTTTAATTAATTACATTTAAACGTTAATAAATAATTAAATAATTAGAGTAGCCAGCAAATGCCTTTACGGAATTGCACAATTCATCGACTTTTTAACTGGTTTTTTAAATCCTATGTTCAATACTTTTATGTCAATGGCAACATTTAACTTAACTAACTGTTCGTGTCTAAACTTAGGATTCTTTTTTGAGTTTCTTATAGCTAATATATATTATTATCGCAGATTTATATCAATTTAACTGCAATATAGTAGATTATGTTGAAAAAATCTCTACCTTCAGAAGGAACAATTATGATTCTTGTACATTAATATTATTATACAAATATTGTTTCAGGAATCAGAAAAACATATCAGTGAAGATGCTGAGAATGGTTTAACACCAGAGCCAGTTACGGATTTAGCACCACCTTCTTCAGACTCAGTTCCAATTAATAACTCGTATACAGCTACAAAAGCTCCAACCGCGCTTCCACGTAAAAAGCGTCGCTTAAATCCTGAGCAGAACGACAATGATGCAATGTTTCAAGAGGCTTTTACAATATTAAAAGACTGTACAGGTTCTCAGAGCACGGACCCATATTTTACCTTCGGGCAGCACATTGCTAATGAGCTGCGAAAGTACGACCAGCGTACATTAGCTCACGTCAAACAGGCTATAAACAACATAATATTTGAGGCCGATATGGGAAAATATAATTATGGTTATTACACCACCACAACTCCATATTCCACCATGACGCCCAGTCTTGTGCAGTTCCAAACTCAACCACAGACTACTACTACTTCCGCTACTTGTTCCGATCATTTGTCATCAGATCGAGGAACGGAGGATGGAAACACAAATGCATTCTACTAGTGTTCTACACAGAAGTAGATTTCTACATGACTAAACAGTATGTTTTAACATTTAAAATTAAATTTGTTTACTGCATATTGTTATTTTTATAAAGCTAAAATTTATATTACGCTTAAGAATTAAATTTGTTTAATAAATATTTTGACTTTTATCATTACATACCGTTACATAATCTGTTAAAGTTGTAACTATTGCCTTACAAACCTCTGGCACTATTTTCGATATGGGGGGACTGCTTTGATACACGAAAAAGATATTGCAAACTTGTATACGTGTCCCCAGTGGCTAAGAATCTTAAAGTTATACCTAATCTTTCTCGTACTCTAAGCGCTTCTCGAAACACTGTATCCACTTTTTTCACTCTGGTTTGAATCAGTGAGGACAGTAGATCAAAATCGTTTCTTGTCATTCGAGTAAAATTTTTATCGTGTCTTCAATTGATTCAAATGTCATGTCCCTCAAAAGTCTATTACCATACTGCAGTCGGTTTCGATATAGCTCTTTGAGCCAGAATCGGTGTTTCCGTTTTTGCATGCGTTTTTTGTTTTAACGATATGGTTAATCAAAATAAATGCAGCAGCGGCACGCATGGACGTAGCCAGGATTTTGTATAGGGGGGGGCAGAGGACTAAAGGGTTACCTAAAAAGCTCCGGGGGGGGGATAAGCAAATTGTTTGGTCTCGGTATGTTATTAAGGCTCGTCAGTATAACTATGGCATACCTATTATAGGAATCTAAGCTAAAAAGAAATTTTTAAAATTAATCCAAAAGGGAATTTAAAAAAGTTTTACTCTATTGATCAAAAGCAGTGATTGTCGGATCTATTTAAAAGACTTTTATGTTACTTTATTTGTGAGTTACCTCTCACATAAAATTTTTGTTTATTAGCTGCTTTTTAGTAACACGCACCGTTATCGAGTTAAAAATTAAATTTTTCCTTTATTTAAAAACTTTAGGAATTGTTTGTCTGGAATGAAGAATACTACGAAGAAATGTTTCAGATTTAACCATAGTAGTGCACACTTAGTTTTGATATATTTTACTTTCGTGGCTGTACTAGGCACTGTTATATTCTTGGGCGATTACTTCTATTTGGTCGTTAAGAGGGTACCCTAGATTGTCAATATATACCGCAAGAAGTTCAAAAATATTTTAATTCAAGGGGTAAAATTAAAGATTGGAACACTTGATCTAAGAAAAGATGTTCTGGGGTGTCTGAGACCCCAAGATGCTTTAAGGGTTAAATAATCACCAAAAGTCACAAATAATAATGTGATTTTAATTAAAACGTGGCAACAATGAAAAAACAGAATTACGTACAAATACCGTGATGAATGAAAAAATTAAAGTTTTATAGTACAGTATGATATAAAATTAGTACAGTACAGTATAATTTTATACAATTATATATTTTTAAAACAATATTAGTTTTTTCGTATGCAAACTAGCAAAGGATATATTATCACAAAGTATTAAACTAAAACATGTTACTAAAATAAGTTAAACTAAAATAAAAACTAAATCAAAAAACTAAAAAATGTTAAACTAAAATAAGTTTTCTTGGATTTTCAGAAAACCTTTTCAGCACTTCCTTCTCCAATTGCTCCTTTTTTTCTAAAGCAGTTTTTCTGTGGACACTCATTAAGCATAGTCCATTGAGACGCTCCCCTGTCATCGTCGACCTAAGCCAGGTCTTTACTCTCCGCAACGTACTAAACGACCGCTCTACAGTACAAGTGGTGCAAGGCAGAGTAATAGAGATAAGCAGCGCTTTTTTTGTGGCCGGGTAAAAGATTTCAGCCTCTTTTACTAGATCTGCTATTGTCAGTTTTTTTAGCTGCTCTTTATTGAGTTTCTTCTTCTCCCACATAGTGTACCATATGTGGTAATTCAACTTCGGAGGCAACATCTTTTAAGTTATAATAATCTGAGAACTCCTTGACTTTTATTTTAAAGTCTTTCATGGTTATCTCGAGCATAATTAACGGATGTAGAGACAAAATTGAAAAGGCAGGTGAGTGTTCATCTGAAAAACGTGCCTCCAGTGAAGAAACTAATGAATCCAAGTAAGGAATTACCAAGGATCTGTTCCAGTACTCTAAAGGACTGGAAGTTGGAGGATTGGAGCGATGTTTTTGTTTTTGAATAGATCTTGGGACTGTCAATTCCACTCTAACATCTTTGGTAATCTCGTCGACACCATTTACAAGCTCTGTAGTAACTTTCTCTGCATCACTACGATGAGTTGTTATCACTCCAAGGATCCGTTTGATGTGTTTTGAGCATTGGACCAGGTCCAGGGTTTTAAATTGAAGAGCATTTACAACAGGTTCCAATAAGGCAGAATATTTGGCTATCAAGGCAACAGCAACAATAAATTCAGGTTTTGTGGCTGCAGAATGTAATTGAAATGCCTGATTCCTCGTGTTCGAATTTCCTTCTTCCAGTGATAATCTCAACAACCCTTCAACAATTTTTATGAAATGCTCGTTAAAAACTGAAATACTCTTGTATTTTTGGGACCATCGCGACTCACAGAGCATTGGAATGTTCGGGGCGTAGCGTCTTCTCAACACTGACTCTCTGAAGAACCTTATAATGTCTTTGATAGTGGCGATGGTGTTGCGTATTTGTGGAACACTATTCAAGTCATTTACAACAAGATTTAATTTGTGTGATGCACAATGAAAGAAGATAGCTTTCTCATACTTATTTCTTATAATTGATTGTACACCTCCATACTTGCCAGCCATAGCTGAACATCCATCATAACCCTGACCTACACATTTCTTAGGGTCAAGTCCTTCTTTTTCCAGAAACTTGTCTATCGCTGTTGCAATCGTGATGGCATTGAGGGCAGGAAGTTCCACAAAACCCACAAACTCTTCCCGAACTTGCATTTCTTTTTCATCGAAGAAGCGCAAACCGATAGACAGCTGCTCTTTCCCAGATATATCAGCAGTCTCATCTGCCAGCACGCTAAAGGCAAATGCCTTCTTTGCTTGTTCTATAATGTCATTTTTGATAACAGCTCCGCAGAGATCAATAATTTCATTCTGGATCTGAGGGGACATATATGTTGCATTTTTTCTCATATTAAGGATATCACAGTGACGTTTTAGTTCTTGGTCACCAGCATCGATTCGGAAGTGGATCAGGTCTTGAAATATACCTTCATGCTGCTCATTTCCCCTCAGAGGCAAATCATGGGTACCACAAAATATGATTGTAGAAATTATCGATGCTAAGATTTTTTTGTTTTCTTCTATTAGTATCTTGTGGCCCGATATCACCTGAACGTCGACAGGAATTTCGTCCATAAAGGTTTTGGCTGCACTGACTGCAGCTTTGTGCCAGTGGGTGGAAGCATGACTTTTGCAATTTTCATGTAAATGTTTGTAACGTATGAAAGGAGTTACAATGAACGATCCTAAAACACCCTTCACTGTACCAGGAAGGGGTGGGAACAGCACACAGAATTTGCAAAGTGCGCCTTTCGACCCCTTCGAATATGCTAACCAAGGGGAGTAAGTTTGAAGCCAACCGTGATTAAACTTCCTGCTTGAGAGGCCGACATCTTTAGCAAAGTCATAAGTAGTGGGTGGAACCCAACAGTTTGTCAACAGTTCCTTTTTTTTTGGCGCTGTCATCTGAGACGTCCGTCCGATCCACCGACCCAAATCATTCTCACACTCACAGCAGTCTTCAACATCAGGTTTAGGTGACTCGCTGAGTGTTGGAATGGTTGAAGCTCAACAGGGCAAGGTGCTGGTGAGGTTTTAACTTTCTTCTCGCTTTCACGTTTATCGCTGTCATCTAAATCCCTTTTTTTGCTCCCTAAAATAAAGAAGAGAATTCCCAAATAAAGAAGATCATGCAGGAAAAATTAAACAAATTTATTTTTACATTACCGCATACAGGAAGGTGTGTCCAAATTTCTTTTAGTTTGTTACTTTTCTTTTAATTTTTTATTAAATGAAATAACTTTACATTTTTTCTAAATAAATATAATTTTTCACCGTTTAGACATTTCATCAAGAAGTCGCTAGGGTGGCGCTGCTGATGCCGAAACAAGGCGAATATAATTGAGCCGGTGAGAATGAAAGTGGCGTAAGTCACTTTATGGCTAATTGGAGAAATTTAATGGTTTGTTAAAATTGTTATTGAAAAATCAAATAAAAAGATACTGTAATACTAAAAACTGATCACTGTCTACATGTAAGTGATTAATCTGATTTATAAATATGTATTCTGCATGTTTTTATATACTTTATATATTAAAATTTTATGACTTATGCCACTTTCATTCTCACCGGCTCAATTAACATAGCAGTTTTGAATATGGCGGAAACCAATCAGCAAGTAGGGATGGGTATCGATCGCCAACTTATTAATATTTGATATCGATAAAATATCGAGTCATTAACATCGATATATAAATATTATCGAAGGAAAACCATCGATATATCGGTCATGATTTAAGTTCAAGTTGGAAGTACAGAGATTTATAATTTCCCCCAAGTGAGTCTGTTCCGTCTTTGATTCTGTTTATCTTTTATGTGACTTGGATAGAAATAATGTAAAAAACAAACATCACTTAGACCAATTGTTATTATAAATAGTAAATATCGATACTTGGACACTCATTTAAATGGATGTTGAATACCTGAGTGGTTCCTAAACTGTTCCGCATAAAAACTCAAAAAAGGTAATTTGAAACTGATTTTAAAATAAAACTACACGAAGTCAACTATTCTCGTATTCAGCTGTCAAGGACATAAACAAGAAAATAAGAAAACATTATCATAAAATAAGAAAAACATCGATAATTGAAAGGACAATATCGATATTTTGATATATCAATATATCGATACCCATCCCTATCAGCAATCTTAAGGCATCAGCACTACTATCCCTAGACTAGACTTATACTCTCATGCTTACTCTGCTACAACCCTGATCACAAGCGTTGTAAAAAAATTATATCCACCATCTTTTTTCAAAAATTTCACAACCCTGGTTATTACGCCAAATAAGTGAATATTCGCAAAGTGGAACGAGACGAAATGGCCGATTAAAATGTAATTTTTTTTTCTTTTTTTATATCTTGTTATTGCGAGAGGTATTTTGAAATCATAAAATACACATCTGCTTGTAATTAGTGTATTCGAAATTTTAGTTTTGGAAATTGGAAGCGTCCGAATAATCGAAACTTAACCTAACTTTCTTCACTCAGGGAGAGTTCTGTAGTCTTGACTTTTTTGAGACAAAGAAAATAACGTAACCACTATAGGTATAATTATAAATACTATTACGTGACCAATATATTTTAATACTATTCAACGTTGTAGAAATATCCTGAAATTTTAGAAATCGACATAAAAAATTAATGGCTAATTTACCTTTAAAAAACTTTCGTATATCCATTTTACTACTAACTATTGATGTGTCCTGTAGGTACTGTGGATGAAGTGAGGTCTCTGATGAGGTTAGGCTATATTTAAATAAAGACGGAAACTAAAAAGAAGCTTGCAAAACCGAGTTGAGCTATAACGCGACTGGTCTGTTCACCAGGAAAATGGCGGATGCTTTAAAACTAGGGACTTACAAAAGCGGGAAGTTCAAAACTGTAAATTAACTATATGTTTCTTTAATTCTTTAAAGTAAAGTAAGGATAACTGTCCATCACTGCTCCTGTTCTAGCACTCCTCGCATGCGTTTTTTATCTACTTTTATTTTCTATTTTTTACTTTGTAACTTGATCTAGGGGGGGCAGCTGCCCCTCCCTGCCCCCCCTTGGCTACGCCCCTGGCGGCACGTGCACTGTCCACGATTGTCACACAGTAGGCCTACTGATCGAACACTGGATCGCTTGCCCCGCGCGGCAGCCGCGCTCCCCATGAGTGTTCTGCCGCGCGCGACAGCTCGTGTGTCTGCCGCGCTCGAACATGCCGCGTGCGACAGCCGCGCATAGTGGATACGCAGCTTTACTGTTCAATCTGAACTGCACTGCCTTTACATTAAACACATTGGCTTAAGTAAAAATGGGTATTACATACATAAAACATATACTGACAATAATGTCTAAATAAAAATTGTTCAGAATCTGAAAGCTTTATTTTGTTTTGGAAGTCTAGAAAAAGTTTTATTTGCTTTAGTTCAGTTCAATACAAATTATATAATAAATCATTTCAATAATAATATAGTGAGCATCATAATTTCCTTGTTTTCATTTGTAAGAACTGTAATAAATTCATTTGTCATTTCAAATTGTCGTTAACCTGAGTAACTACAATTCAATTTTTAATGTGCATTTTACCGTTGTGAAAACATTATCACAAAAGCATAGTTTTGAGAAATCATCACATACTTACTTATATTCACATGCCTAAAAATATATTCATCTACTGATACTTTCCATAAATGCCACTAACAGCAATTTTCCGTATTCTGTTGAATATCTGTATATTTCATATTTATAGTTATTAGTTACCTTATGGTAGTAGTCAGTTATGATGGCAAGGTGAGGTTAAGTTTGCCCAGGTGTGGGTTATGCAAGCTATAGTAATATTACATTTAGTCTTTATAACGTGTCACCTACGTTATAACATTGGGAACCTGTGCATACTTACCTCTGATCAATTGCACGGGCTGCCATACTCGTAATCAACTTTTAATTACTATATAAATTAGCACCAGTTATAACTAAAGGAACTTTAGTTATAACATGTTATACATGGGGTTATAGTTATACATGGGGGTCTGATGATTTATTCACTCACTGTTTTAGTGTAAAGTAACGACATCTCTTTATTAAATCATTACTACAACAGCTCTACATAAATATTCCCATATAAGGTTTTCTGAATAAAAGATTACAATTTATAACAGATTTTGGTAAAGAACTGGGGCAAAACACATGGATTTATCAGTGCTAGCATTATCCACGGATCCGGGACCTTAAACTTGTTTATGAGTTAAGCTCGCTTATTTATATTCTATAATACTATTTGGGGGCCATTTGAAGAATGGACTTAATCTAAAAATTTGTATCAGTGAAGCTATACATATACATCAGCATTATTCGGTACTACAAATATTTTGAATTCTAAAACATACTACATCTTATAAAGTGGTTCATTAAAGTCTTTCTATTTTTTTTATTTCAACTGTCTTTAATAATTCATTGGTTACAATTTTAATTAATCACGGAGAACAAGTCTCCGTGTCACCTGCCATATCCATCAGTTTACTCGTATTCAGGGTCCTTGGTCCTTATGGTGTTCGTCAGCAGTTGATCTTAAGTGGAGTTAACTTTCCGTTGAAGTGCCTGAAGTGGTTAGTTCATAATGAAGTAGCGTGGAGGTTCTCAGAAGTCTCGTAGTTAAACATCGTTAGTAGTATAAGTGCCGTAAATGTTCTTGTTTGTTGCAGAATCGCACGTCACATTATTGTTTATAAAAGTTCTCACTTTTGGTAGCTCGTACCATATTATTTAAAACAACATAGACATCTTACAAAATTAAACAAATGAGATGTCATCCCTTACACAGTTATTTATACATTTCGGTTTTTTAACATTTAGACTACTACCACATTAATTTGGCAATACTTTTGCTACACATTGTTGTAACTGTATTCTAAATACAAATATTCTGTCTTTTTCTGAGACATGGTTCAAACGCGTGTTTTCTACGCGAGCGCTTCATCTCGACTCTCTACTATGTAGGAAGGGTCAGTTAATCGCGCGGAGTTTACGCGTCGCAACAAAATAGTTCCACATTTATCCTCTATTTAAGGGGGTAAGTTTGACCTTTTAATTATCCAAAAATATTCTTAATTACAGCATTATAGTACACTACTGTGGTCTTGTTTATTTATTTATTTAATATTAATTTTCAAGGATTATTAGTTTGTTTAGGGGTCGGTATTCAAGTTAGTTCCGGTTAGCGCATGTCTATTGTAATATAATTTTACAAATAATAATATAAATAAGTAGATTTTATAATAAATGAAATCCCACTAGTGATCTCGCCAATTTGTAATAAAACGTGCAAACAGAAGATGATGATGCCCCACTGTTGTGAGCGCCAATTTGTAATATAATTTATTACAAATATAATATAATAAATATATAAAGATATAAATTGTGATGCTAATAAATTTTGTCTGAATCTCGGTGTTGAACTCGCCGATGATAAACCTCCACTTTGGATTCACCAATTGGTAATTAATCCCAATTACAAATAATAAATTAAATATAAATAATGTACGATAATAAAGTGTGATTTGTTGATAATAAAAAATTTTTGTAAGTTATAAAATTTTACTTATATATATATATTTTTGTTTAATTAATTAATTCAATTAATTAATTAATAATTAATTAATTGTATGTGCTTTAATTACTTCCAATTAAATAGGTAAGAATTTGTGTTTCGAAATTATTTGTTTCTATTAATAATTTAATTGTGTAGTTAGATCTATTAATTCTCTCTTCTGACTTTGCTCTTCTCCTTCTTCTCAAATATTTATTTTTATCACTCTAAATTATTTTTAGAAGAAAAGAATAACTAGCATTCACTATACAAATAAATACAAACTCTTATTACTGAATAATTATGTTCATTTATTAACATTTGAAATTATGCGCCATTCTGGCTGCGCGTGGACCAGGCATTGGTTGATATTTGCTCAAGTCGGTAGCGAACAAAATTGACAAAATGTATGTTTACAAGATTAATTAATTAGGATTCTTTTAACTGTCGAAATGGTCAGAGAGGGCAAGGAACAAGATACAATGCTTACAGCTATTTTTAAAATAATGTATTATGGCTGAAAAAACAATATTATTATGTAAATTGTCAATTATTAAAAGTAATATCGAACCATTCGTCGAATGACGTCACTGGCTTCAAGGAGGCGGTGTCTTGTGCTCGTTCAGAAATAAAGTATGGCTGCCGTCACCTCGATTTCTCTGCGATGTAATACTGATGCTGGTTGATCTTCTCCCTAGGAAATAAATAAGTATTCCCTTCTCTGCGGAGTTGTAGTTGTCCTGGAATATAGTGTGGAGTGTTCTTCCTTCTTCTGCGATGTCGTTTCGTGATGGTTTACTGGTGCAGTGTTCGGTGTTCAAATGTGTTGTATTCGTGTTCTGCTAATATGGTGTAAAATTCTTTCAAAATGGCAGTTGATTTCTTGTGCTCGTGTCAGATAATGTTCTTGCCGTTGTTCTGGATTAGTTAGGTGTTAATTATTATCTGTTGGTGTTATCTTTACTTAGTTAACCTCTGTTACACTTTTCGAGGCTGCACTCACAGTTTTTGCACTAATTTATACTTTTTCGGTCTTCTGTCATTAATTTCTCAACTGTTCACATTAACGATTAACAATAGACTGATGACTGAAAGTCGTCGTTTTGGGGTAATTTATGAAATGTCTTTTTCCTCTTCCCATTGTTTTTTTATAAAAGTACATGCCTTGGATTTGTTTCAATCTCTAAATATAGGCCTACATAACAAGTTTTCCTATTTATTGCTGTAACTCAATTATTTATTAATTTTACAAAAATCTAACTATTCAGCAATATTCTTAAATTAATTGTACATAATTTGATATATAGCTGGGTCTGTTTTAAGTTTAGATAAGCCTAACATTTACAATTGTTGATAATTATTGTAGGCCTCATATTTTGTACAAATTTAGTATTTAAATGGTTTACAAGTGTTTTTCTGATAATATTTCCATGAAATAATATTACTCACTCCATGATTATTGTTTGTTGTTAATAATTTTGTTGTTATAACACTTCAATATTGATTAATTTACTTTTTAGTCTGAATTGATTACCATTTTAGGCCTAGCATCAGTTATTTCCAAAAGAAGTTAATTTTCTTCCTTTGTCATTCCATTCGTTATTACTTGTATCTGTACTGATTACGTTTTCATAGTTTTGTGTTGTATGGATTAAATTCTATTCCTTATATTATGTAGTTTGATTGAATTTATTTAATTAAGTTTGACTCTCTGATAGATGGTTTTGGTTTACATTACTGGTCTGTTTTTCTAGAGTGGTGTATTAGCTAATCAGCTTTGTACTTTTTATATGGTTTACAGTTTTAAATAAAATTATAACATTCCTATTTCCTACTTGCCTCTCTGCCTTGACAAACTTGAAAATTAGTTAACATTATTTTGAATACAACAGAATATCTTATATCTACTAACTTTTTTATATCACTTAAACATAACAAAAACATCTTATGCCTATTATTTTTTATATATAGCCTATAGAATTATAATAGAAACATCTTATTATCAGCAATATTATCAGTCATTGGCTGTCCTTTGCTTTCATGTTTCCTTTTATCACAAACCTAATCCTATTAAAACATCTTATTCCTAATAACACTTTCAGTTATTAACTGTCTCTTTTAATTACTATAACTGTCTTGGTAACACAATGAAATAAAAACATCTTATAACTAATGACACCTTCAGTTATTAACTGTCTCTTGTGTTCACTATAACTATTTTGATAACACAATAAAATAAAAAACGTCCTATACCTATTACAATCTTATATTATTTAATTTTTAAAACACTTTTATTATTGAAATTAACCTTAGTCATTAGACTGTCTTTTATTTTTTGTATAGTATTTCTCTACACTGATGGTAGTCTTTTTAATGGATTTCTATTTCTTACACTATCCTTTATTATAGTGTGTCACTTATTATTCTCTACACTAATGGTAGTCTTTTAAATAATTTTTTACATATTATGCTTATATCTAGTTTACAATTCGGTTTTCTTTGGATTGTATCTTGTAACTTGAGTTACGGGGTCCAAATATATTGGTTTGAATTTAGTTCACAGGTATGTATACCTTTATTCACATTTTTGGACTAGCTCTTCTTATTTCTAGGCTCTTTTTTAGGAATCTTGACCTATTTTGTCCTTTCTTCCTTATTATATTAGTAAATTTCTTGTCTTGTGGTTTCTCTGCTTCTTGACTTTATAAATTTCCCTTATTGAAATTGTTTTCACCTCCTTACCTCTTTTTTCTTTTCTTTCCTTTTTACTGCTTCCCCAATCTACTGGGCATACTGCTGGTTTGTTGGGTTTTTATATATGGTAGGTTATTCGTATATTGACCAATAGTTTTCTTTGTTATTGTTTATTCTTATTAACATTTTATTGACTTAATGTACAGTTTCTTTAGTTTAATCTTTAACCAACTTATTATTCTCACTCACTATGGACATTTTCTTCTTTATTTATGTTGCATTAAGTTAAAATTTTAATGTGATAATTTTGTTATGCTACACTATTCAGGGTTAATTAACAAGGGTTTCCCTATCTGTACACTCGCATTCCTTTTATTTTATTATTAAAACTCTTCATTAAATATTATTATGATTTATGATAGCGATAAAATTTAGTTTAAATGTGCGATTTATTAAAATTTAAAATTTCTCAGCTTTTACATTACCTATTTATTAATTATTTTATTTTTTTAATTAATGAAATCGTCACATCTTGAACTTGTCCTGTACGTTGTATAACAATATTTGACTATGCAATTACTTTCAGTACATTTATAACGCACTCTTATACTGGTTAAAACCACATACATTAAATTAGAGCTACCAACCTCCAAGCTTAGTCTAGACATTGTGTTGTGTTTACAGCATATGCAGGCATGAAAAAAGTCTGTCATTTATATATGCTGATGTGAAAGTTGGAATTATTAATTCAGACATTAAAACGGAAATAAAATGTAAACAGGAAACCTTGGTAACTTTTTACTGTAACGGAAGATATTTTAACGTATAATCGAGTAATACTTCTAGCTTGTTGATAAATGTCATCAACACACAACGAAGAACCACATCCGAATTGAAATTAATTTTTGATAATGAGTCTGCATTATATTACAAATGAAATTATCCGTAATTATACTTCATACCCATCAATGACTATTATCGTTACTTCCACCATAGCGAATAGAAGAGATTCTTCTACTCGCTATGATTCCACGTTAACCTAACGTCCAGTTGTCTTTAAATAAGTAAATTACCTTAGACCTTCGTAAGTATACTACGGCTGCTATAATTTAGTTTCACTAACATAAACTATTCTATACACGGCTGCAGGTAATAAACTTTTCGAAAGCATGGTAACAATAATTAATTGATGAATATGTAAATACAAACTACGCTATTCAACATATAAACACATTATTCAAATTCAGTGCCATACAAATCAAAAATGCGAAACTAAAGGCGCGTTCTCACAAATCAAGTTTATATAGTTACGCGTCGAAAGACTTTTAGTTTCTATGTTGTTTGTATGTAAGGGCGCTTTCTCACGAACCAAGTTTAATTGATCGATTATAGTTGATCAACAAAAGTTGAATGAAACCTGTAGTGAGAACCTTTGTTTCAACACAGTTGGTCAACTTTGTAGTGGCTCAAGGAAAGTTTGACCCAGACAAACTTTATCGTTCAAGTGATGAGTCATCCGCCATTGGGCGCTTTCACACACTTGAGTCTGCAGACTGACAGCGTGAAGCCACTCGGGCAACTTGGGCAACCTTCGTTCTCATCTATGCCCGTCTATATTCTGTTGTCAGATGTTAGTTAGGTAAACGTTTGGTTAAAGTTTGTGTATTTATTTTAGCACAATAATTTTATTTAAGTTCACGGCTTCAAATACGTAAACTCAAGAGTAAATTTTTCGTGTATTCAAGTGTCTGTGTGTATTCGTGTATAACCTACCGATACATGTCGTGTAAGCATTTCGATGTTTCATTTTAAAGTTTTGTCATTTTATTTTTAGTGTAACAGTTTTTATTAGGTACACGCGCTGTAAGTATTCTCGAAGATAAATAATAAACACAATTGAGAATCAATTCGGTAAATATTTACCTGTGCCACACCATACAATCTTGAAGTGAAATATTTTTTTTTCTATTCGTCTATGTTATATAAACACGTGAAAATTAATTTTAAACGGGGGTCAAAGCTATTTACGAAGAAAAAAAATAAAATAAATACTCCCATAAGCGCGCATGGAAAGTGAATGAGCGCCATATTAACTGAGTCGGATCACCGCAGTCGGGCGACGGCACACTAATGGACTGCGAATGACGAGTTATGACGTCATGCGCGGTTACCTATGACTGAAGTTCATCAAATTTACGCGCCAAATAACACGCGTTTTTCTACTACTAAATAAAATTAAAAAATCTTTAAATGTAATTTGTCACAGTTAATATGGCGTTCTTTGGCGTCTTATGGGAGTAATTATTTTATTTATTTTTTCGTAAATAGGTTCGACCACCGTTTAAAATTATTTCTCCCGTGTTTATATAACATAGAAGAATAGAAAAAGAAATATTTCACTCTCTCACACACACACACACACACACGCGCGCATTCACATGAAATGCATGCATTACCATATTTATGAAAAGATGAAACTCTTACCTTAATCCACTCCTCAATTATTTTGAGGAAAGTAGCGGAATCCCGGCGCTCAACCGGTATCAAAAAACACTTGCCAGAACCGCGTTCCACTCCCCCGAACACCCACTGTCCTTCAATGAACCTGCCCCGATTATATTTCCGACGGCCAAATTTGGCTTCGTCGACTTCTACAGTCTTTCCAGGGCCCCCAGCTTAGCTAAAGTGCGCTGGGCGTCGAAAATAAAAACTTCTCGACAAAAACTGTACCAGTCGACTACGAGGACCCACACGAAGGACAATTTATTGACCCTTTAATAACCTCGTGGGAAATTAAAAAGTCAATAATCTCAGACTCAGTCATTCGAATGCATTCATCTGACGTCCCACCGCACTGAATATCATGGCAGGCCATTTCAGTGTAAAATGTTAAATAAATAATATATGGTATATTATAATAATAACCCAAAACAACAGAAATAATAATTAATAATAACACCACACAATAACACAAACGAAAACACTGAATTCACAAAATAATTAAATACACGATTACCGTAGCTTACGAGGTTCGTTACAACACGGAACTGAGAATACACGGTACTGTTGCCGCCGATTACTGACACCCACACACATTAGCAACCAATGACAATTGAGAATATGCAAAATTTTAAAATTAACGGTGTAAAAACGCGCTTTTTTTGTATCTACCAATCAGCATCAGCTTTATAAAGCGGTTTTAATAAATTCGCGGGTTATTTGCATCAGACCTATGCCATTGGTTAATCGCTGTGACGTCGCCGCGGCGTTTTTCGAAATTTTTACTATCGATGGTTCAGTTGCGATTTTCATACTATCGATAACTACCACAAAGTTTTAGATAAATTAGTTTTAGAAAAGTATTAACAATGTTACTTTACACTGTGATTTTCAGCTTTTACTGTTTAAAAGAAAATAAGAGAGTTTATAGGTCTATCTCTCTTTGGGAATACTAATTTAATGTTGAACAAAGTACGCGAGTCAAAGTCGAAAGACAAAGTACAAGCGAAGTTTGGCACTGAGGAGTTTTGTATCAAAATTACAATTTGGTAATTCTCACTAAATGCTTTGAAGGACTACCGTTTGACAAAGATTGCTTGACAAACATAAACTTATACTTTGAGCATTACAATCTGGTTATTTTTGCTTGTCTCTGTTTCGGCTTCAGTTCGCCTCTTCAGCTAAGGAAGTTGTGATAGCAGTTTTCACTGCCGACCACTACCTTAGGACAGAGTGGAGAAGGTAAAATTTCTCTTTTGAGAATTACCAAACTAACTTAAACTTTCACTAGGAGTAAACAAACCTGACATAGATTTAAAGAGGTTTCTGTTTTTGTTAAAGTAGGTGGTTTTATGTATTGCTACGACAGCCCAGAACAATCTACGCGTTTATCGAATGTGCCAGAAGGATCTCAATGTAACGCGAGTGGCGTACGTGCTTTACGTGGTATACGCATTTTGCGAGAATCTTCTCGACTGTGCCGGGCTTCGCTCGGGCGTTCGGCCTGTGTCAAGGATAATGCGGTTCGAGAGTTATAGTAGCGATTTACTGTGCGTGGCCGGCTCATCAGTTTCCTACAGTATCCACCGCTGAGAGTGATTTTGGGTAGCCTCCGAGGTTACTAATAAGAAACTCGCGGTGGGGTCAACGCAAAGCTTAAACCGCCGTTTGGGCTTAACGCAATTTTGAACATGTAAGAATCATGTAAATTTTGTTTTTAAAAAGCATCAACATGATTTCCAGTCAAATTCGGATCGACTGGTGTTGTACACACGGTGACGTCACGCGTCAACAACAGCTGGACCTGTCATTTCTCAGTCAATCTGGCGCTCATTCACAATTGCATGCGTTCTTATGGGAGTAATAATTTAATTTTTTTTCTCCGTAAATAGGTTCGACCGCCGTTTAAAATTATTTTTCTCGTGTTTATATAACATAGAAGAAATATTTCACAGCAATATCAGCATTGATTATAAAATTCATAAATACCATATATAAATTATAAATTAATTATTTAACGGTATAACAAAATCATTCCTTATAATTTGATACCCTGTATTTTCATGTCAGGGTACTTTATTACGACTTTCTGTATATTTCAACCCTCAGAAGAATATTTTATGAAAAATTGTGTACACATCGATCAATGGTAAAACAGTGTACCTTCATATTAAATTTTATTACAATCATCCAGATGTTAGCCCGAAAATGCATTACAAATAAACGGAGGCACAGCTGGACGATAGAATTAAACCAAAACTTCATTTCGACAGGTCAAGTAATCTAAAAGTTTCATACATACAGTGACTAACAACAGAGAATTTACTTCAGTGTGATTAATCTTATATGAATACAAGCACAAAAAATTATTATTGTAATTTAATCACTTAAGTTTGAAGTAAAAATTAAGTATTAACTTGTGGGGGGTATGGGGGCGCGCCTGCCTGTTTTGAATGTATTATTTATTTACTATTAGCAAATGATTTATATATACAACAATTTTATTAACGACTCGGAACACAAAGTTTTTTATGAGTAAAAACATAAAGTTTTACCTTTCAACCTGAACCGGTTTTCACTTTTAAAAAGCTTCTTCAGAGGTTGCCGCTGGTAGCGCTGTCCGTCCTGTTGTGGGCGACGGAATCGAATTTCGAAGATCGATGTTGTGTGTGTGGGGTGAGATATGTTCGAATAATGCGTGCGATTTTAATTGTATCTGTTCGTTTAGGATGACGTTTAGACACACGAAAACAAATAAAAAATGCATCGCCTTTGAAATAATCGTAAAATTACCATTTAACAATAATAAAAAAGTAACACGCAAAATACGAATCTTTAAAGGTAAATTGACAATGACAAGCTTATTTTTACTATGCATGCGCGCCCTCCCAATATTTTTTGGTGTTTCAACATAAAGATGTTATGAAAATAAATTTATTCATGTCGCCTTCGGCCAGAATCGTGATACCTATCTTTCATTTAAGAATCGTAATAAATAATATAACACATCTAAAGTAACAAAAATTATTCTTTTCTGTTATGTAATTTGTAAATCGACTTCTCCCAGTCCCAGAATACGATATTCTCTGATATTTTATTTTTATCACACTTATCCCAAAATTTGTCGAAAGAACAAAAAACAGACAATAAAAAAAATGTTTCAAATAGTTTGTTCTCTCACTCTGTTTCGATTCATCGGAACTGATAGACTTTTACAAATCCAAAAACCGCTGAAATGGCCGATAGAAGCGTGGCTAACGCGAACTACTGTTCAGCGGCGCGAACGACTGTAGTCAATAGTTCACTTGACGGAGTAGTTCTTTTTGGCTAAGCCGTTCGCGAACGACCCGCCACTACATAACGCGTGAATTAAAGTAAAATATGTTGAAAAGTAAAAGGTTAGTGGTGCTATTGTGAATTGTGCTGTTTGTGATCCAAAACTGTAGTGAAACAATTCGAAAAATAGTATACAGTGATATCAGTGAAGCCGTTATCGCATATAAACGACTGTGTAAGCAAGATAGGTTAAATGTCATTTCTCACCGTCTACACAGTTAATATGGCGATCATTCACCTTCTCATGCATGCTTATGGGAGTATTTATTTTATTTTTTTTCTTCGTAAATAGCTTTGACCCCCGTTTAAAATTAATTTTCGCGTGTTTATATAACATAGAAGAATAGAAAAAAAATTTCACTTCAAGATCGCTGTGGCACAGGTAAATATTAACCCAAAAAACTGAACTTAAAAACCGGCAAAACAGTATGAAATAAGTTTTCTTAATAAACGTATATTTCATATACTAATGCGACGATGTAGTCAAAAGGTTCATATTTATCTGGGGAGCCAGTGAAATTGTGTTTGTTTCTGGAGGAAACAAAGGTTAAAACAAAAACTACAATTCAGGGTAATAAATGGAGTACAACGATATGGGTAAATTAATTCTATATTATGCTTTAATATTTAACTGTGACCACAATCAATATTCATTTTAATATTCAATTCATCCGCTATGCACACAGGAAAACCCCGATTGGATAAAAATACGTGGATTTCATTATACAGTACACGTAAGTGTGGAGTGTAGGTTGACGAGAGAGTAGACAATAGCGGCGGACGAACAGTAACGAAGTTGCCCGAGTGGCTTCACGCTGTCAGTCTGCAGACTCAAGTTTTTCACTTGATATCGGCGCGTTATCGGTGGGAACAAAAAGTAAAGAAATGTTATGGAACCGTTTCAAACTCACCGACATGTCGGTATCGGGTCGGTGCTGGGACGGACGTGTCGGTGGGCAGCAGCTCTCCCATCTTGGTCGGCGCTGTGTAGTCACCGACAGTTCACTCTGCCTAACGCATTACTTTAGGTCAGTAATTGAATATCTTGTGAAATTACGGATCTAGCTTACGATGGTACGGCAAACTCAAACTTCCGTCTCCTCGTTTGTACTTATTTTCCGTGTCCAGATTTCTACTGGATGTGTATTGTTCACAAGTAACTAATGGCAGATTATGGATGTTATGTACGACAATGTAACTTAAATAAAATTTACTTTGTTAGTGTACATTAAAAAGGTGTATTTATTGGAAGTACAGAAATTAGTTTCCATTTACCGCACATAATTACGGTACAGAGACGATTTTTGGAGGTTGTGTCTACGTTTAACAATGTAACCTTTTAAATTTAATTAGACTTAAAAACATTTTCCTTAGTTAGTGTACACTCAAAGGCTGTAGTTATTGTATGGATAAAAGGCTGTATATAACATTAAAGGCTGTATTTATTCGAGGTACCGGAATTAAAACCTACTTCCAATTTAGAACCTATAGCCAAGTACAATCTAACGTATAACCAAACAAGTACATTCAATTCCTTTTTTCAATATAATGCAATAAAAAGCAGTGTGCAGTTTCTGTTAACACACAAATGATTAAATATTAATAATGGGTTACAGTGGAATTTAATGTTACTACGGTCTGAATTAATGCAAATAAAATTGGAGAATCTCGTAAACATATTAAAGAATGCTGGTATATTACACACAAAATTATTACAGTATGGACCTTTGTTAATGAATAGAAACAAATAGGAATCTATACGTTAGTATGTACCAATAAAATTCACCTTTTTCAAGTACAATATCTATTGTATTTTCATACTCTTAAAAAATGGCCATTAACAACATTTTAGTTACTTGTGAAGAAAACAGATATAACATTTCCAAACAAGAAATCTTCAATTCTCTCCCTATTTGTTTTATAAAAACTGGAGTTTCTACTGCAGGTTTTTAAGTCCGCTAACTACTTAATTTAATATACATAATTGTTCCTGATCTTGTTGGGTAACATTATATTAATACATCTACTCCCTACTCATATCTCATATGTACAAACAATGTTTTTAATGGTCGGTCCTTAACATCTTTAAAATTTAGACAAAGTCTAATGAGCAATTAGACCTAACCTGAATTACTACACTACATCTAAGAATATCTTATTCGGTCATTTAGCTTTATTTATACACTTAATGCATCTTAATTAGCACATTAACAGAACTGCTGTGTCTTACAGTAACACAATACGTTACACTAACTGTAAAGAATTTCTTGTTTTCAGTTTTAAAAAGTTGAAATTGTGTGTTCTTTTCTTTTCCATTCACTTTTTGTGAAACAACCTACATTAATATGTGTACGCTTACTATATTGAAATCCAGTGTTCACTATCCAATAGTTAAAAATTTTGTGGAATTGTGAAATTAGTGACACTATGTACTAATGTGTGATTATCAGTTGAATTTCTGAATTCCTTTGATTCATTAATAAATTTTACTAATTTGTTTCTTTATGTCTATTGAATGATTTCTTATGTTTTTAATCTTTGCGTTTTCATTATTCATTTGTAAATTCTTGGATTTTGTTGTCCATGACATGTCCCTTGGTTAACTAATTATCATTAAAACACACAGAGGATTGATCCTCTTTTGCAAGATCACAAGTATGTTTCAAGACCATTTGCAGGTCAGGTATTGTTCTGTCTGTTCACTTTCTGAAAGGGGTTGAGGAGCAAGGGGGAAGATGTCTCCATTAAAACACACACACACACACTAGCATGCACACAATTCCTTTTTTTCTTTATTTAATTTGAATTCTGTATTAGAACAAATGTTTTCAGAGTTTACAAGTTTTTTTTAATTTCTTGGATTAATTTTTTTTTAATTTTATGCAATGTGGACACATACAGAGGAGTGTCAGTTTTTTGTTTTTTCAATAAATAAAAATGGGGGGAGAGAGAGACCAAAAATGACACGTACAGAAATTTCATCAGAACTTTTCATGATATTAAAAAAATAACTAAATAATGAATGGCAAAGAACATTGACAAAATTAATGGAAATTATAGTTATAATTTCTTGTCTAATGAGCAGGTACCAGTAATGGCTTCATATACTTCACATCTTAAATTATAAACCTATTACAAACATATTTGGTATACTCAGCTTGAAATAAACGTTCAGACCAACAAAAATGGTTTAAATGTTGCCATGCTGCATTATTAGTAGGTACTGTTGAAACAGCAGGTTGATTATAATTGTTTTTAGAACAGACTTCTGGAATGTTGTGTGCAAGTGTATTGTGTTCAAGTAGAAAGTTTCCACTACTTTATAAAACATATCCTAGAAGCAAACTTTGACATCCAGTTACTGTTGCTGAGCAACCTTACTAAGGGACTTTTATTTGCAGACTGACAAGGCCAAAAATAATTCTGAAAGAATTGTTGTTTTTACAACACCATCCTTTATCAAGTGACTACTCAAATCTGCCAGTTTTTCACAGCAAACTGAAGTTTGATGATTTGATCCATCATGACCTAGTGATGGTCCAAACATTTCAAGGATTCTCCTAGCCTTAAAAAACTGGACTGGCATCATTGAGTGACTAATGTTAAATTTACTTTGGGATACTTCCAAACATAATACAGTTTACAATGAACAAACAAAACTTTATGCCTGTCTAATTTTTCCAGAACTCCATACACATAATTTGATCTGGATAGAAGATTTATTAAACAATAATACTATTCGATGCAAATAAATAAAATATCGGTATGGAGAACCATACACGACTTCCATGTTTTAAGAATTATATTTAAAATCATTTTAGAAATGAAATATTTCCACAGAAACTACTTCTATCTTTAGCCTCAAGCACAGAATTGTGGTCACTAACGGGTCATAACGTGTGCTGACCAAATATCTGGTAGAGCCAGATGGTGTTTAAATAATAAAGTGGTTTTGCCCTCTGTGTGGAATGAGAATGTGAGATTGGATTGGAAGAGTGATTATGAAGAGCGAAATAGAGTTGTTCAGATTAAGCAGAGACTATGAAGGGTTAGTAGGGGGAATAAATATTGAAAGAAATGATTATATTATTAACAATAGAGACTTACCTTGTGCAGTACTAGATGATTATAATATCAACAATAATGATAAATATGTACCTGTTGGAAGAATTAGTGTACTTGTAGTGGCAGACATTTGTGATAATAACGTAACTTACCTGGGTGTAACAATAAATACCAATGGAGACTGGACAAAAAATAATAATGCAGACTTGGCTTATGATGAAATAATAATGGGGGTAACCCTAAGAATTATTATTCTGGTATAATGGAAAAAAACAAATTTTTATGGTTATTACACAAATGATAGCCATATGATGAATGTAAATAAAAACAAAATGTGTTGTGTGGGCATCCAATTAATTTTCGATGACGGGGGTTAAATAAATCATGAATGAACATTTAATTATTTGAGTCAATGGTATAATTACTTGGCTGATTTAGGTAATGAAGTGTGGTAACTAATAATTGGATATGGCAAAAATTTGTAAATAAATGTGTTCGTGTTAATGTATTGTGTCAGGGTATGTTGGGAGAATGCATATGTAACAAATGTTTGTAGTATGTTATAATAATAATATTTTATTTTGCTAAATAATTAACAGGAGGTACTAAGGAATTTTATTTTGCATTGTGTGTTTAAATTAAAAGTGTTTTAAATAATGTAACTAAAGAAATTGTTTTGATTTGAGTTGAAATGAAATTAATTTAAAATTGTGAATTTTAGTAAGGAATATAAATATACGGTGATTGGAATTGTAAAATCAAGGGTAACTGATTACAATATTTATATAAACTGAAAATTGAAGGAAGTGTTAGTGGTGATTTAATCAGGAATGTTGAGGCTGTCAGTGTTTATAAAACAAGTCTGGCATACTACTGTTGATGTAAACAGGTATAAATACTTATATTTATACTTATAAATTTGAAGTTTTAATAGAAAAGTAAAGTAAACGTGATAATGAAAGGTAAACAGAAGGTTGATTTAATGTTGGTGTTATGATTCATTTGGATTTTCTGTAATCCACTTGTGCTTTTGGCGGGGAATAATGTTTTGATAGGGGAGAAAATTATGTATGCAATGTAAATAAATGTAAGTAGACAGTAAGGTTATATTGCTATGTAAACATATGCATATTGTATTTTGTAGAAAAGAAACCAGTACTTTGTATAAAAAAGGAACCAGTACTTTGCTAATAATGAACCAGTACGGCTAAGAGGAAACGAATCAGTGTGGGATATGGAGTAATGGAAGGCCATTTGTTGACATTTTATTGAATGTTTCGGAGTCAGGTGATACTGTGGCTGGTGCCTATCTGATTTTATGGTGTTGGGATCTCGAGAAGTCCAGTAAGGTCGGATGGGTGCAGCCACAGCATCAGCATAGGGGGGTAAGTACCCATGATTTTAATAAGGAGTTCAGGGGGTGGTGGCACCATATCTTCACTGGTCCTCTTAGGTTTTAGGCAATGAGAGTTTGTATGCTTCGGCATAAAACCTCTCATTGGGGGGGGGGGGGTATTGTAACGGTACAGAATTGTGTTAAAAATAATAATTTAAATCAATTGTAATCCCAAATTAGTCAGTATTCACCTAAGGGGTACCCCATTGTAACCAGCAACTTACAATGTTATTGCAGACTGTTTATGTCTGAAGCCTGTAGCCTGCCCAGCCAGACGTATTACACAACCGCTTTCCAGCTCAGTATCTTTGTGAATCACAGTAAAACACATTATCACCCCAGTTTTACATCTGACAGTAGCACAGAACAGTTTTTGGCGAAGAGCACAGTTGGCAATATACATTCACACTGAGCGGACGTAAGTGAAGCGTGGCCTCGGGAATACTTTGTCTGGTAAGTCGAAATGTAATACAAGGCCTACCAGAAAATACCAAATGCTACAGCAATTTTAAATAATGAAACAAAACCGCAACGGAAATTTAATAACAGTCTAATGTGGTCGAAGTGACGATAAAAGTGAAAGTGAACTGCGTGATGGTGGAACAATTTGGATAGCGAGAGAAGTTAAGTACAGTGAATAAATATAGTTAGTTGTTGGCCAAAATTTTAAAGTAAACAATAAATCAAAGAGTTTAAGTAAACGGGGCTTTTTCAAAATTGTAAAGAATGAGTGTGTGTGTGGGAAAAATATCAAAGTACTGGTAACATAGAGAAGTAATATTTAAAAATATAGAAAGAAATATCAATAAAATAGTATTTGATTTTACGTAAATGTGTTAGCTGTAAATTATTACGCCATAACCATTTCCTATTATGTGCTGAAAACCTCGTTTAACGTTCTGTGGGATTTTCTGAGTTTAAGGGTGGTCAGATAGCGGGATTATGTTAATTTTTGTAAGGGCAAGAGTGTAAAGGTTTCGATATTAAACCATAAAATATCGTGGCTAAATGGGCAGTTTAATAAGGTAAGTTTAACAGGATTATGACGGGAAGTAAAATTTTGGCAGCAGTGAGTTTTAGTAGTAATATTATTGTATTATATTATTTAATAAAAGTAAAAAGAGCAAAACCGTTACAAAAGTAGTGTTTAAGTCTCTTTGTGCATATGCTTTCCTAAGATCAAATTCGTTTATTTGTTTTCAGAAAATGTCCAGCAAAAACCTAAGAATGTAGTGTATATTTTGTTATTAAAACAGTCATAACTCATAAACAGTTAATCACAGAATGCATGTGTATACAATGTTTATACAAATAGAAAATAACATCTACTCAGACTAAACAATAAAATTGTAAACAAAGTAAAGTAATTTGTAAAATTAAGTAAAAGAAATTGCAGTCACTAATGCATATATTCAGTATAAAACAGGGATTCCTGACATTTCTGGACCCACATATGACTTTGGTCTTCAGCGTTTATTTCAAGTACAACCAGAGCTTAAAGGTTATTGGGTTCTTTCAATAAAAAATCTTGATAAAACACAAATAGCATATCTTATTATTGCCAGTTATGTATAATTATTAAATATAATACACAGAATTTACAAAACGGGGAATGCTTCTTAAAGCTAATTTCAGGTTGGTTCTATGCTATAATAAAGTATAGTTTTTTCACAAGACGGTTGATTGGTTTCATTACAAATCTACTAAAAAAAATAATTACAATGAAACTTTCTACCACTTATTTTGTACCCAAGAGTTAATGTCAGGTTCTATTGATGTTATTTTTAACCTTATATAACTTAACACATTCTGTTCCTATATTTGCTTTTAACATACATGAGTTCATCAAATGCACTTTCACAAACGTAACTTGACACAAAAGGTATTAAAGACTTCAATGTCTGATAAAAATATATTGTTGTTTTGAACATAAAATTTCATTTACTTTTTTTATGTAAATGCTTTTTCCTAGCTAGGTCTTCTTGCGTACCACCTTGGATCCCTCCGTGTACCACACTAGTGATATGCATACCACTAGTTGGTAACCCTGGTATAAACAGTGAGATGAAGTAACCTCAAATTACGTAGCCTTACCTGTATTGTCAGATCAAAATGTCTCTTCATTTTTCTACATTATTCAATTCAGATCCACATTTGAAATTAAATTACCATAATATTTTATCTTCAGTCAAGACATTATCAGTTACTTTGTAATACAAAATTACAACAAAAAAAAACATTCCAAAATTCAAACACTGCACAAGCCAATATTATACCAAATGTGTAGTTCTCAACAAGGAGCCGTTACAAACATTGACATGTAAAGCATAGGAAATTAGCAGTTTTGAGATACAAATGCCATCTGATAGTAATGCACTGAACTATTGTTGAATTGTAAAGAAACATTATGCATGCAGCAATCAGAAATATGCTAGAATAACCTATGAGCTTTAAAATACAACTTACAAGCCACATTGACTTAGAGGTCATACCCGTGTGAATCATTTTACCAAGCAATAATGCAGATGTGTTAAGACTCCAGGACTCTGTCATCGTGAAGGCTGTAGCAGCCAGACATAAATCTTGTATGAGAAGTATAATCTATTTATGGCCAGAAACAAAGACTTCCAAATAATTTCAACTAAACATACAAATATCACTGTAACTCATGTAGTGATAAATTGAATTACAGGATAAATGTGTATCAATAATTGCACACTACATTACAATATATAATTTAATGATTTTAATTTGTAAGGTAAAAAGTAAAATTTTGTTACACATTTCATTACTGTTTTGTAGTACCAAATATCATATAAACATTACATATTTACAGTGGCAATATGACAGCATATATTAATTTATTTGTGTAATTATGCTTATTTAAGGGTTTCTGTTTAAAAACTTTATATTGATAAGTTTTATTATTGCTAAAACGTCTTGGCCAATATAAACTATTCTTACATACCACACAGTAATGGTTCATAATAGTATAATTGATTAAATTACACCCAAAATGTACAAACAGAAAATTTTGTTACATAGATCACTGTTATTATTTAATGCCAGCCTATGTTATTTATGGTACAACAGGCTATGCCAAATTAAATACTTCTGTAGAAACAACTCACCGGTACTTCTTAATGCCACAATGTATTAACTTGTGTTTTTACAAAATGTCTGATATAGTAAATGATTTTGAACAACCATCGCACTGGTATTTCTTAATGCCATAATGTATTAACTTGTGAATTGACGATTCACCTGAGTAAATGATTTTGAATCAACATCGCACTAGGACTTCTTAATGCCAGAATTTATTAACTTGTGTTTTACCAAACTGCATGAATGAGAAAATGATTTTGAACAAACATCACAATGGTATTTCTTAATGCCAGAATGTATTAACTTGTGGTTTGACAAAGTTCCTGACTGAGAAAATGATTTTGAACAAACATCGCACTGGTATTTCTTTATGCCAGAATGCATTAACGTGTTTTGACAAAGTGCCTGGATCAGTAAATGATTTTTGAACAAACATCGCACTGGTGTTCTTAATGCCATAATGTATTAACTTATGAATTGACAATTCACGTGACTGAGTAAATGATTTTAAATAAACATCGCACTAGGACTTCTTAATGCCAGAATGTATTAACTTGTGTTGTGACAAATTACCTAACTGCGTAATTGATTCTGATCAAACATCGCACTGGTACTTCTTAATGCCAGAATGTATCAACTTGTGTTGTAACAAATGACCTAACTGAATAAATGATTTTGAACAAACATCACACTGGTATTTCTTAATGACAGATGTACTAACTTGTGTTGTAACAAGCCAAGTGACAGAGTAAATGATTTTGAACATCGCACTGGTACTTCTTAATGCCAGAATGTATTATCTTGTGTTAACAAATTGCTTGACTTAGTAAATGATTTTGAATAAACATCGCACTGGTATTCCTTAATACCAGAATGTATTAACTTGTATTGTGACAAAACCATGTGACTGAGTAAATGATTGTAAACAAACATCTCACTGGTATTTCTTAATGCCAGAATGTATTATCTTGTGTTGTGACAAATGGCCTGACTGAGAAAATGATTTTGAACAAACATCACACTGGTATTTCTTAATGCCAGAATGTATTAACTTGTGATCTGACAAATGGCCTGACTGAGAAAATGATTTTGAACAAACATCACACTGGTATTTCTTAATGCCAGAATGTATTAACTTGTGATCTGACAAATTGCTTGCGTAAGTAAATGATTTTGAACAAACATCGCACTGGTATTTCTTAATGCCAGAATGCATTAACTTGTGTTGTGACAAACCCCATGACAGAGTAAATGATTTTGAACAAACATCGCACTGGTACTTCTTAATGCCAGAATGTATTAACTTGTGTTCTGACAAATTGCTTGACCCAGTAAATGATTTTGAACAAACATCGCACCGGTGCTGCTTAATGCGAGAATGTATTAACTTGTGTTGTGACAAACCATTTGACTGAGTAAATGATTTTGAACAAACATCGCACTGGTACTTCTTAATGCCAGAATGTATTAACTTGTGTTGTGACAAACCATTTGACTGAGTAAATGATTTTGAACAAACATCGCACTGGTACATCTTAATGCCAGAATGTATTAACTTGTGTTGTGACAAATTGCTTGACCCATTAAATGATTTTGAACAAACATCGCACTGGTGCTGCTTAATGCCAGAATGTATTAACTTGTGTTGTGACAAACCATTTGACTGAGTAAATGATTTTGAACAAACATCGCACTGGTACTTCTTAATGCCAGAATGTATTAACTTGTGTTGTGACAAATTGCCTGACTGAGAAAATGATTTTGAACAAACGTCGCACTGGTACTTCTTAATGCCAGATTGTATTAACTTGTGTGGTGACAGATGGTCTCCTAGAGTATTCTGAATTGACTTTCTTCTATATAGTTCACAATCCAGAGTAGAATCCTCTTCTTCACAGATATTATTCTTGGGTGTAAATAAGTAACACTGGAACAAATGAATACACAACTGTAATAATTCATAATTGGAACACTGAAGCAGTAGAAACTAGTGTTAAAAATGATGTTCTTCCTGTGTCGTAGCTTTCGGCTTGCAAAAATTAACCTTACCCTATATATATGATTACAGTATTGCATTTCTCTTCATAGGAAGAACAGTAGACTTTTATAAGCAACTTTGTATATAATAGAATGGTGAATGGCGTCCTTGCGCGCGCGCGCGCGCACACACACACACACACACACACAAATTTAACAAACTACAATTTTTGTTTGTAAATAATTAATGTTGAGTAGTTGTTAAAAATAGTTTTAAGTAGTGCCATGTGTATGTGCAGGGAAAGCCTACAAGCTGTAGCTTGTCAAAGTGAACGCCTGTTCATTTTAAGCTTTGTGTGTGTGATTTTAAGTCAGTAAAAGAGTACGTGAATACATAAGTAAGACACAAATGTTAGCAGTCAGAAGTACTCATTGCAAACTGCTATTGTCTACCAAAACAACAAAGGACTATCCAAGTCAAATAAATACGTTCTACAAAGATTTACACATTGAAGTAGAAAATCTTTGAATGGAAATAAAGAGAAGACTGGTGCAGATGATTCTGCATCCTACACATACGGAAGAGAGGACTAATTTAATATTTAAGGATTGAAGAACAATCAAACTGAATTCCATCTGAATATTGAATGAGAAATGGAACTGATAGGCAATAATATAATTGACAGAGAAGCTTGCATAGTACATAAACATTTTCAAGATTCTGCTGCCACATGATTAAGACAACTGAACTATTTGTGAACAATATTATAAGACTCGTTTGAATATTGCTGCTATTGGAATATTGGTACACAAAGACAGGCAAGACACCAATTATGGTAGATATTAAACACATGGAAAACTTATCCTTGAAGAGAACATCAGTCAGCCTGTTGAAGGGAGTAAACACATAAAAATTCACTGAACACGAGTTATTGTTAAAATTAGCATATAAATTGAACTGAATATAAGATTAGGAATTAAAATCTATACATATATATGTATAATAAATATACATACAAGGAATTAAAACCATTGAAGAATTACTAATTTTGCTCACAAAGTAAATATTGTAATTTTTTAGATTACAAAAATAAAAGCAATTCTCTAGAGGTGATACATGATGGCAAACAAAAGGAACTGCAAGAAAGAAGAGAGGAGAGTGTAAGAGAAAACTTTGGCCAGAAATAGAAGGAATCGCTATGAAGAGAGACATGCAAGCAAGGTTGGAGAACAGCAAAACGATATCAACAACATGAACAACAAAGTGAGAGAAGACAAAGAGAAATTATTTCCCACAAGAGAGAGAGAGAGAGAGAGAGAGAGAGAGAGAGAGAGAGAGAGAGAGAGAGAGAGAGAGAGAGAGAGAGAGAGAGAGAGAGAGAATAAGGGTGAACACAGTACTAGTCTCAGAATAAACAGCACGTTATTAGAGAAACAGGTAGAAATAGTGCCATGAAAAGACAGGTATAGAAATCATTGTTAAATAGCGTCTACCTACAAAGCAATAGGAAATGTTTAAACGTAACACATACAATGTGACACAGGATATCATCAACGGAGAACAATATATCCAAAGAAAGGTGGCAGAATTTTGTAACCCACTATGGCAGTGTTTACTATGTTCAATTAAATCTTTTTTATAAGAAGCAATTTTACAAACCTATTGTTATGTAAATAATTACGATGTGAAGATGTAAATAAAATAGGAATACCATTCAAAACCAATAACACCTAGGGAACATATGCCACAACACATATATTTGCATATTTAAACATGGCAGTATTTTTTTAAACAATTCATAGAGAGAGTTGTTAGAAATAATTTAAAGTAGTGGTTGTGTATGTACAGGCAAAAATTACAGGCCCTAGCTTGTAATAGTGTGCTGTGTTTTGGAAAAACTCGGCTGTTTTTTATGTTAACGAGAACGGGCAGTGTCGAATTAATTAAGTATTACCGGCGCCCATCTTGTTATGCTTCTGCCGTGCCGATCCGCGCACGCTCTGGGTCTATAGCTTCTTAAAATTTTTCAGTGGTTGTAATAACCAGTTCACTATCAGCGTTCAACGTAGTAGCTCGTCTGTATTTGCCTGGCAGCCTCGACTCGGAATTTTACCTACTATATATAACTATGCCTAGATAAACGACTAAGCGACTCTCCGGTAAGTGTGCTTAAGGTATATTACTTACTATTTAATAAAACTAAATTATATTTTACTTAATATCAACGCTGATGCCGGGCGATATATTTGCATAGTCAGCACGTGGCGTGCATCAGGCTAATTTCAGTTTATTCATGTTTCAAATGTTAACGCTGGCTAACAGATAGTGTTTTACAGTTTTTGTGCCTGCTTATTTAATTCATTATATTAGAATGGGGCGTAAGTTAATTATTTTGTGATTTTGGTGAAACGAACATACCTCACGAACCTGTTAAAGTTTGCTAGCTCATGTCGAAAGTGATTAAGTGATTGACGAAAAGTTATGAATAACTATTTATTTGAAATAATTTATTATGTTAAATGAATATATTATATATTATATTATTTGGATATATTATGTTTGAAATAGTTTATTTGATTCAATAGGGTTTCAATGCATAGTAAATTTTCTGGAGATTTTAAACTGGGCATGTCGTGAAGTGTGGGTTCAGTTGGGGTGAATGGGGTATTGTGATTTCTTGAACCTGTGAGTAATTACCCATATAATTGTGCAGGGTTCCCGAATTAGTCGTCAATCTGTCTCGCTCCAGCGGATGGCCGATCACCTGCCTTCCATGAAGTAAATCCAGTCTCTTTCCGTCTAGCTGTCAGGACAAATGGACGGACACACACGACAAGATCCTCAAACCTTGTGCTGTTAACCAGGTGACATTTATGCCTTTTTAAAAAAAATGTATGTGGCCGCTACACCTTACATTGAGATATTTTGGAAATGCTCCAGTTTAGAACTTTGTTGCGCACAAGTCCAACGGGACATTTGGGGTTACATATTATCTTTTCCTTCTTACTAATGCTTACGCCTCAGAGAATTTGTAAACTCAGCCAGGGTCATGAATCATCCGAATTGATGTTAGTTTCTACTGTAAATATGGGCGGCACTGACTGTCACTAAGTGATATTAGCGTTAAGTATGCATGCAAGGGTGCCTCGGTACCTTGTAGGGGAATTTTCGTGGTTATATACATTTTCATTTAATTGGGTTTTGATTTGGTTATTAATTAAGGGTTGGGGGAGGTGCTTAAACCTGTGGACGACACCTGTTGGTGCCTTTATCCACAGGTCCATAACATGTCATAGTTTGTTGGATCTAGTCCGGGCGCATGACCGTGCCTGAGGTCAAGTGGGTTCTTTATGAACACCTCAAGTATGTTTTATCAAATTAAATCCATAGATTCTGCTTTCTGAAATTCATTCCTACTGTTGAAATAATTTTGTAACCACTAAACTTTTGTCATAGCCAGCACAAGAATTGTTAAGTTTTTTTTTAATAATACATAATAATACTTCATGGATAAATGTTAAAGAATGCAAAACAAATCAATACCAGTTCTAAGCTATTTTTGGGTGGTTGCGTTCCACTGATCTTGCTTGAAAATTTGTTTTTTTTTTGTAAGAAAATAAAAGAAATGAGAATATGCAGTTTATGCAACTGGGCAGCCATGTTGACCTCGTGATGGCACATTTATTATTTGGGGTACGAAATTGATATTTACCTTTTATGCTTGGTACTTGAGTGCCTTTCTGACTATTTTGCCAATTTGACTTTGGCCTTTCACATACTTAGAATTTTGGGGTGTTTCAACGCTGATCTTTTGTGTCTTATTATTTGGTTTTGGGGTTTGTTAATTGAGAAGCTTTAAAGTGGGCCGGGTACTTGATCTGATTAAGGTGGTTTGAGGGTGTTTTGATGACCATATATATGCTGTTAACCAGGTGGACATGGTGTGTGGTATTTATATGTAGATGTGTATCTATGTTAATTATATGTTGTGTGTCATGCCTTTATTTGATTGTTAGATTGTTTATACGTTGTTATGCATATATATATATATCATGTTTATGGTTTATATGGCTTACTCGGAGGGTCGATACTATGCGCCGTTCTTACATTATTTAGAAGTAACTGTATGCTGCTCAGTGATATCAAGGTCAGTTATTTGGCGATGCCTTTGTTTAGTGTTGAATTATAACAACAATTTGAGCTATTCTTATGAAGTGAAAGCATTTGTAATCCTAATTTAATTGTATGAAGATGCAAATGTGTGCATATGTATAATATTGAACTCTATTCATGAATTTGATCTATTCTATGTATTGTGCAAGATTAACTTTAATTATTCGAAGGCGCATATATCATATACTGGGGAATTGATTGTACAAAAAACATAACTCTAATAAATCTTGTTATTGTTGTCTGAAAGCCGAGTTTCATTTGCAAGTCTCGTCATACTGGACCCAGCGCATTTTTGGCTTCTCTAGGCTCTTGCCTAGTTCTAAATAACTGGTGGCCTCTCTTTCAAAAAAAAAAGAATTTATATTTTTTATAAAAAAAAGGAGGGTTACAAATGGTAGCAGAGCGTGGTTCATTCTAGGGTTGAACCCTTGGGTCCTTTGGTGGTGGGGCTTGCAAACTCGGAATTAGTTTGGAAAAAACATCAACTTCAGAAATATTTGAAAATGAAAATAGATAGATGCAATGGCAGGGTTGATATCGTATGTATGTATATATGTATTATGTATGAATTATTGCTGTGATTTGAATTGTAAACCTGGTGCCGCCACGTGGCATGTGTTGTAGTTGGGGTTTGTTGTTGTTGAGACTGGACCTTACCGGAGATCGCGTGGGGATGGGCTCCCTTATTTATTGTATGGAAGTAATAGCGCGTGCGGTTAGCTGGATGCGGTATGGCCCGACTGGAAGTCGGTACCGTCCGACTGAAATTTGTGCTAATGTCTTGGTTGAAATGTTATATGTTGTGGTAGGTGTTCGGTGGTGTGGATTGTATGTTGGTGTTGGTGTCTGATCTCGTTTCTTCCTTTCAGTCTGGCGACTGACGGAGAGTTAGTTCTGGAGCGGGTCAGGTTTTCGCAGCGCGAGGGAACCCGGGGGTCCATTTGATGGAAGAGAGAGTACTCAAGTTTTTCCTTTTGTAAGTCATGTTTTTGTGTTAGGTGTTTCGTGGGAATTTATGTTTGTTGTTGTGTGTTTTGAATCGTGCAATTCTGGCGGGGGTATGCTACCAGAAATTGCCCCACCCTCTTTCAGGAGTTCTCCAGAAACTTTCAGTGTTAGATGGAATAGATGAGGAGCAGTTGCTGGTCTTCTTGGATCTTGTTCTGCAGTTGGCAGATTTCCCGGGGGTGTCCGATGGGGAGGTCTTGTCCCTTATATACCTGTATTGCCGGGGTCCATTGGCAGGGCTGGTCACAAACACTCTGCGTCGGGGCGGCAGTGTCGATGCTTTCCATGCGGAGGTGTTGGACTTCTTCATACCCCGTCGACGACATGATCAGTTGAAGTTTAAGTTATTCTATCGTCTACAGGCCAACGGAGAGGCATTGGGGAACTTCGTGCACGATGTAAGGAAAGCTGCCCGTATATTAAGACTGGGGTTGCCCGAGACAGAAGTCATACAGGTAATACGAGAAGGTCTGAATCCCCAAGGGAGATCCCGGCTGGTTTTAGCAGAGCCTCCACGTTCTTTTGCGGACCTGGACCAGTGGTGTGCACATGCCAGGACTGTCCAGGCGAATGATGAGTCCCGGGGAAGAGCTGCCAAAGATGTCCAATACTCAAGTAGTTTATTAGGAAGAGCTGAAAAGGACAAACCTGGTGGTTGGAGGAGAACACAAGAGACTGTTAGAAAGCCTGAATATTCCGGAAGTAATGGAGGCTACAAGGGGGTGGCAAGTGAGAAGACGGTAACAACAGCTACAGCACCGAAAACAAAGAAGTATGAAATTAACAGGGGAAGAAGAAGTTATGTTAGGGAACAAACAGCGGCAAGTAGGGAGCCGGTAGCAAGACGTTATTCCTATTCGGAGAAAAAGGACACTTTAACGGTTCCAGAGGAAGTACAAGTGCCTAAGAGAATAGTGGATGAAGAAGGTGAAGCAGAAGAAGAAAAGCAGAATAACGTCTGTGGATCGATACAGCACGACAAGAAAACGTCTGTGGATACTGAGTTACAGGACTCGAAGAGGACATCATGGTTGAATCCAGATGCCGCAGAATTTGTTCCGGTATCTCCATCTCGGTTCGTGACGGATCCAGATCCGGTAATATCGTCATCGCCTACGCAGGGATATGAGAAGTCACTTGATGGTGTAGCTTTACCATCTCCAGTAGAAATTAGTTTAGTCATTGCACCTGAATCTGGACAGCTGTATTCCAGGGTGGAAAATGTTGAGGACGTTGTAGTTGCTGAGAGTGGTGAAGGAGAGGAATCGAAGGAAGAGGCAGAAGAGCGGTCTGCAGATGCTGCACAGGAAGGCATAGTTGTAGGTGTTAGGGAGACTGTAGAGTCTGAGGGTGCGGAGGGACACAGGGATGTCCAGGCTGCAAGTGTTTCTGAGGTTGCGGATGGACAAGGGGATGTCCTTGCCGCAAGTGTGGTGGAAGGAGATGAGGTAGAAGTTGAGGAGAAATTTGGTGGCAGCGTTGTGGAGTGTGCGAGTGAGAATGATGTAGTGTGTGAAGATGTGCAGACGCCTTCTGTAAGTAGTGTTGAGGATTCCGAGGAACGGAAAGAAGTTTCATGCGGACCAGGTGAGCAACTAGAGGAAGAAGATAGATGGTAGTAGATGGTGGTAGTGGATGTGATAGCGATGATGTTGATGATGAATGTGTTGAGGAAAATGAGATTGGAGAAGAGGTTAGAGAAGAAGTTTGTGAAGCGGCTGGTAACGAGTGTGATGAAGAAATTGGTGAGGAGCTGAGGGAACATGTGGTTGAAGATGGATCAGAGGAGCAACTGGAAGATGGTGAGCAGCTGCAGTGTCATTAGGTTGGTTTGGATTATGGGGACAGAAAAGGGGAAATTGTAGAAGAAGAGGAGTTATATGATGAGGATTATCCAAAGCGGAGTGAAAGGAGCGATGTAAGTTGCCTTGATTCTGATTCCGAAGAAACCAGTCAGTACAGCTCAACGCGAGATAGTTTCTCAGAGAGTGGTGTCTGAAAGGAACGAGTCACTAAGGTCCGTCACAGAAAGGTGAGAAGAAGCGGTTAACGGGTAGCGGGTAGATGTTCCCCACACTCCCAGTGGTGTTCATCTATTTCAGGGTTGTGTCCCTGCCCACGCGAGCCTTGGTTTCCTCCATTCATCCTTATTTCCGGAGGGAGCCATGTCCTCACCCTTACTCCTAGCTACTGACCCTTTAATGATCCTTGCCCTTTTCATCTTCCCAATTTTCCTACCCCTACCAAAAAAAAAAAAGGGAAAGTTAGAGAGTTAAAGAATGTTCCCTCAGATTGTCGTGGTCTTCGAGATTGTAAGTTCCCCTGTTTTGGTTCTGAAAGTTATGATGGAGAGTGATAATGTACTGTTGTTTCCTTGTTCATAGTGGTTTGATTTCGATTTTTGGTAAGTGTAGGGTCGGTCCATGCCGCATTTCCAGTTGTATTCCATGGGGTTTTGTTGAGTAGGAGTTGAGATTAATGTTCGCGTGCCCTTGGTGCGGTCCTCTCTGTCTGGCTAAGCGGGGCCGTCCGCCCTTGTGTAGGGATGTGGGCCAGCCATATGGCAAGGATGGAGATGCCTTGTTGGTGGATATGGCTGGTCAGTCCAAGAGATGGACGAGAGGTAGTACGGTCACTCACATACCAAGGTGGGTGATACCTTGTTGGGTCTTAGGACGGGTATGTGAGTGGGACCGGTGGGAGTAGGTGATGGTCACCGGAGAGGGTGACGTGTTGGGGCGGTCCCGTGGGGTTGACATGGAGGAGAGGGTCGCATGAGGATGGCCGCAGTTGTGAGGTTCCTCTGTTCTCCTGAGAGCTATGACCGCTGGGCCATCTGGATCACCAAGAACACTAGGATCGTTTTGGAAGGGGGTACACTGCAGGGTACCCTCCCTGAGTTCAAATGTGAGGCAACCAAGTTGCCCTTTTCGGGTGGGGGTGTGCCATGTTTTGGAAAAACTCTGCTGTTTTTTTATGTTAACGAGAACGGGCAGCGTCAAATTAATTAATTAAGTATTAACGGCGCCCGTCTTGTTATGCTTCCGCCGTGCCGATCCGCGCGCGCTCTGGGTCTATAGCTTCGTAAAATTTTTCAGTGGTGTAATAACCAGTTCACTATCAGCGTTCAACGTAGTAGCTCGTCTGTATTCGCCTGGCAGCCTCGACTCGGAATTTTACCTACTATATATAACTATGCCTAGATAAACGACTACGCGACTCTCCGGTAAGTGTGCTTAAGGTATATTACTTACTATTTAATAAAACTAAATTATATTTTACTTAATATCAACGCTGATGCCGGGCGATATATTTGCAGAGTCAGCACGTGGCGTGCATCAGGCTAATTTCAGTTTATTCATGTTTCAAATGTTAACGCTGGCTAACGGATAGTGTTTTACAGTTTTTGTGCCTGTTTATTTAATTCATTATATTAGAATGGGGCGTTAAGTTAATTATTCTGTGATTTTGGTGAAATCAACGTATCTCACGAACCTGTTAAAGTTTGCTAGCTCATATCGAAAGTGATTAAGTGATTGACGAAAAGTTATGAATAACTATTTATTTGAAATAATTTATTATGTTAAATGAATATATTATATATTATATTATTTGGATATATTATGTTTGAAATAGTTTATTTGATTCAATAGGGTTTCAATGCATAAGTAAATTTTCTGGAGATTTTAAACTGGGCATGTCGTGAAGTGTGGGTTCAGTTGGGGTGAATGGGGTATTGTGATTTATTGAACCTGTGAGTAATTACCCATATAATTGTGCAGGGTTCCCGAATTAGTCGTCAATCTGTCTCGCTCCAGCGGATGGCCGATCACCTGCCTTCCATGAAGTAAATCCAGTCTCTTTCCGTCTAGCTGTCAGGACGAATGGACGGACACACACGACAAGATCCTCAAACCTTGTGCTGTTAACCAGGTGACATTTATGCCTTTTTAAAAAAAAATGTTTGTGGCCGCTACACCTTACATTGAGATATTTTGGAAATGCTCCAGTTTAGAACTTTGTTGCGCACAAGTCCAACGGGACATTTGGGGTTACATATTATCTTTTCCTTCTTACTAATGCTTACGCCTCAGAGAATTTGTAAACTCAGCCAGGGTCATACATCACCCGATTGATGTTAGTTTTTACTGTAAATATGGGCGGCACTGACTGTCACTAAGTGATATTAGCATTAAGTATGCATGCACGGGTGCCTCGGTACCTTGTAGGGGAATTTTCGTGGTTATATACATTTTCATTTAATTGGGTTTTGATTTGGTTATTAATTAAGGGTTTGGGGGAGGTGCTTAAACCTGTGGATGACACCTGTTGGTGCCTTTATCCACAGGTCCATAACATGTCATAGTTTGTTGGATCTAGTCCAGGCGCATGACCGTGCCTGAGGTCAAGTGGGTTCTTTATGAACACCTCAAGTATGTTTTATCAAATTAAATCCATAGATTCTGCTTTCTGAAATTCATTCCTACTGTTTAAATAATTTTGTAACCACTAAACTTTTGTCATAGCCAGCACAAGAATTAAGTTTTTTTTAATAATACATAATAATATTTCATGGATAAATATTAAAGAATGTAAAACAAATCAATACCAGTTCTAAGCTATTTTTGGGTGGTTGCGTTCCACTGATCTTGCTTGAAAATTTTTTTTTTTTCGTAAGAAAATAAAAGAAATGAGAATATGCAGTTTATGCAACCGGGCAGCCATGTTGACCTCGTGATGGCACATTTATTATTATTTGGGGTACGAAATTGATATTTACCTTTTATGCTTGGTACTTGAGTGCCTTTCTGACTATTTTGCCAATTTGACTTTGGCCTTTCACATACTTAGAATTTTGGGGTGTTTCAACGCTGGTCTTTTGTGACTTATTATTTGGTTTTGGGGTTTGTTAATTGAGAAGCTTTAAAGTGGGCCGGGTACTTGATCTGATTAAGGTGGTTTGAGGGTGTTACGATGACCATATATATGCTGTTAACCAGGTGGACATGGTGTGTGGTATTTATATGTAGATGTGTATCTATGTTAATTATATGTTGTGTGTCATGCCTTTATTTGTTAGATTGTTTATACGTTGTTATGCATATATATATATATATATATCATGTTTATGGTTTATGTGGCTTACTGGGAGGGTCGATACTATGCGCCGTTCTTACATTATTTAGAAGTAACTGTATGCTGCTCAGTGATATCAAGGTCAGTTATTTGGCGATGCCTTTGTTTAGTGTTGAATTATAACAACAATTTGAGCTATTCTTATGAAGTGAAAGCATTTGTAATCCTAATTTAATTGTATGAAGATGCAAATATGTGCATATGTATAATATTGAACTCTATTCATGAATTTGATCTATTCTATGTATTGTACAAGATTAACTTTAATTATTCGAAGGCGCATATATCATATACTGGGGAATTGATTGTACAAAAAACATAACTCTAATAAATCTTGTTATTGTTGTCTTAAAGCAGAGTTTCATTTGCAAGTCCCGTCATACTGGACCCAGCGCATTTTTGGCTTCTCTAGGCTGTTGCCCAGTTCTAAATAACTGGTGGCCTCTCTTTCAAAAAAAAAAAGAATTTATATTTTTTATATAAAAAAAGGGGAAAATTGAAAGAAGGGTTACAATAGATTGCCTAATTCAGAACTTACACTTGTACTTCCACATCTACTTCTACCCGTATGATTTCAGAATTTTTGCAGACTTCTTTTGTTTCTATGTAGTTTTGTTCAAAAAGTAACCAAAACAGATTATATTAAAAACGAAAAGAAAAACTTTCACCAAAATTTTCAAGTTGTGGAAGTATAAGTAGAAGTATAAATAGATCAAGTTCTGAATTAGGCTCCTGTAGGTAGTTTAAAAAAATATAAATATCACAATTAACAAAAACGCTTCACCACATCACTATATTTACAATTACAGTGAAACCTCGGAATGTGAATAACGTGGTCTACGAGTGTTTTGCAAGACGAGCAAAAATTTTAAATAAATTGTAACTTATAAGCGAGCGAGGTTCCGCAATACGAGCGTCACGTGTGCCTACGTTTTCCCCTCCCCTGAGCCTGTTTTCCCCTCCCCTCTGCCTCTCTCTTTCCTGGGCGATTGTGTGTAATATTCTCCCACGCTGGACTTCAGTTGGCGTGCCTCGCTCGTATAGTCAACACCGTACGAGCGTATACATGTTTTGTTTCTTTCATTAGTGTTATAATTAGTGTTATAACTGTACTGCAACAATGGGCCCAGTGAAGGAAAAGAAGGCTGAAAAGGAATTCGGTCGGAAGAAGGAGATGATTACGATTGAAGTTAAAAAGGAAATGATCGAAAAGCACGAATGAGGTATGCGAGTAGCTGATATCGCGAGATTTTATAACAAGTCTACATCAACGATTTGCACAATATTAAAGAAGAAAGAAGAAATAAAAGGGCAAGATGCAGCAAAAGGAGTCACAAGAGTATCAAAGTAACGGCCATGAGTTCTGGAAGATGTAGAAAAGTTGCTTCTCATTTGGATAAATGATAAGCAACTAGCAGGTGATACTGTGACCGAGAATTTAATCTGCGAGAAGGCAAAGACGTTGTACGCCAACCTCGTAAGTAAACTGCCATGTAGTACACGTACGTCAACAGAAATCGAAGAAAGCTTCAAGGCCAGCAGGGGATGGTTTGATAACTTTAAGAGGAGAAGTAGCATCCATAGTGTTGTGAGGCACGGGGAGGCCGCAAGTTCAGATGCTAAGGCATTCACTGCTGAGTTCCAGAAGCTCATTGTTACCGAGTGTTACCTGCCGCAGCAAGTTTTTAACTGTGATGAAACAGGACTTTTTTGGAAAAAGATGCCGAAGAGGACCTACATTACAACAGAAGAGAATGCAATGCCCGGTCACAAGCCCATGAAAGACCGTTTAACCCTGTTATTGTGTGCTAATGCCAGCGGGGATTTAAAAGTACAGCCCCTGCTTGTGTATCATTCCGAGAATCCACGAGCCTTCAAGAAATGCAAGGTGCAGAAGAGCCAGTTAAATGTTATGTGGAGGTCCAACACTAAGGCTTGGGTCACTCGTATGTTCTTTGTTGAATGGATGAACGAGGTCTTTGGTCCTGTAGTGAAGAAATACGTTTTAGATAATAATCTGCCGCTCAAAGTCTTGCTGGTTATGGACAATGCTCCTGCTCATCCTCCAGGCCTTGAGGACAACTTACTGGAGGAATTCAAGTTCATTAAGGTTAAGTTCCTTCCTCCCAACACTACTCCACTACTCCAGCCTATGAATCAGCAAGTCATTTCGAACTTCAAGAAGCTATACACCAAAGCACTATTTCAGCGATGCTTCGAAGTGACCGAAGGAACAGACCTTACCCTCCGAGTTTTGGAGAAATCATTTCCACATCGTGAACTGCCTGAAGACCATCGATAAAGCATGGGATGGGGTCACCAAGAGAACTCTCACTTCTGCTTGGGGAAAACTGTGGCCTGACTGCGTTCTTGGACGTGACTTTGAGGGGATTGCTGGTGAAAATGAGCCGCCGATTGTCGATGAAATTGTGTCCTTAGGGAAGACCATGGGGCTGGAGGTGAATGACGCCGACATTCAAGAGCTGGTGGAAGAACATAGCCAGGAACTGACCATCAATGAACTGATGGACCTGCATCGCGAACAACAGGAGGAGGTTATGGAGGAGATCTCGTCCGGTGAAGAGGAGGAGGAAAAGTCAGAGGAATCTCTCACTTCAAATGAGATTCAGGAGAACTGCAAAATGTGGGAAACGGTGCAAAATTTTATAGAAAACCAACCCGAATAAGGCTGTAGCAATGCGAGCGATGAATCTGTTCAATGACAATGCAATGTCACATTTTCGTGAAATCCTCAAAATGAGGCAAAAGCAACAGTCATTGGACAGGTTCCTTGTTAAAGTTCCACGAAAAGAAAACAATTCTAGTGAGCCAACAGATGGCAGTGATTCCGTTAGTGAAATTCGTGCTACACAATAACCCTTCTCATGTCATCTCTCTCGTCTCCCTCACACCAACAATGACTCTATTGTAAGGTAAAGTGCAGTTTAATTTGTTTTACGTTATACTGTATTTTGTATTAGAAATCTTATGCGAATAAATATTTTTGTGTTGTGGAACGAATCATCCGCGTTTCAATTGTTTCTTATGGGAAAATTTGCTTTGATATACGAGTGCTTTGGATTACAAGCACGTTCCCGGAACGAATTATGCTCGCAATCCAAGGTTCCACTGTAGTGTGTAAATGTGCAGTACATAGTGCTGCCGCTTGGCAGCGCAATGTATACTCGATTCAGCCGCGCGGCCATCGCTGTTTAAAAGTGCACATGCGTGCACAATAAAAAAGTTGAAATTATTTCGAAAGCTATGAAAGAACAAACTTATTTCACTAGCTGACAGAGCATGAAAATATGAGTATTCAATAAAAAAAAAACTTTATCCTGTGAAGTCAGGGTGATGACTGGACCAAATTTTGAAAAATTTCTGTTTTCAACTTGAAATATTGATTGTGGCTTAATGACAAAATGTTTCGGGATAAAAATTAATATGGAAATTTGTCTATTGGAATACTATATTCTATAATTTTTTTATGAAGAAAAATCATGATTTCACTGATTATTAACGGAAATCTGAAAATGCAAGTTTTGCGTTTCAATTTTTTTTTGTAGGTTATGTTGCCTTTAAAAAAATGCATGACTAACACAGAACAATAAGAAATTTTCTGGGGAATATGCTGGTATTTTTATTTTTCTGATTGGGTGAACCTATCATCAGAAAAATCGACAAAAACTTCAGTGACTCGCGCTCCGCTGTTTGCCGGAAGTGAAAAGTCAGGGAAAATCGGGGAAATGGGCGGTCCGAAGTCTGGAACTTGGATAAACTTTTAGGTAAACACTAAATCTATCATTTAAAAAAAAAATCAGTTCATAAGTGGCTGTTTCTGGAAATTTGCCTTTTTTTTTCGATAGTCTTACTAGGCTTAGATGCTTCAGATGATGGGTTGTTCCTGGTTACATACTTTCATGGCAAACTAATACTGATTACTAAAATGGTGTTTTATGCTAACACCCTTTTTCCAGTCAGCTTAAAGCGTCTATATACCTAATTGGATATCTTGCACTTTCACAGAATAGCACTAGTACATTTCCCGCAACAACTCTTGCAATTTTCTAACTTGTCTGTGTGGTGATTGGGAGGTCAATGATCATATACCAAGTGGCAATTGCATGTTATTGATTCCAAGGAGAGACTGATCTATCCATTAAAAGTCATTTTCAACTGAATTCGCAGATCAGATTGGTTCTTAGGTAACCGCTACTCATGATTTTCTACAGATAATAAAAGTTTTTGTCGAAGGCTTCTGAACAGAGCAATTCTTGTTCAAAAAACCTGAATATTTTTACAATCAAATTTATGGCCATAAACCCTTTTTACTTAAAAAACATACATTTAGATACTAATTTTTAAAATAATTACTGTCATTAATTAGGTCGAACATTTTTATTTTGAACATTCTGATATGTCCCATCTCAAAAATTTACATATCACAAAAATTATTTAAATTAACATGCTTTTCATATATATTCAATAAAATACAATTTTGTACCCTCACCCGTGCATACTACAAACATGGCTACACATCCTTACCCACCATTCCACTGTTCTTAACATTTTGAGTGCGATCACCATACAAACAGTTCCACACTGTGAAATGGACCACTTTTTCGTAATACTGCTTGTTTTTAGATATGTATAAAAATTTTAATTTTAATGTTATCCTAAATAAATTACACACTTATTTTTGTTATATTTTCTATAATTAACAATGTAAACTATAAGATACACTGACTGCAAAGCCAGGATCAGAATCCGTGCATTCCTCACTGCTGTCACTTTGCTCTGCCTATTCTAAAAATTTTTCTGATAAATATTCAATAATAATTCACAATAAAAAAAATTCATATTTAAAGGAAGTAATATTCTAATAAAAAACTATCAAAAGAAGTATTATTTCTATTAAAAGATTACAAAACTCTGTAGCCTAGTATAAACGTAGTAAATGGCACAAAGAAGATAACCACACATCACATGATTTACAGTGTTTCCCTTCATTGTGGATACAAAAGGTTTTCCTGATATATTAATTTTTTTTTATTCTCCCACCTTGGTTTATGTTCAGTATTTTCGTGTGTATTGAGGTGGATTACTTGCTTCATTAACCTACTAGGACCTAGACTTTGACCTGTAACGGTACTAACCCGCTCAGGGATAATTCTGTAATAAGAATTGTAAATTTTTATTGGGCATTATGAACGTTGTGAACTTATTAGTGTCAAGGTTGTCAGTCAAGCGCAGGAGACAGTTATTTTTAGACATCTGACATACGAACTTTGTAAAACAGAAGTCACGCTATATGTCGTCAAGAGCCTAGCCCAACTACATCAACGTTGGAATGCAAGCGTTAGTGTCGGCTAACCTGGCGGATCGGCGCCAAGAGTCTGTCAACGCTTGGCGTAAAGTCAGTCATCATACAACATCTCACAGCGACAGATGCGGGCACCTTTCGCTCCAGTTTTAATATACGGAGTCGTCATACAACACCTAACAGCGACGGACGCGGGCTGTGTGCTCACCCATTTCGTACAACCTAAGTTTCAAAACTATGAAATTGCGGGCGCCCATACATAACCATGTAACTTAAATAAAATGTGAAGTATTAAAGAAAGCCGTTATTATATCATTTTCATTAATATAAATTAAAGTGACAGTTTCGGTATAAAAGATAAAAAAGGAATTGTATGGAGTGAAGGAAAACAAGTGAGGAGACTGAACTGTTTCGGACTATCAAGGAATTTCAGATGAATAACACTCGGGGGATGTAAAGTGAATTAAACAAGGGGTAGCAAAATTCAATACCATGTTTTTCTGATTTTAATAATTAATTAATAAATAAAAAATGGAGATCTCATAAAGGTACTGGGCGAGAGCGTGTGTGTGTGTGCGTGAGGTGAAAATTATGTTAGAAAAAGGAGCGCTGGTTTGCGGAATTTAGATTAGAATGATCTGTTTGATTAGAATAATATAGCTTTTCTTCATATGTAGTAATAAATAGTAAAATGTAATTAAGGAAGGGAGATAAGATTGTGTGTTAGACAAATAAGAATGGATTATTTGGTAATGAAAATCACATATACATTTATAAGTTTTAATGAATTAATAAAGACATAGAATGTTAAACTGAAAATACTGGGCTAGACTAATTATTTATTGCAAACAACCACTCTGCTCTACAGCTAATCCAATCGAACCCTGGACAAAGGTAAGTGTGGGATCATACAGTTGGCAACAATTAATGATGGCGTCCAAAAGTAGACATAGGCCACAACAGTTTCGTTTGTAAACAAAGTGTTCAAATATATAATTAAAGGTAAATATAATTATTGTTATAATGGCGCCCGAACAGGGACGTTTGCATAAATATTATTTATGCAAACGTGGGCCTGTTTTGGGGAGCAGAATGATTGTTTGGGGTAAATAGATAAAAAAATGGTGTGTACGTAAAAACAGATGCAAATATGGGGTTATGTTTTGGTAATGTGATGTATCTGGTGAATTATTTGTTTACTGTAATATATTGGTGTTGATGTTTTGTAGCGGGTATTGTGAGTTAATATGTGTAACTAGTGTGTAAGAGGAGGGTTATAGTTTGTTAAGGGGTATAATATAAAAAGTTTTGTTTAAAATGGCTGAGGCGCAAGTAACCAAAATAGATTTTGTGTGGGACAAATGGGAGAATGAATTCCGAAATACTGGGAATAAAATGACGGATGATGAGTGGTGTAAACTGGATGATAGTTTGAGACGAATGGAAGAACAAGAAGAGGGAATATTCGCTGAAATTAAAAAGCATAGTGATGATACTATTATTGGTAGTGAGATGACAAATAATAAAGGTAAAATAGTTGAAGTGATAGGGGTATAGAATAAGACAGTGAATAATGATAATGATGATAGTGTAGTGGTGGTAGAAAAAGGTAGAGAGACAGATCAACCAAACGAGAATAAAGGCTATCAGGGAACAGATAATGAGGTAAGTAATGAGGATACGACTGAATCTGATTATAATATGCATCTGATGAATAATGACGTAATGAGTTTTTTACTAAAACAGTTTAATGAATTGAAAGAACAAATTAAAGAAAGGAAGGAACTGATGAATGAGGGTTTTGATATGATGAATAAACATTTTGATGAGTTAAACACAAAGATGAATAAACGAGACGAGAAGTGGGAAGGAGATAGACGTAAATTAAAAGAGAACACTGAAGTCGAATTAAAAGAGGTAAGTGATGATTTTAAAGCAAGTGATAATTATAATGGGCAGATAATTACGAATAATAATGGTGATACTTTAAGTACAAATAAAGGAGTAGTTGAAAAGGTAAGTGGGGGTGAGAATAATGGTAATATAATTAAAAATGTGGTGTCAGAGAGTAAAGTTGTGAATAACGATAGTGGTGATGAAGTTTTAGTGGAAGTAGAAATTAATGGCGAGATAGTAAGTGAGAGTGAGAGAGTAATGGGAGTAGGGGGTTGTAAAGGGGTAGAAATCAGTGCTTGTAAGTTGGAGAGAGAATATGAGGAGAATTTGGGTACGAGGCGTGCTTGGGTAGCTGAGATAAGCACAAAACAGACAGAAAATATAAATAAGCAAACAGAAAAACTGAAAGAGGAATTGAACCAAAATATAGAAAAATTAAAAGAAAGTCTAAATACTAAATTAGATCAACAGTGAAAATTTTAATGAATTAAAAGAAAGTCTAAATACTACGAACAGACTGAAAATTTTAAACAAGACACCATTAAAATCATGGAAAGTTTAGAAGAATTAAAAATCGATAATCTACAGTTGAAACAAGACAACGTAGAGTTGAAGCAAAGCATTGTTGACAGTAATGTACAATTAATAAAAAAAAATGGTTGATACCAATTTACGTATTATTGACACTATCACAGAAAATATATGTGAAATAATTGATAAACAAATGGAACAAATATGTGAAATGATATGGGAAGAAACCATGATAATTGAAGATACGAAAGAAAATACGTTCGTAATTAATAATGATAATTCTAAAGAAATAATTAACATTAAGGAAGAAAGAAAAATAAAGAATAAGAAAGCATACCTTATTGATAGGAATATCCAAATGCAAGTTTGGATACACACACAGTAATAAATCACATAAAAGAAAAATGTGTAAAACACTTAACACACAATAATTATCACTGTAACGAGAAACGTATCAATAAACCATCTATATGAAACATTACGCAAAATTGTGATAATTATAATATTAATTATACACACAATAAGTACCGAACGAGTGATAATTATGGTAACAATAATTATAATTGTAAGTATGAGAACTACGGTGAGTATTATCATAAACGACAGATGAAAAAACAGTCGACAGCTGTTTATATGGGCCTCAAGCAGACTGAACATATGCAATGCATTCATGACGAGAGAATTATGGAATGTGCGGAGAGAAGAGAGAGAGGTTATTCATTGCAGCTAAGAAACAAATTCTTGCCGTACGAACAGGTGAAGTAGTACACAGTCAAAACAAACGTTCACATGGTAAGTACGCACAATAACGAGGGAGGAATACAATGGAATGTTAACAAGGGTGAGAAGCGGAAATTGCTATGTCGGCGACTATACGGCAAAGGAAACAATGTCCGGCAGCTGGTCAAACAATACAATCCAATTGTGTAGCTTAAACTAGGGAGGGTGTAAACTGAACCACACTCAATGCCCAAAAATAAATAATTATTTAAAAAAAAATATTACTGTGAATCATTAATAAGATAAAGAGTTAAATAAGAAGAAATAATAATATGGTTAAAAAAAAGAAGTTATATAATAAGGAAATGTTACTATTGAAAAGAAAAGAAAAATTGTAAGAAATGTTAATGTATTAAAAATATGTTAAGAAATGTAAGGAATGTTATTATCGATGTTGTTATTAATATGAAGAAAGGGTTAGAAATGAAAGGAATGTTATAATTGTCAGAATGGCTGATCAAGTGAAATCTTCATAACTTAGTGGAAATGCAAGGACACAGAAGAAAGCGATAGTGGAAGTCAAGGGCAGAGATTACTTAGGGCTCAAATGCTACGATTAACACATCGAGTGAGTTAAGCACATAAAAGTCTGGATATAGACGTGTTTCTAAGGCAGTCATCTGTATCTGATCATGCAACCCACTACGAAGCTAAAAAAGTATTCTGTTACGGAAGTGTATTTCAACACAGGGTAGGAATGAAGAAAATTATGACCGATCAAAAGGTAATGTGAAAGAAATGTAAGAAAGGGTAAAGAAAGTTAACGTATTATATGAGAAATGTAAGAAATCTTAAGAAATGTAAAGAATGTTCATGTTAAGAAAAGATTAAAGAATGTAGTAACGTTATGATTAAGGAAATGTAAAATTACAGAATGAAAGATTGCATAAATACGTAGAAATGCAGGGCATTCAGAAAAAAAATAAGGGAGAGCTAATTGCAGTGGATTTTCTGGAACCACTACCACGATTAAGTCGAGGAGTGAAACACATATTGGTATGTACCAATGTGTTTTCCAAGGTAGTCCGACTGTACCCAATTATGCGACCCACAATGAAGGTTGTTCTAAAGATACTACTGCAGAAATATATTCCAGCATTTGGCAAGATGAAAAAGGTCTTGAGTGATCAGGGTGTACAATTCCAGAGTGAGAAATGGGAGAGAACTTTAAGAAAATTCCACTCATAAATAACTGGGTCACTAGAACAAGTAAAGGGGAACAAACGATTAAAGCGGATGGACCGAAACAACATGGCGACTGTACCTATAACAACCGCATGAACTCTACTCACATAGAGGGGGGAATATTTGCTTAAAACCTCCAAATAAGGGTACAATTGAAAAATCGAATACTCGTTATTAGTCGCACATAAAATAAATAAATGTGTCGATAAATAAAAACAATACATATTATTTGTCTAATAAAAAGGCAGAAAAAAATTTTTTTTATTTTGTATATAAAAAAATATTTTTTTTTCACCAAGCAGGGAAATAATGCAACAGTACAAACAGTAACGATACTGTGCATTGCCCAAATAAATGAAATAAATAATAAAAATAAATAAATATGAATTAATAAACATGATTCAGATTGCATAAGCTGAATCGTAGTAAAAATAGGGAGTACAGAATTCATGCATGGGCATGCATTTTCGACACACCTGTCGCTAGTGTTGTGTACGCGCGTATTTTGTTGGTGTGTGTGAAACCTGTCCGTTCCTGAAATGTAACCAACCCTTTTCAAGTAGAATAGTTGTATGTTTATGTTAATTATAAGAAAACTATGTATGATAGGATAAAACAAAAGGCACCAAAGTGTGTAGAAATTATAGATAAATAAAGTGTTAAAAAACCATACAGAGGTGACGAAAAGTGCAATTACTATACGTAAAAAATTAGTAACTCTTTTTGTGAGTACCATAAAGAAGTGCAAATTTACGTATAGTAATCACATAAAAATTAGTGATCGATTGAGCATCGAGTGAGGTGAAACAAACTTCGTAATTCGCGAAAATAGTGAATTGAACCATAGTGGGGGTTGTGACGCCTCGACAGAAGCTGACAAGTTGAAAATTGTTCACACAGGAATTTTTGCACGACGTGACTATAAATACCAGGCCGTGCTAATAAAGTTTCTTCTTCTCAATTCAACCATTGCCGCAGGAGGCTATGTCAGTCGAAGACACCAATTCACAATTATCGTAAGAGTCACAGGACCAACTAGCTGTCCAGCCAGAGCTGCAGAATACATACGATGAGGTCTATGGACACACCGGCAGCATATGATGTGAGACGAGACGACTATTAATCAGCACATGCAGAGAACACGACCAGAGGACCAGAAGGACACGACCAGACGACCAGAAGGACACGGAGGACGTACAGATGAATAACCACGTCAAACGAGGTGATAAAAAAACCATTGTAATTAAGACATATGAAAGACACTAATTAAGGTTGAATGAAAGACATTCAACCAGTATTAAAATAAATAAATGATACATAAATGTAAAAGCAGTATAAAAATTAGAATAATATTTCTTGTATCAAATTTAGTAATTAGTAACGTAAATGATAAGAGTAGTAAGTGTAGTAAAGTCTTTGATGATAAAGAAAAAATCCAATGCAGTAGAAAGTAAAACAAAGTAATATAAAAGAAGTTTGAATAGAAGTAAATTCATTTTTGAAGCTAATGAATCAGCAATTGCAAAAATATGAACACACCATGAGTAAGCCGAGAGCAAAATAAACATTTTAAAGTAATTAAAATTAGATAATAAGAGTTGTGTATAACTTATGTATATAATTTATTAGCAATAAGTTATGTACGAAAACTTCGTACAAACGATTTGATAATGAGTCATTGTTTAATATCCGATATGAGAGATGTTGTTTAAATAAATAAATGATGGAACGATTTTAAACTTAAATAACATATCATCTTCTTATTTCGATTACACCCATGAATTCAATACACAATATTTAAATACATTTAAATTTGTAGATTATAGATAAATAAATCACCTTGTATCCGTCTTGTGACTTCATTACCTTTTTTTTATGCGTTTCGGAACATCTGCTCCATCATCAGATTAAATCGCTCTATTGAGATCGTTAACAGTTAAAATCACATGTTACACATAATTGTCAATCAATGTAACTCACTCGCTTTCTAACTGGTGCACACCACAGCGAAGCCGATCGGACACTGAATTATTATCTGAGTGATTACACCTAAGCAGGTTCAATGCTGTATCGTATAGCGGACTGGATTTAAAATTTAAGTGGTCATTCAATATGAAGTCTCGGCTGTTTATGTTATTATATGCTTTGTATATTTCGAACTCTTCTATTGCCTCCATGTAAAGGCCTTTGTTGCACACATGTAGGGATATCAAATTAGATTTGAAATCGGTATAATTATGACTGTGTAAGATTAAGTGGCGGGCAAAGTTGGACTTGATATTATTTAACAAAGTGAGATTATTTAGGTGACGTTTTGGTGTGTGCTCTTTAAATCGTTTGAGGAAACCTCTCCCCGTTTGACCAATGTAAAAACTGTTGCAGTCGTTACATGATAATTTATATATGCCGGATTTCTTTTCTAAATGTATGGGTTTTCTATGACATAGTATTTTTAATAGACTATTGTTTGTTTTGAAGGTAGCGGTAATATTCAATTTATTAAATGTGGAGGTTAGAATCTTTGGCATTATATTTGTGTATGTGGTAGAAATAAATGTTATTTTTGTATCCTTATCTACGGGGGGCTTGGATTTTCGAATTTTATGTTTCTTGATGAGATTGTCAATTAACGTGTTTTTGTAACCATTAGCTAAGGCTATATGTTTAATGGTATTCAACTCCTCACGGTAATCATCATCACCGAGAGGCACTGCCAACAATCTGCGCACAAAGTAATTATAAGCTGCCAACTTTTGCGAAAAGGGATGACAAGAGTCAGCATGTATTGTCACATCAGTGGTGGTCACACGACGGATACAAGGTGATTTATTTATCTATAATCTACTATTCCTACGTGACTTGGATACCAAGAACCAACATGCATTTTAAATTTAAATTTGGTTACCTTGTCTTGTTATAATAATTGTGGCGTCCCAAGAACGTGGGGCTCCTCAAAGACAAATAGATTTGTATACACAAAAATGTATCGTTGTATAAATAATTGTCTCCCAAAAGCGTGGGGCTACATAATTTAAATTATATCAAATTTAAGGTCTGTGTTGTTGTAATATATACGCGTATGTGATTTGATTTCACTGTATAGTACCACCCAACTGCAAATTGTTTTTGTAATTGTGTGTGTTTGTGTTCGTGTTCATGGAGTCTTGTCAATTTCTGTGAGTTTATTTTCATGTTCCTTTAACTTTTGTTCATGTGTTATATAATTTTCATCCAGTTTCATTTGACTCGAGTTCATTTATATTTGTCCATTTGTCTTCTTATGAATTCTCCTTTTCAGTCACACTCTTCTACTTGTTTGTTGTGCTCATATAGTTGTTTTTATCATTCCTTCTATGGCCTCTAAAACTATACTGTACAAAACGGACATTTTTAAAACTATACTGTGTACTGAATTACCAATATCTGAAGTTAATGAATCCGCTATGTTTGTAAATTTGTATCGTATGTGTGTGTGTGTGTGTGTGTGTGTGTGTGTGTGTGTGTGTGTGTGTGTGATTAATCAAAACTTTTTATCATAATCAATTACTAGGGCTACAGTATGAAGAAATGTTTTCCATTTTACTAGTGCATTTGCTATTGCAAATGGAACAACAATCACAGGCGGCAGAAGCAGAGAAATTATAACACCATGAGGCAGAAAAAGCAGAGAAATGACAGGATGAGAAACAATGACCAGCAGAGGAATCATAAAAAGCATCCCTGCTTAGATATAATGACAAAAAGAACGTAAGCAAGAAACAAAACACATAAAAGCACTGATATAGGAACAAAGGCATTTGCAAGAGCATACTGCTGCAGAGTTGGGTTCTACTATGAGGAGGTGTGGGTGAATTACATGGTGATCTCAGTGGGCAAGAGGTAAGATTATCTGTAGTAGAGAAGTGAACTGCAAATATAAAATAATAGAAGCTGAACAGTCAATGAAAAATCAACCGTGTTTCAAATCAAATTGCTCAACAGATTGTACCAAAAAAGCTAGTCCAAAAAAATACAGAAAATTAGATAACAGAGAGAGTTACTTTGACTGCAGTCATGCCTATTCATATCAAGGCTCAACATTTGATGGAAGCCCTACTGGACAACATATCTTCGGCAATTTGAAGTCGCAAGCACATATTATTGGTTTCACTTATTCTTGCTTTCAAGTATCTGCCTTAGAGCTACTACGGAAAGTGTCACCTGACAGCCAGAACTCTTATGCAGAACAGTTTGAAGCAAGTATTGACTTGCTAGTTAGACTGGCGTATCATAGAGCACCAGAGAATTTTTGAATGACATTGGTGATACAGATATTTACTGATGGTGTCAGAGATATTGAACTACAACAACGGTTACGATACACCAGAATAGAGTGGATGCCTTTGTCTATGCTCCACAGTTTGAGGCTGCCAAACCAGTGTGTCGTTGGGTGAGTCATAAAGTGTGCACACTAACAGATTGTGATGACACAAATGATTAAGAGGAAGAATAAGAGACAAGAGTCTTAAAAGTTCGGCACCACAGTATGAAGGTAGAAAGTATGGAAGACCAAAGCGTTTTAGATATAGGGAACTTGGGCATCTACAAAGAGATTGTCGGTCCATTGTTAAGCAGTAGGGAAATGGGCAGTAGTCAGTACAACTAGTTGGAGGAATGAAGTACCTAGACAATACACAAGTTATACACTTCACAAAAACAGTGGGAGCTCAGTACATTATCTGAAATGAAGTACGATAAATAAAATGGCGGCAATCAATTTTGTTATAGAGCTTACAGGTGCTTAAAAGAGACAGAAACAAAAAATAGGGAGATAAGAAAGATAAAGGGAATTGTAAAGAACAATAACTGTAACACCAACATAGTGGATAAAGTTATGGAAAGTATTAACATGCAAAAAGCTAAAAATGAACCAAAACAAAAGAATTATGCATGGTCACTGGCATACATAGGATGACATACCAGAAAAATTATGTTTTAAAAAATACGAGTAGGTATAGCAATTAAAAAACATGAAACAGTATTTGATAAGAGATAAACAGAAAAAATTCCAATCTTGCAGAGAAGCGCAGTTTATAAATTAAAATGTAAATAATGCAACAAAGTGTACCTAGGTGAGGCAGGATGGAAATTCGAATGCAAGTTATCTAACCACAAACGTGGAGAAGGTAATAGAACAACAAATTTGTTATATGCAATTAGAAGAGAACCATAAGTTTGTTAATCCTTTAGAAGACTATCACATTTGGAAAGTAGTGAGTAACATAGTTAAAAGAAGGCTTAGAGAGGAGTTAGAAATATTGAAAGAAACAGAGAAAGGGTTAGAAAATTTAATGAATACTAAAACTAAATTTAAAAATGAGGGAATATTTTATAATATAATCAAGAAGTACAAGGTAGTGGGCAGATGGAGAACATTAAAGAGAGAAATTAAATTGCATATATGGGATGTTTTTAAAATAAGGGTGAGTGACCGCTCCCATACGCGGTGTAATATACTATAATTCATTATTAATTAATTTTAATTTTGTTTACTGTTTTCGTCCATATTTCGGACGCCATATTTTTTTTTACCAACTATGAGGTATAAAATTTACTTACCAATGGGCCAGGTTCGATTAGGCGAACGGAAGAACAGAATGGGTTGTTTTCAGGAAATAACTCGTTTGTTTTTTGCTTACAAATACCATTACCCTTTATTTTTACTCATACACTTGTAAATTAAACCCTTCTTCAAAAAAATAAATAAATAAAAACATCTATTCGGCCATGAGGCCATAATTGATCAAATCAAGTTAAAAGTAATTATTACCATCAACATTTTACTCTCTCATCAAAATAGATTATACTATTTAAATTAGATATAAACTCAAATATCAATTTTAATTAGATTTAACTCAATCGTCAACTTAAATTAGATATATAATTGATAGCAACCCAGCACTTCTTAAGTATAGATTCTTTATTCACACAAACACACACACTTTCATGCTGTACATATTTTTATATTCCCCACTTTGAGCTCATTTTATGTTATTTCATAAAATTGCAAGATTTTATTGCAATTTGCTTCCCTTTTATGATCCTTAGAAGTGCGTCCATGAGATGTCTCCTTGTGCACGCGCACTACCTTATTGTCTCCTCGTTTTCACCTTTTATACTTTATCGCCGAACTGTCATTTCACTTAAATTTGTCACTGTATTTATCTTGCTAATCAAAATACGGTTTTAGATTTAATATGTAAAAATTAACATTTTTTTATGTGTGGGCGAAACGAAAACTATTCAGCCGGCGGGCGAGCGAACGACACAAGTCCGTAGTGGTTAATGTTAATTGCCGACTGCCTTTGTTCTCAGCGCAGAACGCTGTCGATGCTGCGTCCACGCCTTACATTTCAAGTGACGTATTCGAAGGTTCGGCACTGACATCATACGTTTTGATCTCTGAGTACATAGGTCAAAGATCGTTCGGCTAAAAATAGCTGTTTTCCTTGCGTCCTGACGTTGACGTTGACACGATTTTGCTCACTTCCATACGTTGTTTGTATTCCAAATAAAATATACCATTATAATTTATTTTTGTTTATGTTACCCAAAAATATTCTTAGGTGGGCTTAATTGTCCTGTTGCAATACCCCCTCAATGACACTCTCATACTTCCTAAAGGGATCCGCATGGATATGTCGCCACAACCCCCTTTATATTTTATTCAAAATCGTGGTTAACTCACCCCTGGTCCAGTGACTGTGACCGCACCTGAATGACCTAACTGGACTTCTCTCGAGATCCCAACACCGCAAGGCCAGACAGGCACTTGACGCCCCTGAACTGACGCACGGCCAGCACAGGACCACCGTCACAGCATCACCAGACACTGAAACATGAAATCAAAATATCAAATAATGGCATTGTATAATATCATGTCCCTAACTGATCTGGTTCCCGTTAGCTGTGCTGGTTTGCGTTAAGAAGCACTGGTTTTTTTCTTAACTTCTATCATATAGATGGATACATACTTAACATAACATATAACATTTAAACTTCAATACCAACATTCTGTATACCCTTCTCTCGTTAACTCTTATCCCCAAAATTCAAGACATTTCCCTGATTCCAATTAGAATTTAAATAAACACTTCCCATCACAACATTATAAATACGTTCCATTATATAATTCACATTTCAAAATAATTACATTCATTACTAAAATTCTTATATAGAATAAAGCACATTAAATCAAACAAATCATCATTACATCATAACAAATTATTTCCTTAAAAATCGTTAAGCCTCTTCCCAATACTCCTCAAATCAACATAAAATCATTTAGTTAAATCATAAAATCAACTACACCTTCTACATAATTGTCGTAACTTATTTTAATACTCAATAACTCATTACTAACAATTTAGTAACCTCCTTCTCCATCATTATCTCAACCATTATTTATCATTTACTATACAATTAAAATCTCCAAAATTTTATAATTTATTATCAACATTCCATTTATTAGCTCCTTTCAAATTAATTCTACTATTTCATCAAACACATTTAATTACTTTAACAAAATTCACAAAGTTGAGTATACTTCACCTTGCTACATCATTACATTTAACAGCAACACAAAAGTATATACAATCTACATTATTATTCGTTATTGTTTACCACAAATCATTTCATAATAGTCCATTTCAAAACCCCCTACTCACATAGTTAAATGTTCATAAACACTAAATGTTTAACCACCATCATCGAATAATAATCTTGTCTTACATCTACACAATTCATTTTTTATTAAATACATATTTAATGAAGAAATTTGTGTTAGTGGTTGAAATCACAATCAGAATGATCACTGTTGCACACCACTATATACCGGGATAATTTTTATATAGTGGTGTGCAACAGTGATCATTCTGATTGTAAATACATATTGTTATTACGATTATAATATCCATCATCAATAATTTTACCCCTCGTATCAATATAGTATTCAAAAACATCATTGCATACTATTAATTCAAAAATCCTGTTGACATTCGGTATGGTCAATTCTCCCTTAGTATCATCTGTTCCGATTAAATCTTTTATCATTTCTTTAGTATAGTAATCATCTACTACGAGTAACCCCATCTTATATACAGGCAAGTCATCAGCATTGTTATCACCTCTTGCTGTGCTAACCACATCGTAAGGTAAGAATTCAATATAATCATCAACTCTCTAGTTATTCATTCTCTTTCTTAATTCTTTATAACTTCTACCAACCTCAAACAACTCTATCTCCCCATCAAAATATAACTCTCTCAAAATACCTCTCATCATAACACCATTTCACTTTTTCTCTATCATACCATGCAGAGGGTAGTCTACATAAAAACACCTCCTGGCTCTTCCATGAACACCACCAAAACTCAGGGAACAATTTGAAAACACGTCGTTTTCCACTAAGGGACTCTCGCCCTTCAACAACACTCGTAAACCTCTTGGTTCACAATAAACCCAGGGAACATTTACCCTCTGCCCTGTATCCACAAAATAACTTTCTTCATATTCTCTCTCTAACTCATCAAAACTGATTTCTACCCCTTCACAACCCCCTATTCCCATTACTCTCTCACTCTCTCTTTACTATTTCTATGTTGTCATCATCACTATTAATTTTCACAGTATCACTCTTAGACACCTCATTTTCAATTATCTTACCACTATTACTTAATTCGTTATTATAACTATCACTTACCTCATTAATTATTTCTTCATTATTATTCGTTATCATATCACCATTTTTCTCACCTGTTTTGATACAAATGTCGTTTGTTACTTCGTTATTTCCATTTATACTATCCTTACTTACCTTATTCTCGTTTAATTGGTCTGTTTCTCTACCATTTTCTACCCCCACTACACTATCATCATTATCATTGTTATTCGCTATTTTATTCTCTAACACTACCTCTTCAACTATGTTACCATTATTATTGTTCGTATTCTCGTTTACTCTATTTCTATCTCCTTCCCCACTCCTCGTTTTGTTTTTTTCATATCATTAATCATTTGTTTTGTGAATTTATTATCTCATTCATCTTGTTATATATCATTTGCAACAAATTCATTGCAAATTCATTGGCCTTCTGTATATTAGCCATGTTTAAAATTTTATTTATATTATACCCTTTAACAAACTACAACCCTTCTCATACACACTAGTTACACATATTAACTCACAATACCTGCTACAAAACATAAACACCAATATTTTACAGTAAGCAAATAATTCACCAAATACATCGCATTACCAAAACATAACCCCACATTTGCGTCTATTTTTACGTACATACAATTTTTCTTTATTTATCCCAAACAACCATTCTGTTCTCCCAAGTAGGCCTATATTTATATAAAATAAAATAAATAAATGTCCCTAAGTTCCGAAGCCAATTGTAATATCATTTTCACCCACTCTTAATTAAATTTAATTTTGCTTACTGTTTTCGTCCACATTTCGGACGCCATCTTTTTTTTACCAACTATGAGGTATATAATTTACTTACCAATGGGCCAGGTTCGATTAGGCGAATGGAAGAACAGAATGGGTTGTTTTCAGGAAATAACTCGTTTGTTTGTTGCTTACAAATACCATTACCCTTTATTTTTACTCATACACTTGTACATTAAACCCTTCTTCAAAAAAAAAAAAAAAAATGAAAACATCTATTCGGCCATGAGGCGCAATTGATAAAATCACATTAAAAGTAATTATTACCATCCACATTTTACTCTCTCATCAAAATAGATTATACTAAATCATCGATTTAAATTAGATATATAATTGATCGCAACCCAGCACTTCTTAAGTATAGATTCTTTATTTACACAAACACACACACTTTCATGCTGTACATATTTTATATTCCCCACTTTGAGCTCATTTTATGTTATTTCATAAATTTGCAAGATTTTATTGACTTTATTGTAATTTACTTCCCTTTTATGATCCTTAGAAGTGCGTCCATGAGAAGTCTCCTCGTGCACGCGCACTACCTTATTGTCTCCTCGTTTTCACCTTTTTTACTTTATCGCCAAACTGTCATTTCGCTTAAATTTGTCACTGTATTTATCTTGCTAATCAAAATACGGTTTTAGATTTAATATGTAAAAATTAACATTTTTTGATGTGCGGGCGAGACGAAAACTATTCAGCCGGCGGGCGAGCGAACGGCACACGTCCGTAGTGGTTAATGTTAATTGCCAACTGCCTTTGTTCTCAGCGCAGAACGCTGTCGATGCTGCGTCCACGCCTTACATTTCAAGTGACGTATTCGAAGGTTCGGCACTGACATCATACGTTTTGATCTCCGAGTACATAGGTCAAAGTTCGTTCGGCTAAAAATAGCTGTTTTCCTTGCGTCCTGACGTTGACCTTGACACGAATTCGCTCACTTCCATTCGTTGTTTGTATTCCAAATAAAATATACCATTATAATTTATTTTTGTTTATGTTACCCAAAAATATTCTTAGGTGGGTCCCGTTACAGCGGTGATAGGAAGGGATTAAAAGGGTGTTTAGTAAAGTTGATTCTGAAACTGTGCTGAAAAGGAACTTGCAATTAAAAGAGTGAATGAGAAAGGTTTTAAAATGTTAGGTATTAAAAACAATGTACACAAATAACACACACACAACACACAGAATGCACTAAAAAGAAATGTAAAAGTACAGACATGGTTAACTGAACTCGTTAGTTAATAATAGCCAAAAAGGACATTTAACTTATAGCTTGTTTATGAGAATGTGTGTGCTAGTGGTAGGGCAAGTGGGGGTATAAAGAAGCTGTCTAGTCCTATTATTGTTATTTCCGATCTGACGAGCTGTGAAGCTTGAAAGCCCTAATCTGCATAATTTTTCTACACAACAGTGTTAATTCTTTTTGAAGAAATAGGGTAATTGGGATTTTCTGCTAATCGAAAATGATGTAATATAAAAGTTCATTCAGTAATAAATGTACTTAGTTCAAAGTAGTGAGCATGTTCTGCAGCTCAGGAAGCATATTAGTGTTGTTGCATGTCCCACAGTTGTCTCTCACATGTCTAAACAGTTTTATGATTGTTTTGTATATAAAGAGTGGCCCACATAGAGTTGACTGTCTGGCAGCCATTACGGTTTTAGTCATGTGATAGCTCATTTTGGTGAGTGTAGCAAACTATACACACAGGAGAAGTGCTACTACATGTAAGGATTTTACAGCAAATCATTTCAAACAGGTTTATCTGTCATTTCAGATAATATACTGAGCTCCCACTGTTTTTGTGAAGTCCATAACTTGTGTATTGTCTAGGCACTTCATTCCTCCAATTAGTTGTACCGACTACTGCCCATTTCCCTGCTGCTTAACAATGGACTGACAATAGTGATTATAACCACTAACACAACTTTCTTATTTTTAGATTCATGCTTTTTGGTATCCAGGGCACTTACATTAAAATATTTTACCTTTTTTTCCTTGTCCGTCTGGTGGCCTTTACTCTTTATGTAAATCTACACGTTTCAGGACATATGCCCCATCATCAGGAATATCCCTTGATGAAGTTCGTCGATTATTAAAATATTAAAAACACTTTATATACAATTTTACACACATAACAATAAATATAAATATAAATACAAAAAATATACATAAAATCCCCAAACTTCAGAACACACGCGATATCGTTGGTGCGCACCACGACATGCTATAGTCGACTGCTCAAAGTCATGGTGCATGTCGACTATAGCATGTCGTGGTGCGCATCAACGATACCGCGTGTGTTCTCAAGTTTGGGGATTTTATGTATATTTTTTATGTTTATATATATATTTACTGTTATGTGTGTAAAATTGTATATAAAGTGTTTTTAATATTTTAATAATCGACGAACTTCATCAAGGGATATTCCTGATGATGGGGCATATGTCCCGAAACGCGCAGATTTACATAAAGAGTAAAGGCCACCAGATGGACAAGGAAAAAAAGGTAAAACAACTTTCTTAATTAAAAATTCCATATTTTTTGTTCAGAAATGTAACAACAGTATAGTAAGCACACAATACAGGCTAAAAATTCTAAACATCTAATTTGTGTTAAAATATTCTTCAGTCTGACCATGGCCGGATTTTAATAATTTTTTATTCCATTCTAGGTTTCTGTGTTACAAATTTGTATTCCAAAATATTGACATTTCTATAAGCTCACCACTACATTCAGATTTTAGTTAATATTCCCTTTGATATCCCACATGCCATATGCCCAATAATCCCTTTGAATTTTTGCAATTTTATCAGAATTTTCCCTCACTTTTGGCCCCTGGCATCCCAAAATTTAAAAAGGTTTAAAAATGAAGCTAGATTCATAATGGTTAAAGTTCTCTTTAATTCAATATTCCAACGGACTTTAGTGATTTTTCCAAATTTTCACCCTCACACATTTTTGCCACTCTCCCACCTACATTTTGCAGGGTCAGTGTCAAAAACAATAGGGTTCTGTAGGGTAGAGTTACAGACACACAGGCGAAGGTTTAGAAAATCATTTGATGCATTGAAAAGTTTACAATTGTCAGACATACCTCAACAGACAGAAAGACAAATACTAAAAAGGTTGAGTAAAAACAAAATTCGATTCATTCATTCAATTATTGATGTATTCACAAGGCAGTGGTGGACTAAGGGGGGGCGTCCCGCCCCGGGCCTCTGGTCCTGGGGGGCCTCCAAATCTCGAGGGCCTCGAGATTTGGAGGCCCCCCAGGACCAGACCATTTTTAATCAAATCCCAAACAAGGCCAAAATATGTTCAGTAAATAAGAGGCAGTTTGGAGTTCGAGGCCCCATACGTATGCACAATATAAACATAGGTACCTACTTACCTATTATCAGGCCATGGCAATTGTCAATGGGTGTGTTCAGAATTTTTGTAAAACGTTGCATGAAACTTAAAAACTGTAGAATGATAACCAGTTGTCTGCTAGACGCAATTATTCTACATGAAACGTTTTTTGATACCTATGCCATCTACACAGGTGTACTATAAGTACAGTTTAAAAATACGCGCATAAGTGCAGTGAAGAGCTTACCAGTGATTTATTAATTTTTTAACTAAAGTATTACATTCTAAAAATTACTTTTTCAGGTTATACATAATTATTATATAGTTTATTTTATGAATACGAAAATCCAACTAAATAAACTAGAGTAGAGTCATCTAGATTTAAGCAACGGTTTTTACCAACTGTAGACATCAAGATCAACACTAGAGTCATCTAGACTTTATACGCCGGAACTAACCGTAGAAAAACGTTTTGTAACTTTTTTTTCTGCTGAACACAACCAATATCGCATAAATCTTTATCTAGTTACAGTCAGTGCCTTAAAGGGGTGCACCCCGCTTGCTCTATGGCGGCTTCGGCGTGAAACATAAATAATAGATGTAACGGTACAGAATTGTGTGCTAAGAAATAATAATTAAAATCAACTGTAATCCCAATGTAGTCAGTATTCACCTAAGGGGAACCTCATTGTAACCAGCAACACATACATTGTTATTGCAGACTGTTTATGCTTGAAGCCTGTAATCTGCCCAGCCCAGACGTATTACGCAACAGCTTGCCAGCTCAGTCTCTGTGTAAATCACAGTAAGACAACTTCTTCACACCAGTCTTGCATCAGACAGTAGCAGAGAACAGTCACTGACAAAGAGCAGAGTTGGCAATATAAATTCACATTGAGCGGACGTAAGTGAAGAGTGGCCTCGGGAATACTTTGTCTGGTAGGTCACAATGTAGTACAAGGCCTACCAGAAAATACCAAATGTTACAGCAATTAAATAGTGAAACAAAACCACAACAAAAATTTAATAACAGTCTAATGTGGTCGAAGTGACGACAAAAGTGAAAGTGAACTGCATGATGGTGGAACAATTTGGATAGCGAGAAAAGTTAAGTACAGTGAAAAAATATAGTTAGTTGTTGGCCAAAATTTTGAAGTAAACAATAAATCAAAGAGTTTAAGTAATCGGGGGGTTTTCAAAATTGTAAAGAATGAGTGTGTGTGTGGGAAAAATATCAAAGTACTGGTAACACAGAGAAGTAATATTTAAAAATATAGAAAGAAATATCAATAAAATAGTATTTGATTTTACGTAAATATGTGTTAGCTGTAAATTATTACGCCATAACCATTTCCTATTCTGTGCTGAAAACCTCGTCTAACGTTCTGTGGGATTTTCTGAGTTTAAGGGTGGTCAGATAGTGGGATTATTTTAATTTTTTGTAAGGGCAAGAGTGTAAAGGTTTCGATATTAAACCATAAAATATCGTGGCGACCTTGTAACGGGGTTAAAACGAGGGGTTTTTTATTTTATTAAAATATTATTAAATTCTTTTTCATCTGTGTGGACAGCAACATGTTCAAATAAAGCATAGTTAGAACAAAGGACTTGTGAGGTGATGCCAATGCAATGGAATGTCGTGTTGTTGATGGTGATACAATTCTTGGAACTTTGATGCTGTGTGACGCCCCCACACAAACGCGCTAACTCCAGCAGGTGCGCAACTGACGCCAAATTGGTAAAACAATATGGCTTGGAGATGAAGGTTTTGTTCGCACGTGGTCCGAGCTGGAGGATATAAGTTTAAGTCACGCCCACTACAGTGACGTAAACCACTGGATACCAAATATCGTCAACGTCCAGTACACAGGAGTTTGCACTTGTTGAATGCGCCACAGCTATGACTTTAACGCATAAGGCATTGGTTTCCGCCTTGTCCGAAAGGAACGTAATTGGGGGAACCTGGTGAACGATCGCCCCAGTTCTCTCACCGACGCTTACCTGGCCAGGTAACCGCCCCACGGGGCTCATTAAAAAATTGTGAATATCAAATAAAAGTGAGTTTCAGTTATTCAAAAATGTGAAAGTGACTATAGTTTTCGGCAGGAAGAAGAAAAGTAAATTATAACTGTTTTTGAACCCACAACTAAATGCGTAAGTGAGGAACCACGAGGTCGGAAAACACCACGATGTCGGCGAGGGTGTTACGTAAAGTATTCAACATGTTAAATAAATAAAAAGGGGTTTTTGTTTTGTTATGGTGTGAATGTATGATTGAGCAGGCTCGACTGTTTTAATTAAGGTAAGATGTTAAGTGTAATATTGTAATCGTAATCGTAATTGTAATCCAATCATGTCGTAAATATCATTAAAAAGTTTATGCATTTTAAATTTTGGAAAAATAATCGCTTGAGCTAAGAGGCAAAGAAATGATATAATTCGAAGTTTAAAAAATTTAAAGAATAAAAAATAAAATCTTAGTTTGTTTCTCTTCACAAAATGCGAGTTGCGTCAGTTATTGAAATAACCTTTAATCACTCTTGCATCTCGACGTTCGTGTGACGTAACCCTGACAATGAAGAACATTTTAGAGGTAAGTGGAATAACAAATAATTTTATTTATTGGTACTTGTATTTGGTATAAAGGTAGTTAACATAACAATGTCGCCCAGAACTAGAGACTTTATTTATTTGTATTTAATATAACATAACAATGGCGCCCGAACAGGGACGAATTTTATTAATTGAATTGCATTAAAATTCCACACCTACAACAGATGCAAGCGTGATTTGGGGTTGAGTTAGGAAAACGTAAAAAATACGAAAAATTAGGTTATATGTAACTGAGACATAATGAATACCTAAGGTATGTGAAATAAGAAGTGTTAAAATACAGTATAATAAAATAAATGTGATAAATTTATAATTAAAAAATGTCAGAAAATAATGAAAGTACGGTAAGTGAAATGGCTGAATTTAATGAATCAGCTGTTATGAGTAGCCTTGAAGTACATTCAACTCCGAATGCAGGTCAAGACGACAAAACTTTGTGTAAAAGTAGTACGAATGAAACAGATAGTACAGATGATTCGGGGATTCAAGTAACCCCAAAATTAAGTAGGGAAAATAAAAGTAATGATGAAGTCAGCTTCACTGACAGTAATATAGAAAGTCAGTTAACAGAGTAGAAAATAATGAAAGACATTGAACATCAACCGACACCTATCCAAAATAAACAAGCGGTAGATAGTAATGAGAAAGTTATGAATATGTTGCAATTAATTTTGGAGCAACAAAGCATTAAATTTAACGAAGTACAAAGTAGTTTTGACGCCAAATTTGAAGTACAGAATAACAAATCGTAAAGTCATAAATAATCGCTTTGACGTGCAAAATAATAATTTCAATGATAAATTTGATGAGTTGAAATGCGAAATACATGAACAAAAAATAAAGTGCGAAAGCAATTTCAGTGAGTTAAAAAACCATATCAGTGAGATCAATAAGCGTTTTGAAAACAAGAATCAAGAATTTGTCAGTAAACTTAATGAGTTGAATACTAAAGTAGATAGTTCAATAACAAACTTAGACATTAAAATTAATGAGATGGATAGTCTGATATCAGAAAGAGTTGATAAACAAATAAATGAGAATAATGAGAAGTTAATAAATTCAATAAATGAGTATAATCATGAGATGGAATTTAAAATAAATAAATGTAATACTGAAACTGAAGGTAAGCTTAATAGTGTAGTAGTAACGATGGAAAAAATGAATCAGAATATCGATGAACATAAAAATAATATAGATCTTAAAATCAATGAAGTCGAAAATAATTGCAAAACAGAGATACAAGCTATACAAAATACAGTGAATATTATAGATAAGCGTAACGTACAGATTGAGTGTTTAAATAATAATAAATTTGTATCTACTGAGCAGAGTATAGTTAAGGTTAAAGATGAATTGAATGTAGCTATAAATGAAAAACTTAATCATGTTACTGAACAAATAGTTATTACTAAAGATATGAATAGCGATATTGATTTGGAGTTGTTTAATTGTGAAAACAGGGGGGTACACCCTATGCAGTTTTTATATAGAGTTAAAGAATTTAATCAGTTTTGTAGAAGTAGTTGGGAAGTACAGCTGTTGAAAATAATGAAGTGTTTTAGAGGAAATTCCGCGGTATGGGCGGAGGTACACAAAGTAGAGTGGGTAAATTATCAGTGTTTTGAGACGGCCTTTAGAGAAAAATATTGGTTGGAAGAAGAACAAGAAATATTGCGGAGTAAAATTATGGGACCAGGTAATTTTGGGACCCAAGGGGCCAACGTAACCACGTACGTAATGCGATTATACAATGAGGCCAAATATTTAGAGCCACCATTACCGTTTCGATCATTCGTCCGTCACATAAGTAAGCATTTGCCTAGAGAAATACAGATCACACTAATGCCCCGAGAGATTCTAGAGATTACAGAACTGGAGAAAATATTCGATATTTTTCAAAATATACGGGAGCGTGATATGAGTAGGCGAATAAACACACCAGTAACACATATACCATATGTGAAATACCAAACTTTCATCGAGGGGCACGTGGAGGAAATAATGATAATCGAGGCGAGGGTTGAAGATGCGCCGACTGTAATGTTGATAACTATTCAGTAAGAACCACTTGTTTTAGATGTCACAAACCAAGAGAATGTCAACGAAGTGAGAGAACGTATCAGCCACAAAATCAACAGCAGATAGGAGGCGAGAACACTAGAGGAGCACCAAGGGGAAATGGAAGTGGAAACAGAGGCAGAGGTGAATAACCAACATGTTAAAAAATCTAAAGAATTTAATAAAATTTAATTTGTTTTTCTCTTCCTAAATACAAGTTGCGTATGTTATTAGTGTAACCTTGCACTCAAGTTTGCATTCACAGTTCGTGTTGGGATCCTGGACCGAAGTTAAGGTAAGTGAAAATAAATACAATTTTATAATCCGTAATAAAAACGTAATATCACATTTGGCGCCCGAACAGGGACTTTATTTGTATTTAATATAACACAACAACCTGGGCAGTTTAATAAGGTAAGTTTAACGGGATTATGCGGTAAGTAAAATTCTGGCAGCAGTGAGTTTTAGTAGTATTATATTATTATGGTATTATTTTGTATAAATGGTAAAAGGTCAATACCGTTACATACATCCGAACAACAGAGAAATTATGTGATGATTTCTTTCGTAAAAGTAACAACATACCTATTAAAGAATAGCAACGAGGGCAATCAATTTGAACCTTATTGTCGTAAAATTACGTTATAACTTGTAACTTGTTAGGAGACCAAATGAAGATAGTAGCCGCTGCGGGACTTCCCTTCGACTTCCATTTGAAACTCTCGGGGAATACCCGTCGGAACGGGGAAAACCCAAACAGTCCGCTCGCGCATGCGCTCTAGAATACCTTGAGTTTCGTGTTAATTTCATTTCATTTCATTCTTCATAAAGCTCGATTAGAAATACTACATAATTAATGTAATTTTTTTTTTTTTTTTTTTTTGTTGTGGCGTGTTAAGTGAGTTTAAACAGTGATTGTATTATCGTGTATCTAAGAAGAGCCCAAAAAGTAAGTACCTACATTTCTAATTAGGTTACTGTTATCTCAAAATTGTCTAGTACATACTGTCAGGATCAGAAATGCATGGACACTTAAAGTTCTATAATCCTTTGCAAACATTAGATTCTTTCTTTACACTGTTTTACAGCAAATAACACTTTGTTGTAATATCGAAATGTGTTACAAATTGTAGAATCATGTTTAACAAACAAATAATGGTTTATCAAATAGTAAAATAAATATCATTGTTGTAACTTGTAACTATGATACACAGTAGTTATCATACAATTTTATATTAAATTGTAACGGGGCAAAAGGGGGGGGCTTTTTATTTTATTAAATTTGGGTTTTTATTTTTTATTAAAATATTTTAAATTCATTTTTCATCTATGGGGACAGCCACGTGTTAAATAAAGCGTAGTTAGAATAAAGGACTTGTGAGGTGATGCCAATACGTTGGAATGCATCAACGTGCAATCACGCCATACCATTCTGAGAATTTTGAGGCTGTGTGACATCTGCGCCCAAACGCACTAACATCGGCGGAGCGCATACCCACGCTAAGCGAAAGGCGCACAAGATGGCTTGGAGACGAAGGTTTTGTTTGCACGTGGTCTCAAAACGACGGAAACGAAACTTAGTCCTGCCCACATTAGTGACGTCGACCAGTGAACACTAAATATCGTCAACATCCAACACACGAAAATCACATGTGTCGGCTGAACAGTAGCTATGACTAAAAGGTACCAGGCATTGGTTTCCATCTGGTACAACCAGAATCTAGTAGAGGGGACTTAGAGACGCTACTCGCAGTTCCTCACCGATGCTAGCCTGCGCAGGCAGCCCGCCAAACGGGGCTCATCAATAAAGTAAAATATACAATAAAAGTGCGAGCAGTTTTCCCAAAATGCGGAAATAAGTTTAAAAAAAAAAAAAAAATGTAGTAGTGAGACCCGGGTCGCAGAAAGAATGAATTAAAAAATTATTTTGGATCAATATAGTGAACTAGTAAGTGCGGAACCACGAGGTCGGAAAACACCACGATGTCGGCGAGGGTGTCATGTAAAGTATTCAATATGTAAAATAAATAAAAGGGGTTTGGTTTTGTTGTAGTATAGTGTGAATGTGAGAGTGTGCAGGCTGGGCTGTTTAAACTGTCTGTTTTCTTTAGGACAAGCTGTAGTAAAATTTTAGTAATATATAATCATGTCATAAATATCATCAGAATGTTTTGTTTATTTTAAATTTTGGCAAGAAGTAATTAAATGGTTAAAGAAGCGAATAACCAACATGTTAAAAATCTAAAGAATTTAATAAAATTTAATTTGTTTTTCTCTTCCTAAATACGAGTTGCGTATATTATTAGTGTAACCTGGCAATCATGTTTGCATTCACAGTTCGTGTTGGGATCCTGGACCGAAGTTAAGGTAAGTAAAAAACAATCCAAGTTTATAATCCGTAATAAAATAAAATGTACGATCACATTTGGCGCCTCGAACTGGAACGATTTTTAAAAATTCAATAATTAAAATTCCACACCTACAGATGAATGCAAGCGTGATTCGAGGTTAAGTGACAGTACAAAAAATTATGTAAAGTACATAAACTTGTGTGTATATGTTTTAGATGTAGATTAAGAGTTAGTGAAACAAAATTTTGTAAATTTACCACTTAAAAATGGCAGGAAATAATGAAAGCGAAATAAATGAAATGACTAATGTCGAAAATTTTTATGAATCAAACATTATGAGTAATTTTGAGGTACATTCGACTCCAAGTGCGAGTCAAGATAAAAAAGAAATAAATGTAACAGATCAAAGTAATGTAACTGAAGATTCGGGCGTGCAATTAACCCCGACTTCAACAAAATGTAACAGTCAATTTAATAATGATGTGATGAATATGTTAATAACGATATCGAAGGATATCAATGAACAGAATAATAAATTTAATGAATTAAATAACCGTTTTGATAATAATGACCTAAAATTTGAGAAACAGAGTAGACAGTTCAAAGAACTCAAAAGAGACATTCACGAGGTCAAAATTAAGTGCGAGAGTAGTTGTAACGAATTGAAACGAGATATTGAGAAAATAGTAGAGTCAGTAGGAGAACAGATTAAAAGTAAAAATAATAATGATAATAAAAAAGTAACAAGTGATAGAAATGATGTTGAAAATGATAATATAATTAAGAATGTAATATCAGAGAGTGAGACTTTGAAAATAGATAGTGAGATAGTGAGTGAGAGAGAGAGAGAGAGAGAGAGAGAGAGAGTAATAGGTTGTAACGGAATAGTAATTAGTGTTGATGAATTAGAGAAAGAGTGGCAAGAGAGATTAGATGAGTATGTAGGGCAGAGGGTAAATTTTCCCCTTATTTGTGATGAACCAAGGTGTTCACAAGTGTTATTGTTGAAGGGCAAGAGTCCCTTGTTAGTGGAAGATTTAAGTTGTTCCCCGAGTTTTTATAAGTTAGTACCCTCTGTGTGGAATGGTGTTGAAAGTGAGAGATGGTGTTATGATGAGAGAGATTTAGAGGGAGAGTTGTGTGTTGATAGAGAGATAGAATTATATAAATTAAAGAGAGATTATAATGAGTTGAAAGAGATGTTAGAAGTGATAAAAGTAAATGATATGAAATACTTACTTTGTAGAGTAGAGATTGAGAATTGTTTTGATGATACCTGTTTAAATAATAATAATAATTTACCTTATGATGAGAAAATAACTGACCTTATATTGAATGCAACTACTGATGGAGACTGGACAGAAATAAATAATGTTGACTTGGTTTATGATAAAATAATTATAATAGGAAGTAACCCTATGTATGATTATTGTGGTAAAACGAATAAACTAAAATTTTATGGTTATTACACACAGGATAGCCATATGAGGTACGTAAATAAAATTGAAAAATGTTATGTGAAACCCAGACTATTATTCGATGATGGAGGCTGAACATAAACTTAATAAATGGACATTTTAAATATTTTGATTTATGGTTCTGACCTTGCTGCTTTTGAAAATGAGGTGTGATAAAATTGAACAATTAATGGTGAAGAATTGTAAATAATTGATAGTGAAATTAATTGTGTGTAGTGTAAAATGGTAGGTAAACAATGTGTGTATGTAGTAGAAATTGTTGTGATAATAATAATAATAATGTTTGCAGTCTAAAAAAAAAAAAAAAAAAAAATTGAAGAGGATAACAAATGAACTGTAATTATTGTAATTGGTGAATTGGTGAAAGTAATTAAAATTGTTGTGTTCAATAATTAATTTAATTAAAATAAATTGAAGATGTTTAAATATTTTTGACTGAGTTAAGATGTTATATAATGAGTTTAAACTATTTTATGAGATGTGAATTTGATAATTAATAAATAAATAAATGTGAAACTGTTTAGTATGGAGTAACATTGTTTTTATTGTTTCAGCAGGTACAGGGTGTTTGGTGTTTTATTTGTGTATTTAGGACAGTGTATGAGTGATGTACAGTACTGTGAGTATAAATTTTATAATAAAAGTTATACAGAGTAAAATGTTTACAGGTGTGAAAAGATTTTGATTCAATAATGAAAATAATTTGAGATAATTGTACTAAATAGAAACTATAATTAAAAAATAATAATAACTGAAAGGTGATGTAAAATGAATGTTAAAAATAAATTTGGAATTTTTGAGGAATATAATTGTAGTGAGTGAGAAATAATGAAATGATGTTATGTGGAAGATTTAATTTAGTTATTAAGTGGCTAGTACGGTGGGGGCATGTGCCACCGTAGGTAGCGATAAGTGTTGGGGTAACAGAGAGTGTTACCTCCATCGGAGGCCAAAATGGCGTAAAATACACGGCACACCCTTTTATACAATTTTATTTTGTATCCTGATAGATTGCCGTGCCGTGTATAATAATGATGATGATAACATGCCTGAAAGTAGAGTTGATTTCCCCGACTTTTCGGGCAATTACTGCCTTACCAGCACTAATCGTGGTTTTGGCTAGCGGTCAGCTATGGCCATAAATTAAGAACCTTGACCATAGCTGGCTTGAAATTGGTTTATATTAGAAATTGATGGGGGGGTGACATTAGGGGAAATCCCCGGAAACTATGTAACAGCGGCTGCCACTCTGTTCGAGTAGGAACAGCAAGGCCAGGTGGTAGACCCATTTTAAGGGCGTATAAATTTGTAACAGATATAATGATATCTATTAATTTCCAATGTAACGCTGAAGCAAGGACACGGAGATGATAAATTCCTCCACCAATGCCGTCCTTGTGGAAGCACATGGGCGCAACAGTCCACCATAAAAAAGTAATAGTGTGTGTGGCAGGGTGGTTGCTCAGGGGAGCAACGAATTAAAATTTTGTAACTTAAAGATGATGACTCGCTCTTGCACTACTTAAATAATTGTGTTACGATTTGATAAATAGGTGTTCGTATGTTTATTATACTGTGTTTATTCTGTCTTATAAATGTATTATTTTATTGTGTTAGAGATAAGGATTGATGAAATGTGTGATTTATATAATTTTGAAATGTGGTTATAACAAGGTCATTCACCTTGCTAAGAAAATCAGTTTGATCAGCTGTACAATATCACTTATAAACGATTTGCAATTTTTTCAAGTTAGTTAAATATTTGAATATGAGGAAGATGGAATGTAATTAATGTTTGAATAGTGATTTTAATGTGTTAAAGATTTTATTTTAAATGATGAAAATAATTTGATATAGTTGAGAATTTTAAATGATTTGTGAAAGATAGTAAAAGGTAGATGTTGGGTGATTAATATTTTGTTAGGACAGGTAGGTCAGTCCATGTTAAGTTTAAAGGGGTAATAGAGAGAATAATATTGTTATGAAGTAATGTAATGTAGAATTGGAGATGTGATAGTGACACAGTAGATATGGGGAATATATGTAGAGTATTGATTGATATATTGAGGTAATAAATAAGTGGAGATATTTTATAAATGAGAGTATTGTAGTGGGAGAGTAATTACAGTTGATGGGAATTTTGTAAGAGGGGGTGGTGTGGTAGGAGTCCGCAACAAAAGGGTTGGGATGGGAAGGGACCGTTTAGCGCCGGAAAGGGTCGCCTAGGTAGAATCCAGGGACCAGATAAGGGAATGAGCTTTTGGGGGGGAACACACATCCTGAGTACAAAGGGGTAGAGAGTATTTTTTATATGTAAGGGTAGAATGATGAGAAATGAGTTGAGTAGTAAGTTGGGTTTAGAGATTGTTTGATAGATGGTTTGATAGAGATGGGTGTCATATTAGTTAAAGCTGTTAATGAGTGTTAGAGGCAGAAGGGGGTTATGAATATATATAAATGCCAAGTTGATACAATCAAGTTATTGTGAATAATTAGATCACCCAAACTAATGGAGATTGATAATGTTAAAGAAAGAGAGTCATAGTAAAAAAATATAAAATTAATGGAAACAAGTGACAAACTTTAATAGAATTTGAGAATAAAGTAAAGTTGTAAAATGTGTAATTTTGAGTAATTTAAATGTCAATTTTATTGTTAATTGTAATAATACTATGTTAATTTTAAAGGTCACATTTTATTATGTTGTTGTGTTTGAAGATAGAATTTTAAAGATGTTTAATGTCTTTTATGATGTAGCCTATGTACAACCTATGTAGGTCAAGGTTGTGGACTTGACCCAGTTTGATCAGCTGATGGTTGATGTTAGAAACTAGACCAGTTTTGGCAATGAAGGGATGCAGATTCTGCTGTTTAATTGATTTAAATAATTTAAAATTTTTTTTTTTAATACTGAGAAGAGTATATTTTAATAAATTTAAATTTTTTTTGAAAAAAAAATCTTAATTTTTGATTTTTTGTGCCTGCCAGCTAATTGATGTTTTTTTGAGTTTTGATTATATTATTGTTTATGTGTAGCAATAGTGTTATTGAATTATATTGTGTAGGATTATGTATAATCAAATGTTAGGATAAGGGAGTTCATGTTTTAATTAAATGTGCAGTTTATTTGTTTTTGTAATTATTAATAGTAACGAAGAGAATTAATCAATTCAGATAAAAGATTTTATTTTTTGATTTTGAAGAAAGTAATGGAGATAGAGCAGTTTGATTTCAACTTAAATAAATTTTTTGCTAGGATGTAGTAATAAGTGTGTGTACAAGCCCAGTAACTGCTAAAGGCAGCCCAGTGTGCATGATAAGGGGGAACATATCGGTTGAGGATCTGGCGTGGTATAAGACCAGGGGTTTGGATTTTGGGGGGTAGCATGTTAGACGGTTAGGTGCGCTGTGGTGCGTGTCTGTTCGATTTTATGGTGTTGGGATCTCGTACAGAGAAGTCCAGTAATCTCGTTCAGGTGCAGCCATGGTCGCCGAGCCAGGGGGGTAGTTTACCCATGATGTATAAGAACTAATGGGGGTTGTTGGCACCATATCCTCACCGATCCTCTTAGGGGTTTAGCAATGAGATTTCTTCTGTTTCGACAGAAGATCTCTCATTGGGGGGTATTGTAACGGGGCAAAAGGGGGGGCTTTTATTTTATTAAATTTGGGTTTTTATTTTTTATTAAAATATTTTAAATTCATTTTTCATCTGTGGGGACAGCCACGTGTTAAATAAAGCGTAGTAGAATAAAGGACTTGTGAGGTGATGCCAATACGTTGGAATGCGTCAACGTGCAATCACGCCATACCATTCTGAGAATTTTGAGGCTGTGTGACATCTGCGCCCAAACGCACTAACATCGGCGGAGCGCATACCTACGCTAAGCGAAAGGCGCACAAGATGGCTTGGAGACGAAGGTTTTGTTCGCACGTGGTCTCAAAACGACGGAAACGAAACTTAGTCCTGCCCACATTTGTGACGTCGACCAGTGAACACTAAATATCGTCAACGTCTAACACACGAAAATCACATGTGTTGGCCGAACAGTAACTATGACTAAAAGGTACCAGGCATTGGTTTCCGTCTGGTACAACCGGAATCTAGTAGAGGGGACTTAGAGACGGTACTCGCAGTTCCTCACCGATGCTAGCCTGCGCAGGCAGCCCACCAAACGGGGCTCATCAATAAAGTTCAATATACAATAAAAGTGCGAGCAGTTTTCCCAAAATGTGGAAATAAGAACATTTTCAAAAAAAAAAAAAAAAGGTAGTGAGACCCGGGTCGCAGAAAGAATGAATTAACAAATTATTTTGGATCAATATAGTGAACTAGTAAGTGCGGAACCACGAGGTCGGAAAACACCACGATGTCGGCGAGGGTGTCATGTAAAGTATTCAACATGTAAAATAAATAAAAGGGGTTTGGTTTTGTTGTAATATAGTGTGAATGTGAGAGTGTGCAGGCTGGGCTGTTTAAACTGTCTGTTTTCTTTAGGATAAGCTGTAGTAAAATTTTAGTAATATATAATCATGTCATAAATATCGTCAGAATGTTTTGTTTATTTTAAATTTTGGCAAGAAGTAATTAAATGGTTAAAGAAGCGAATAACCAACATGTTAAAAAATCTAAAGAATTTAATAAAATTTAATTTGTTTTTCTCTTCCTAAATACGAGTTGCGTTTATTATTAGCGTAACCTGGCAATCATGTTTGCATTCACAGTTCGTGTTGGGATCCTGGACCGAAGTTAAGGTAAGTAAAAAACAATCCAAGTTTATGATCTGTAATAAAATAAAACGTAAGATCACAAAATGTTTCTAAAAATTCAGACTTGTTGTTTATAGGTTAAGATACACTTTGTAACAAACACTAACAGTACTGTTTGTACCGAGAGCGGGGATCCCCGAACGCGCGTAACGCTTCTCGCGTGACAAAAATTTTTCTGTTCACTCCTCTCCGTGCAGACCCCCGACCCCTGCCATAAAAAGCTTCGCTTCAAAAATAATCCTTTTATGCACTGAAAAAATTGGCTTTATTGTCAGCCGCAATATAAACGCTATACACAACATTCATTTGAACATGACCATGCATTTATGATCATGATGGTAGAGTGATTGACAAATGAGAAAGGACAGACTGTGACGTCATGCAGAGTGTGCGCTATTAGCTACTCAGCATAACAACACGCATGCACACTGCTACTAGCTACCGTAAAAACAGTATTCATTACCGTATTCAAAGTATCCATTGAAATATGGCAAATTCGTATATTTTCATATGTTTAAAACAAGATGTATTTACTTACAATTTAATTTTGAATTAACGCTGACAGAATGCAAAAACTACTGTATGTTGTAAGCCTGAAACAAGAATTCCCGTAGTTGTTCATACGTTTTAATGTTAGTAATGTCACCTGAATTTACAACGCACGTCTGTAAACATGTAGCTTATTAATATAGTATGTTTTTATCTTATTGTAAGTTGTTTTTTATGCTACTTTATCTTAAATATGTGTATTATGCTTAGTTTGTAAGCGACTATGTAGCATTATCACCATGAATACATACCTTTTATAAGTCTTCATCTGACGGCGGGCGATGAATTCCGGAGATATAGGACCGGTTATCATCACTTTGATGCGTTAGATAGTCGTCATCATCATCGTCTGTGTCACTGTCATTACATGTAATTATGAAGTCGTCCACTCATCTATTAAGTGTTCCTTACGTACTAAATCTTCTTCATATTTTTTTACGTGATTGCACACATTACTCCATTCTTCACTGCCAACATTGCTGAACTTTTCTTCTAAAAGTTTTTTAACGTAGGACATCTTAAACGTAACGTTTTTAGTAGCAACCCAGTTTTTTACGATTGCCCATATTTTTTCAATTGGGTTAAGTTCGGGATGATACGGAGGGAGTCACAAAACCGTATGACCGTGTTGCCTTACAATTTCGTCTATTTTGTACGCACTTTCAACTGGCTTATTTTGTTTTATTAAATTGTATAGTTCAAGCTTGGTCATTGAGCTGTCACAAGGAACACCCTTTTCTGTTAATCACTCAAGCATATCTTGTTTTTTGTATTGCTGGTTGGATTATTAACTGCGAGGACATTATGGTAGGAGGCATTATCAAGAACTATTACTAAATTTGGTGGTATATTCGGTAACAGCTTTTCTTTCATCCATCTACAAAAATTCACATAATTCATTTCTGAATGATAGTCCCCCGATTTAGTGCCTGACGGAAAGATAAGAAGTGCGTTATCGATAAAACCGCATTCCCAGCCTGCATGTACTATAATTAGTCGCTTCCCTTTTGAAACCGGAGCCCTCAATCCTTGTGGTGAATCGTCTGTCCAGCTGTAAGGTGTGGTATGAGTCGCATGGATATATGTTTCGTCTACGTATATGATAGGCCTACTCTGTGATCTGTACAGCGAAATGGAACGCAGATATGAAATACGTGCTTGTCTGATATTATTTTTCTCCAACAAAATCATTCTGTTGTCTTGAGTTTTGTGCCATTTGAACCCAAGTTTCTTCAGGACTCTATGTAAAGTTCTGTCACTGCCACAAAAACTAACTCCGGCTTCTTTTAATTTTAAATTAACTTTTTTAACTGTAGGCACTTCTTTATCGATTAAATAAAAGTTGTATACAATTCGCCTTATACAACCGTGATCGAAATCATCCAGGGAAAATTTTGTTATTTTTTTTCTCTTTTTTATTAGGTGTTTCAAAACATGTTGTTGACACACTTTCACTGATTGTTTGTCCTCCTTTTTTAATTTTATAATAGCTGTTTTTTGAAATTCCTGTGGCCCGTATGACACGTTCTTTTACTTTATTGAGTGGCATGATAAGGCCTTCTTTCGCTTCCCATTCAAAAAATCTGATTACGTTGGTAGTTATCTCCCAACTTTGACTGTGCAGGACTTGGCCTCTCCTACCTAATTTCAGTTTTTCACTCATGATAACGAAAAATATTTTTTAATCCAGAAATAGTCATTATAGTCACAATTAGTATTCGTGCACTACTGACTAGCTTAGAAATTAAACACTAAAATAGATACAGTTTTGGAAAATAAGAAGCTATAATTCACTACAGTATATTCCGACAAACACTACACAACGCTATAAGTAACACTATAAACATTAGAAACACTATAAAAAGATAAAATGACAATTGAAAATTTTCACAAAGACTATATGGAAACTCATGCCAAACTACAGTTCCTCTTCAATGTTACCACCCCCTTCCATGCCAATAGACTGTTCCAACATGCACGTACTTCCCCCAAAATGGAATAGTCCGGTATCTTTCAATGACGCTGCATTCCTTTCTCATTTGTCAACCACTCTACCTATCTACTCTCTACTATGAGCCTACAGGCTACACGGAGAGAAAAAATTACTGTTAATGGACGTGTAGGCCATGATCTGTCACCGAAATAATATTGCGAATTTTTTTTTTGGTGAAAAGAATTCACCCATCTGGCTCTCAGAAAAGAAAGCTAAGAAAAGGAAAGACTGAAGAGGCTAAATCACTCGTTGGATCTTTATCCAAATACCTTTCCGCTCGTGGAGAAAATAAAGATGGCGAAGGAAAGAGTAATCAAACTGTTGAATCTGGCTCCGGCATACAGATAATTATTTATGTTGAGACTACAAACACAGGTGAAAAGCCTACTGTACGTGATTTTAATGAAGACTTTGACGTAAGTGACACTGAAAAAAAAGATGATAAAGATAGTAATTATGAGAAAATTACTGAGAATGAACATATTTCTGATGCATCTAACTTTGACTCCTCTTTATCCAATGATACTGCACATAGGCCAATACCTGTTCCAGAGCATATCAGAATTGTGATTATTGAAAAGGGTAGTGAAGTATATCAAAACAAGGAGGGACTTTTGAATCTATAGAAAGACCAGGTGAACACACTAAAGGAACACATCATTGTTTAACTTCATCGTGGTTTTACTCACATTTGAACGAAACTAAATATTTAAGGAAATGGATGTTATACTCACCATCAACAAAGAAACTGTACGGTACTGTTTTTGCTGCCGATTATTTGCCTCTGAGGGTGATACCAACAAAAATAAATTTATTTCTGGCTTCTGTCAGTGGTGGAAATTTAATCCAAAGATATCACAGCATGAATCATCGCCTGAACATCTATCAAATTTAGAAAAATGGAAAACACTCTCTATGGGCTTGAAACTTAATAAAACCATTGACAAAGATAATCAGAAGATTGTTAATGATGAGACCAAGAAATGGAGAAACATTTTACATCACCTTTTAGATATTACACTATTTTTAGCCCAGCAAAACCTTTCCGCGGTCATCGTGAAGATGTTTCATCGGAAAACAGAGGAAATTTCTTAGAATTGGTGCAATTGATGGCAAAATATGATCCAGTATTGAAAGAACCTTGTTTAAAACTTGAGGAGTCCGCTGGTGGGTCAAAGAGAGTACCTTTTTATTTGTCAAAAGGGATACAAAATGAATTTTTTATTTTGGGTGAACATGTTAAGGAAAAAATTATTGCAGATATAAAAAAGGCTAAATATTACGGGATAATTTTTGACAGAACTCCCGATGAAAGCAGAACTGACCAAATGAGTCAAATAATTAGTTACGTCCATATAGAAGACAACATTGTGGAAGTTCGAGAATACTTCTTAGGTTTTTTTTGTCGGGATAGACTGCAGAGGATATGTCAAAAGATATTCAACAGCAGCTGGAAAAAGATGGGCTGGATATTGCGTTGTGCAGGGTCAAGGTTATGACAATGCCGTGTCAATGTCAGGTGTACATGGAGGAGTACAACGAAAAATTCGAGAAGTCAATCCAAAAGCTCTGTTCAGTCCCTGTGCTAATCATTCCTTAAATCTTTGTGGAGTTAATGCATTCTCATCTGTTCCCTCTAGCGTCACCTGTTTTGGAACTGTAGAGAAGTTATATTCATTCTTCTTGTCTTCTACATATAGATGGGAATTACTTGTAGAAAAAACAGGAAAAAGTTTGAAACGATTGTCTGATGCTCGCTAGAGTGCTCATTACAATTCAGTTAAAGTCATAAAAGAAAACGTGGAAACAATTGTGAGCACTTTGGAAGATATGCAAGATCCATCCAAGGCAAACCTTGATACTAGATCTGCAGCAAGCTTGCTCCTTCCTGCTATATGTGATTTTACCTTTTTGACTTACATCAACTTTTGGCACACGATACTGGAGGAAGTAAATTTAGTCCAACAATATCTACAGTCTCCAAAAATGACTTTGGATAAAGGACTCGCCAAATTAAAAACCCTGAATGAGTTTTTAGTGACGGAACGAACTACAATTATAGACAATGCTGTTACTTTTGGCACTAAAAAATGCAATGATATGGACATTAACATTGACCGACGAGGAAGAAGGAGGGTAATTACAACAATGCTGGGTGAACTAGCTCATGACGCTGGATTATCGATTCAAGAAGTTCGTCGATCAATTTTTGAATGCATAGACCGATTTATACAAGAATTGTCACAACGATACACGGCCATGAAGGAAATCACCAAAATTTTCCAAATTGTTGAAACAAAATTTATGCTTGAAGCTTCCGATGATGCTCTGGCTGTAGCACTGGAGAATCTGGTAGAAATTTACGATGAGTTTGATAAGGAGCAGGTGCTGCAAGAAATAAAAAGGTATCGTAGGCATCTACGTGCAACCGATACGAGTGTGGACGTTGCTGCTAGATGGACAGCCCAAGAAATCCTTCAATTTATAATTAAATGGGACTTCAGTGATTCATTACCCTGTACATCACTTATAATCCAATACTTCTTGACCATTTGTGTCTCAGTCGCATCATGTGAGAGAAGTTTTTCTAAACTGAAACTAATAAAAAATTATCTTCGCTCTACGATGAATCAAGAACGACTAGCCAATCTGTCCATTTTATCAATTGAAAGAAAAGTTTCAAATGAAATAGATTTCAACAACGTTATTGAGAATTTCAGTAAAATAAAGGCACGAAAACATGTACTATAATAATATAAATAATAACTACCATCTCGTACTAAGGTTACGAAACCAACTGATATTATAATTGTACAAGCTTTCTTTCCATACATATAAAATAAAAGGTAATTATCTTATTCTATTCTTTATTATTTCTTTGCACTCTCACTCTACCTGATGGTTGCTGTGCTAAATGCTGATTCGTATTCTAAGTTTCTCACCTATATCTTTAAGTATGTATTACAATTACTACAGTGTAGAGTACACACATTATAAATACTTGATTTTTTTTTTGTCAGCCATTACATCTATATTATTCATTTTTTACAAAATGTACACTACAAATACATCAATTTCTAAGCAGACCGGGGGCCTCATTTAGTTTCCCCGCCCCGGGCCTCCAACGGGGTTAGTCCACCACTGTCACAAGGTATTCATATTAAGTGTTGATAACAATCATCAACCTACCCATTACTCACAAGGAACAAAAGTGTAGAAGACAACATTCAAGTGTTTCACTTGTATAGGAAATTCAATGTTATTGTATAAACTAGTAACTGAAATTGAATCACCAACCCCAATCAACTAGCACTCACCTTGTTAGGTGACAGCACCAATGCAAGACATCTCAGGTGTCTCAATGTTTTAACCTTTTTCCTGCCAACACGTGTGAGCGGTTATGCTTTGCCTGTGCGCCATATTTTCAGTAGCAGTGTGTGTATATACGCGCGAAGCACTCTACCGATTACAAAACGGGGCGCAATAACAATTATACATGTCATTTACTGCAAAGATTATACAATCTCAAAACACTCAACTGTCAATTAGCAAATGTAGATAAAAAATGAACTCGCCACAACAACAATTACATTTATCGCTAACAGCAAAGATTACACAACCTGAGCAATACTCAACTGTCAATTGCAGATGTAACTAAAAGGAACTAGCCACAACAACAAATATACATATCATTTAACAGCAGCATTTACAAAAACTCATCTGTGAATTATCTCAACTTATACATGACACCAGACAGACTGAATGAACTGTCTTTGTTTCAACAGCTGACTCATAACTACAGACAATTCGTTGACCTTGTACGTACAATGCTTGTTCCATGTGTCACCGCCATAGGCATACTAAACCGTTCTGAGCACTTTACCAATTTAAAACGACGTGCGACTTACCATATCGGATCACGATATGGACATAAAAATTTTGTGTGTATACCCACCCAGAGCACCGGAAAGGCTAAGACTGAATCCAATTTTCAACTATATATGTTGAACTTCAAAAATATTTTGTTAATAAAGTGACAGCCTTCAATGGAAGACTGATCTACCATGAATCTTACCTACTTGTAGATGGAAGATTGATTGTATATTAAAAAAAAAAACTTTACCTCTTGTGTATTCTTTTCTTTTTCCACGTCTTCTAAAACAATTTCATCTTTTATAATTGTAGTGATGTCCTGAAAATGCTGTAACAAAATAAATATAAATAAAATATCTACCCTAAAATAAAAAATAAATTATTATTTTCCCCAATGAAATACTCCATTTACGGCTGGTTTAACAAACTAAACATTTACTGCAACTTTAAATTGGTCACACACACACACACACACACACACACACACACACACACACACACACACACATTCAAACACTTTTTGCTAGTCTATTTCTTGATGCATAGGCTATATAATTTATTTAATATTTATAATTTCTTTGCCTCAAGATGTTATATAGCCTATTTACAAATATTCAAACACAAAACTAAACAAACTAATGCACAAATCAATACAAAACATGACGCAATTTTCAAAGCATTCAACATCGAAAATACTCAAAAAGTTTATACACAACAATCACAAACAATAATATCACTATAAAATACCAAAAATTAACAGGAAAGCATAACAACAACCAACCAAAACACAAATACTCCACATGATACAAAATTAGGAAGGCTGAGGATGGGAACAATAGGATTCCCCCGAAAATGTGTTCCAAATACAGGAAAATACATCTTGAGGTACAGAAATTAAAAATATTCAATAAATTTCTTTAGGTACGGTAGAGAAATTTTGGTCAGATGTCTGATTATGAACAGTGCTATGAAGAAGAATGGAGTTAACAACTGTGAATCTACTTGCTGTAACGGGACTTCTATAGGGCAGTTGCAGAATTATCGAGTCAATTTGTTTAATGTAAATTATATAATCAATGAGAGTGAAGGACATAATATTGGAACAAAGGATGTTCATTAACAAATATATGTGTACATTTGGCTGTCATAGCAAGCATGACGGTGCATTTATAAGGTACCTTATACATTCATAAGGCATTTATAAATGTGTAAGGTACATTTGGACCTTCAGCAAGGATGACGGTATGCACACATCCTGTTAACTCGATACAAAAAAAAAATATTCAAAGCCAGTCACAACAAGGTTCTACACAGAAATGCTATCAACACAATAAAATAAGTGAGTGTCAGCTGACTCATGGTAAACATGTGGGCCATTCTGCGCTGTTGTTGCCCCTATGATTATGTAATGTTGTGAAGTAAGGGGAAACCACGGATAAGTACAATAGTGCAAAGGTAAAAAAGAAACAACTAACATCATGTGCGAGTTATAAAGCCTTAACTTGAAACAATCTGTACCAGGGACGTGTTAAAATATGAGATAAACTGTTAGCATAGAAAAAGCACTGATTTACTGACATGCCTGATACATCATCATCTTCACAACATGCCATACACAAGGTGCTGCCTGTTCCATCTTAAAAATCCTCCAGCCATCTCTTCCTGGGTCTACCCACACACCTGTGTCCTATAGGTTTGAATTTCCAGACTTGTTTGGTCAGTTTGGAATACATCATTCTTTCTAAGTGTTCTTTCCACTGTTGTTTATAATCTTTTAATTTTTCATTTTCAAGTTAAAAACTTTTAACTCTTCTCTTATGGTCTTATTTCTTATAAGGTCAAGTTTAGAACACCTTTTAACTACTCTTGAGAATGCTATTTCCGAGGTCTGTATTTTACAGCCTTTTTTCGTTATTACCCATAATTCACACCCATAGTGTGTGTCCCTTTAAATAGTACAGGGACTCCCATAACTTTGTAAAACTTTAATTTTGCATCTCAATCTACCTTGTTTCTAAAACTATGTTGATTTTTCCGCAGATTGTTTGGAACTTACCTAACTTGTTGCGCACTTGTTACGGTGCAGTGGAGGAGGAAGTGATCAAGTGATCTGCTATATGGTCATCTGTATTCGAGAAATGGAGCAGAGTGGACAGTATTTGTTAGCTCGGTTCCACACTTACTACATCGTTCAATATAATTGTGAACATGAAGTTTTACATTTGTTTTTCTATAAGGTAAGACCTAGTGATTTTCTATTTATTCATTCTACAGCGGTTTCATTTGTAACCCTCTAATTCTGTACATTGACGTCTGTTATAGATTCTCTGCTGATGGTAAAACCATCTGACAATTCTGTAAGTACTTTATGCATGTGTGTGTTTTATTGCAATATGTAATGCATAACTGTGTATATTTATTGTATCATTTTTTATAGTATATTTATACTTATACACATGATAGATGTCGTGTTGTATTTCACACACACAGTTTCGCACTGTGAGTGAGGAGAATGATTGTTACAACAATACACAAAATCTAGGTCCACACAAACATCAAGGTGCTTGTTCGCAAAGGCTACCCGACCCACACATTTTATCTCTACCCAGACAGACAACACGCCCATATACACATTTCTTTTTCCTCAACACTCATTAATCATTTCTGTGAAGGTTAACCTTACTTTTGAACACTGAAAAAACCTGCGACAACAAAGACAACAAAAGCAGTCAAGACAAAGTGTTTTACTTAACACACACACTCACTCACACACACACACACACACACACACACACACACACACACACACACACACACACACACACACACACAAATGCGTGAACGTTAACCTCATTTATGAACATAGAAAAAACAAGACAAGAAGAAGAAACCAGGAACTGGACACTTTGTTTTCTTTCATGCACAAGTATACATTAAGTTACACAATTTTATGCCTCACACGACATCGCCCTATTAAATCAAAATAAGCAGAGGACAAGATGGCCATGGACAGGCTGGATACAATTGTTAAGGGAACATAAATCTTAAATTGTAACTGTACAAAAAAATAAAAACAAGAGAAGAACTTTACCCCCCGCTTATATGATCTATTTACGACTTACATTAACACAGAAAATTCCCACAACGCCTAAAGGGCCGCCACCATATTTTGAGGAGCAAATATGGAAACCAATTACACTTATCCAAAATAAATAATTACTACAAAATTACCTTTTTTAAAAACACCAGAGACGAACTCAAGATACAGAAATTAGGTTAAGGTAAAATGGCGTATTAATTAACACATGTTCACGGTAATCTTATATTTTATCAAACATAATATTAATTTCTTTTTACTATTGTGAATGTTATTAAAACAAAATTTCTGAGACAAAAAAAAATAATATAAAAAAGCTTTGTATACAAATCAGTACTATGCTCTCTTTCTCCTTCCCCTTTTTCTCTCACACGCTCACTTACTCTTTCTCTCTATTTACCCCCCTTTTTATTGAAAGCTCATTATTTTGTAGATTTTGAATTTAATAGATTTTGTTTAATAAATAAAATATATTAAATGACATTAAGTTTTAATGAATTCTGGCCATTTAAGTTTGTTACTGATAAGTTACTATCTTCCATGTGGTAGTCCAGTGGTTGCGCATTACGCTGACAGTTACTTTTTTAAGAAAAACACCAAAATAAATGTTCCAAAACTTTTACACCATAACCACTTCAACTAAATTAGTATTTCAAAAAGTTGTTCACTGTTCCATTACATTCTTTTATACACTTTTGTAGGCCTACTGGAACTGCCCGCGGGCACTGAAAGAATACATGAGTCCCGTATGGTGTACAATTGGTGACTGGGGTGTTATTTTAAAAGTTTTTACTGCTTCAATAATTTCTAATACACTTGGGTAGGCCTACTTTAACTGATTCAACCTACCGTACATGCCCGAGGCCACTAATAGAAAACAACACGTGTGTCTCGTTTCGTAGTCGAGTGGAGACTGGGGCCTTCGCTGGTGTGACCACGCCAGATTTCCATTTTAATTGCGCCTTGGACACTGGTTTCAAGCAGTTTACCACCAACGTCCCACCCTGGTGGCTGGAAATTTCCGTTCTCGTTCGTCACACCTTTTCAACAGGAAACTCGCTGTGTCGTTGGAAACACATGGTGTTTGTATGATTCACTGGTGACGTGAATTCAATTGGCTGCATTCCCTTACCTTATAAGGACAACTTTTCCCCCTCTGCACTTCCACATTATAAACCAGCTACGCTATGTTACATTAAAACAATAACTTGTTACATAATTTTTTACCCCAAATTTTGTCCCGTTACACGTTCCCGCCATGACATAGACACGCTGGTGGTAGTGGCAACGCTAAATTTTCCCTCACACATCCTTCTTTACCCTATTTCTGTTGTAGAGGGAATTTTCTTCTTCCTTATCACATGTTGGCCACACCAACTACTGCCATTCAACACACCAATCACGACTGATCCTACTACATGATGACGTGACATATAACACAGCACTACACTTCGCACCAGTGCTGTGGTACCCCAACATGGTGCCTGTCACATGGTACTCCCACCATGGCCACGTGATATCCCTACTCCAGTCACATTCTACCCCACCCATGGTCACATGGTACTCACCCTCCTGACGTCATCAAATTCAAATTTCCCGCCATGTGGTACTGGTACATGTTCTAGCTAAATCGTATGGACTGAAAGTGCATGTAAAAATGACTTCCATGGGACACCAAACGGTCTCCAACAGTTTTAACCGATAAGTTTACAAATAACAACAATGCTGTTCATTATAACAATACATGCTTGTTACTATAAACAAATGTCTAACTATGTATAAATACCTGATCAACAAACTGTTCATTCTCTTCTTTGATGATTTCTTCTTTTACATGCAGTTCTCCTTTTAGGACAGAATTTAGAACTGGGAATACATCCTGCAAATTGAACAATTATAAAATTGACTTTGTCTTCTCAGTGATTTATAGAGTACTATATAAAGAGGTGATAAATACTAAATATGAAATATATAGAATCACCTATCAACTTTTGCAATAAATGTCCATACTCTGTACCTACATGGTATGTGTGCATGCGCGCGATCACACAATTGTGCGATTTTACTTACTTAATCTCATGTAGTTTATATGTATACAACACTATGATACAGTTTGTGTATTCTGTTGAGTTTTAATTACATATCTAAAAATGAACGTGATCCAAATCTCAAGTGGTACCTGACACTGAACAACCTTACACATTAGCTATGGGCTAAATAATGTTTATGCACATTACCTGTTCAGTCTCAGCCTCTTCTGCATCTGCTTCTTTCTTTACACTGACCGTTAAAACATCCTACAAATATCAATGAATAAATATACAAATAACAATTGACCTTTATACAAATTCATTATCATTATATGAGAATGCTTTACAAGAGGCTGTAAAGGAAACTATAAAGATGTTCAAGACCGTAATAACATTTCATGGAAAGAGTATAAGAGTTAACAGTTACTGATGTTATGGTTTCTACTCACAGAAAACAAGGTAAATTGAGAACACTATTGAATATTATAAAAAATTATTAGGGGAAGAGGAGAATCAGGAACAAAAATTGGTAAATATTAAAACTGGTAAAGATAACCAAGAGGAATCAGTGTCAAGAGCGCAGGCCAGATGAAGAAACAAATTTGCTACTGTCAAATACTACAAATTACAAAATTCCCTTATTTAAAAACTCCAGGGACGAACTCAAGATACAGAAATTAGGTTAAGGTAAAATGGCGTATTAATTAACTAACACATGTTCATGGTAATCTCATATTTTGATATTTTATCAATCATAATATTGCGAATGTTATTAAAACAAAATTTCTGAGACAAAAAAAATATAATATAAAAAAGTTTTGTATGCAAATCAGTACTTTGCTCTCTTTCTCTTTCTCCTTCCTCCCTTTTTCTCTCACACAGTATTTCTCTCTATTTACCCCCCTTTTGATTGACATCTCATTATTTTGTTGATTTTGAATTTAATAGATTTTGTTTAACAATTAAAATATATGGAATGACATTAAGTTTTAATGAATTCTGGCCATTTAAGTTTGTTACTGATCAGTTACTTATCTGCCACATGGTAGTCCAGTGGTTGCACATTACGTTGAAAGGTACTTTTCTATGAAAAACACCAAAATAAATGTTCCAAAACTTTTACACCATAACCACTTCATCTAAATTAGTATTTCAAAAAGTTGTTCACTGTTCCATTACATTCTTTTATACACTTTTGTAGGCCTACTGGAACTGCCCGCGGCCACTGAAAGAATACATGAGTCCCGTATGGTGTACAATTGGCGACTGGGGTGTTATTTTAAAAGTTTTTACTGCTTCAATAATTTCTAATACACTTGGGTAGGCTTACTTTTAACTGATTCGACCTACCGAACATGCCCAAGGCCACTAATAGAAAACAACACGTGTCGTTTCGTAGTCGGGTGGAGACTGGGGCCTTCGCTGGTGTGACCACGCCAGATTTACGTTTTAATTGTGCCTTGGACACTGGTTTCAAGCAGTTTACTACCAACGTCCCACCCTGGTGGCTGGAAATATCCGTTCTCGTTCGTCACACCTTTTCAACAGGAAACTCGCTGTGTCGTTGGAAACACATGGTGTTTGTATGATTCACTGGTGACGTGAATTCAATTGGCTGCATTTCCTTACCTTATAAGGACAGCTTTTTCCCCCTCTCCACTTCCACATTATGAACCAGCTACGCTATGTTACATTAAAACAATAACTTGTTACATAATTTTGTCCCGTTATACGTTCCTGGCATGACGTAGACACACTGGTGGTAGTGGCAACGCTAAATTTTCCCTCACACATCCTTCTTTACCCTATTTCTGTTGTAGAGGGAATTTTCTTCTTCCTTATCACATGTTGGCCACACCAACTACTGCCATTCAACACACCAATCACGACTGATCCTACTACATGATGACGTGATATATAACACAGCACTACACTTCGCACCAGTGCTGTGGTACCCCAACATGGTGCCTGTCACATGGTACTCCCACCATGGCCACGTGATATCCCTACTCCAGTCACATTCTACCCCACCCATGGTCACATGGTACTCACCCTCCTGACGTCATCAAATTCAAATTTCCCGCCATGTGGTACTGGTACATGTTCTAGCTAAATCGTATGGACTGAAAGTGCATGTAAAAATGACTTCCATGGGACACCAAACGGTCTCCAACAGTTTTAACCGATAAGTTTACAAATAACAACAATGCTGTTCATTATAACAATACATGCTTGTTACTATAAACAAATGTCTAACTATGTATAAATACCTGATCAACAAACTGTTCATTCTCTTCTTTGATGATTTCTTCTTTTACATGCAGTTCTCCTTTTAGGACAGAATTTAGAACTGGGAATACATCCTGCAAATTGAACAATTATAAAATTGACTTTGTCTTCTCAGTGATTTATAGAGTACTATATAAAGAGGTGATAAATACTAAATATGAAATATATAGAATCACCTATCAACTTTTGCAATAAATGTCCATACTCTGTACCTACATGGTATGTGTGCATGCGCGCGATCACACAATTGTGCGATTTTACTTACTTAATCTCATGTAGTTTATATGTATACAACACTATGATACAGTTTGTGTATTCTGTTGAGTTTTAATTACATATCTAAAAATGAACGTGATCCAAATCTCAAGTGGTACCTGACACTGAACAACCTTACACATTAGCTATGGGCTAAATAATGTTTATGCACATTACCTGTTCAGTCTCAGCCTCTTCTGCATCTGCTTCTTTCTTTACACTGACCGTTAAAACATCCTACAAATAACAAGGAATAAATATACAAATAACAATTTACCTTTATACAAATTCATTACCATTAACCGAGAATGCTTTATAAGAGGCTGTAAAGGAAACTATAAAGATGTTCAAGACCGTAATAACATTTCATGGAAAGAGTATAAGAGTTAACAGTTACTGATGTTATGGTTTCTACTCACAGAAAACAAGGTAAATTGAGAACACTATTGAATATTATAAAAAATTATTAGGGGAAGAGGAGAATCAGGAACAAAAATTGGTAAATATTAAAACTGGTAAAGATAACCGAGAGGAATCAGTGTCAAGAGCGCTGGCCAGATGAAGAAACAAATTTGCTACTGTCAAATACTACAAATTACAAAATTCCCTTATTTAAAAACTCCAGGGACGAACTCAAGATACAGAAATTAGATTAAGGTAAAATGGCGTATTAATTAACTAACACATGTTCATGGTAATCTTATACTTTGATATTTTATCAATCATAATATTGTGAATGTTATTAAAACAAAATTTCTGAGACAAAAAAAATATAATATAAAAAAGTTTTGTATGCAAATCAGTACTTTGCTCTCTTTCTCCTTCCTCCCTTTTTCTCTCACACAGTATTTCTCTCTATTTACCCCCCTTTTGATTGACATCTCATTATTTTGTTGATTTTGAATTTAATAGATTTTGTTTAACAATTAAAATATATGGAATGACATTAAGTTTTAATGAATTCTGGCCATTTAAGTTTGTTACTGATCAGTTACTTATCTGCCACATGGTAGTCCAGTGGTTGCACATTACGTTGAAAGGTACTTTTTTATGAAAAACACAAAAATAAATGTTCCACAACTTTTACACCATAACCACTTCACCTAAATTAGTAATCACTGTTCCATTACCATCTTTGATTAACTTTTGTAGGCCTACCGGAACTGCCGCGGGCACTGAAAGAATACGTGAGTCCCGGATGGTGTACAACTGGCGACTGGGGTGTTATTTTAAAAGTTTTTACTGCTTCATTAATTTCTAATACACTTGGGTAGGCCTACTTTAACTGATTCGGTCTACCGTTCATGCCCGAGGAGGCCACTAATAGAGAACAACACGTGTGTCTAGTTTCGTAGTCGGCTGGAGACTGGGGCCTTCGCTGGCACGAAATACCAAGATTCCTTATTCTCATTATCGTACTTATAAAACATAAATTGTCTACTGACAAAATAAAATAGTTACAAATTTAAATTGATTATCATACACAAGCCAGCACTCCCTTTTTAGTATTCTTCATTCACTCGCCTATTCAGACATACCTTTGTTCCCTTATATGAGATCTCATTTAAATATGATCTTAATATTGAAATTTTGGTAGTTTTGCCCTTATTTAAAGATTGTTCTGCCCCCCGTTTTGTTACTTATCTTAAAACCAGTCCCGAAGACGTCTCATTGTTTCACGCGCACTACGGAGATTGTTTTCCCATTTTCACTGACTTTACATGGTTTTTAAACTGTCAGTCACTCTGAGTAAAGTTAAAATTTGTTACTTTACATTTTTATACGTGCAGGCGCCCGCAATTTACGTTCCGGAACTTTTACGTGCTATTCGCACTAAAGATGACTGCAGACTGGGAACGAATGTATTACATTATTTTCTGAGGTGGTAGGGGTGTTACGTCACCAATCTCATTGTCTTTTAAATATGACGAACTAGCTTTTAAGGTGAGGCGAATTACGCACTGCATTCTTTGTGACGTATTTGCAGGCTTAGCTTGGTGACTTAATAGGTCAAGTTCATCTGGCTAAATATAGCTGTTGTTTTTGCGTATACAATGTTAACCTTGATACAACTTCCTGCACTTGATATTACGTCGTTACAAAATGTTACAAAACTTTACCATTTATTATTTATGCTTTTGAATTAACACTAAAATTTATATTTTTTTTCCCCAAAACACTATGTGGACCGAAATGTCCCATTACAAGACCCCCTCAATGAGAGGTTTTATGCCGAAGCATAAAAACTCTCATTGACACACTCATACTTCCTAAAGGGATGTCAGGATATGTTGCCACAACCCCCTTTACGGTTTAAATAAAAATAGTTAACTTACCCCCTGGTTCAGTGATTGTGACTGCACCTGAATGACCTTACTGGACTTCTCTCTCGAGATCCCAACACCGCAAGGCCAGTCAGGTACTTGACTCTCCTGCTCTGACATGCTGGCCAGCTCAGGACCGCTGCCACAGCATCACCAGACACTGATCCATCAAATTAAAAATCAAATAGTGGCCTTGTATAATACCATATCCCTAACTGATCTGTTCCCCCTTAGCCGTGCGCTGGTTTGCGTTAAGAAGCACTGGTTTTCTTGATCTAGTAATATATAACCTTATATCTATTACACAGACTTTTCTTTCTCTTACTTCACTCCAAATATTCTATAAAATTTTCGATTCCAATCGACAATAATTAAGCCTTTCCCATTTTACAAGAAGAAGTATAAATCGTTACACTAACGCAATAGTATTTCAAAACAATTAAATTCGTTAATATAATTCTTATATAGAACAAAACACATTTAAAGCAACTACATCAGAACAAATCATCTACTCAAAATTGTTAATTATCACAATATTTCTGAACTCAATACAAAATCATTCAATTATCTCATCAGATTCTCAACATGATTCATTTTACTATTCAATAATACGTTACTATTAATTTAGTAACCTCCTTCCACACACACTATGCCCCCCCCTGGACTGTAGCGCCCAGTTGTCTCCACAAGAACTGATATTAAGGAGGAATTTTGTCATCTCCTGTCCTTGCTTGATATTACATTTGAAGTTCAGATAAAGTTACCCCTAAAGGTTTACAAAATCCTACTGATTATATATTAAAAACCTTAAAACGGTCGATATAATATAACATAATAAAACATAGTAAACACTCACAATGAACATAAACTTCATTACATTAAAATAAACATCTCAGTGCATCTGAATAAAATTTCCAAACATTCCAAAACTTTAATTTCAATTAAACCTGTTAATACTCAACCTTTAATTATTTACCACTTCTTATACAATTAGATTCTCCAAAAATTCAAATTTATTATCAACATTCATTTTACATAACATTTCATTTATTATTTCCACTATGAATTTTCTATTTAACACTTTCATCATCAATTAGTTTGGGTGATTCTCCGTCATTTACAATGATTTGTTTTATTGAATGGGCATTTATACATATAACCTTACTCCCTTTCTTCCTTCTAACAACCACTAACAGATTTGCATAGGGTGACACCAATTTCTCCATAATAACCCCCTTTAACACCTTATCTGCTCTACTTATACCCCTCTCCTCTTATAATAAAATACCTGATACCCTCTTTGTACCTAGGATGTGTGTTCCCAAACCTGCAATTCACATTCATACCCTTTTGCCCTTCCTGGAATCTCGGCAAATACTCTCCGAAACTTCAATATCACCTGCCACAACGATGTACGTTGATCACTCCCTACACACCACCCTCACTACAAAATTTCACCACCACCTATTTACTCTCCCTTTACATTACTCTCACTTTCTCTACCTACATGCACTCTCTCTACTGTGTCCCTACTACTGACCCGTTTCTGTATTACTTTTATTCCAAAAATTCCTTTTTTATCTAATACCCATTAAAGTTAACTTTGACTGACTCAATGCCTTATTGAAATAATTATCACCCAAACTCTATCTTTTACAACATTTACATTAATATGATCATTCAAAATTTCACTAGAAAATTCATCACTTACACCTCATAATAACAATATAACTCAACACCTGAACATATTGTATGTTTAATCATTGACTATTCATTATAGAATCTAAATCTCAGAAAATCATTTAAATTTATCATCAAAGTTCCTCTATACAACATTAATTAATTAATTAATTACTCTCCAATTATTTAATTCAATCAGTTTTTTTTTCAAATCACTAAGTTATTTTAATTACATTTTATAATTTCACCTTTACTCTCATCATTTATTTAGTCTGAAAAATGTTATAATTATTATTAAATCAATTTCTATTATCTACATACATTGTTTACATAAAATACAGAGTACACCCTAATGTAATACACAAATACATTTGACATCAACACACAAAAGAACATACAATCCAAATTATTATCTGTTATCATTTACCACAGATCATTTCATAAGACAATCCATTTCAAAATCACACTATTCACATAATTAAATGTTCAAAAACAACAACTGTTTAACAACCATCATCGAATAATACTCTGATCTTAGGTCTACACAAATCATTTTTTATTAAATACATTATATTATTACTATCAACATAATGATTATTTAATTTCTCATATTTTTCCACAAGATCATTATAATTAATAGGATTATTCCATATTATTGTATCATATAACTGGTCACGATCGAGTATAGTCATGTCGCCTTTAGTATAATGTCACCACTAGGTAAGTTATAAATTCATCATTAACAACATCATCATCTACTGCTGCTATATTAACTTCAACACAAGGTAAGATTTCAATATAATTTTCTACTCTCTCTATACCTAACCTTCCTACTAATTCTTTATAGTTTCTATCAACCTTAAATAACTTTATCTCCCCATCAACACACAACTCTCTCTCTCTCTAAACATCTCTCACCATAACTCCCTATCACACTTTCTCTACTAACCCACGCAGAAGGTAATACAACTTTATTACTGTACCATCTACCAGATGCACAAAAAATCAAGGGACAACTATTTGTAGACCATACGTCTCCCAAATACACTCGTGAAGCATTTTCTTCACCCACAACCACAACACCACGGGAAATTTTTACCCTCTGCAACCCCTCTACCTGTAAACTCTCTCTATACATTCTCTCTAACTCGTCAACACTCTCAATCACTTCATTATCAAATTCTACTCCCACTATAACTTCATCAGCACTCTCAATATTCACAACCTTACTCTCTAACACCATATTTTAAATTATATTATCATTTTTCTCACCTCTACTTACCGTATTATATGTTACCTGATTATCTTTATTTTCGTTTAATTGCTCGGTTTCTTCACCACTTTCTACCCCCATTTTTATCTCAAAATTATCATCACTATTTAATATTTTATTCTCTAACGCTACCACTTCCACTATTTTACCATTATTATTATTATTTTTTGTCATATCTCTAACACTGTTACCTAACTTCATATTTATTATCTGATTTAATTCCCTATCCAAATTTTTATTCATTTCTTTAATCTTCTTCTCGCAATTGTTACTTATTGATTCTATTATCTGTTCTTTCATATTATCATGTGTATTAATTTCATTCATTTTAGTGTTTATTTCATCAAATTTAGCATTTATTTTATCATATTTAACATCGGAATCACTTTTTTGTTCATCAAACTTTGCCTCGAACTTACTATCGTTTACATCAAAGCGACTATTAATTTTATTGAACTTAACATCAGAATCACTCTTTTGTTCTTTCAATTCATTTAGATTACTATTTATATTTTCAGACATTGTTCTTATTAGGTTAAACACATCGTCCATCGACAACTCTTTTACTCTAGTTGTCGTTGGAGTAGACACTAGTAGACACTTCTACATTACTCAATATCATTGACTCGGTAAGTGTTTTCTAGATTTATTTCCTTATTTTCCATTTTTTAATGGAAAAGATAACTGTTTTGTCAAAATACTAACATATAATATAACACAAACTTATTATCTAACAAGGTATTATATTTACTCATACCACATATGATCACAACATAACCTTATCTTTGTACGTCTATTTCTAAGTACATACCAATTTACTCATTCAAAACAACCATCCTGTTTCTCGAAACAGGTCCACATTTGTATAAATTTTATTTATGCAAATGGTCCAGCTGTTCGGGCGCCATTTGTTATGTTTTATTTACTTATATAAATTTATTAGTAAATTAACTTTGTTTACTTTTCACTTTCGGCTGGTGTAGCCGCCATGTTGTCTATTGCCAACATAAAATATACTTACTGGCCCGTCCCAGGATTCTACTTAGATGAGCTGAAATAACAAGATGGGTGCTTGGAATAACTAATAATGCTTTTTTACAATCAAATTTATCGGATTTATTTATTAATTTCAGTCAAAATTAATCTTTTCTATAAATGACAAAATCTGTATAGAACGCTAGGCGAACCCTTATGAAATACCAAAATGGAGTCCTTACTCCTTTTATCTTTTACATATTTATTTCTTGTGATTCCTTATTCTCATTATCGTACTTATAAAACATAAATTGTCTACTGACAAAATAAAATAGTTACAAACTTAAATTGATTATCATACACAAACCAGCGCTCCCTTTTTATTATTCTTCATTCACTCGCCCATTCAGACATACCCTTGTTCCCTTATATGAGATCTCATTTAAATATGATCTTAATATTGAAATTTTGGTAGTTTTGCCCTTATTTAAAGATTGTTCTGCCCCCCGTTTTGTTACTTATCTTAAAACCAGTCCCGAAGACGTCTCATTGTTTCACACACACTGCGGAGATTGATTTTCCATTTTCACTGACTTTACATGGTTTTTAAACTGTCAGTCACTCTGAGTAAAGTTAAAATTTGTTACTTTACATTTTTATACCTGCGGGCGCCCGCGATTTACGTTCCGGAACTTTTACGTGCTATTCACACTAAAGATGACTGCAGACTGGGAACGAATGTATTACGTTATTTTCTGAGGTGGTAGGGGTGTCACGTCACCAATATCATTGTCTTTGAAATATGACGAACTAGCTTTTAAGGCGAGGCGAATTGCGCACTGCATTCTTTGTGACGTATTTGCAGGCTTGGCTTGGTGACTTAATAGGTCAAAGTTCATCTGGCTAAATATAGCTGTTGTTTTTGCGTATAGAATGTTGACTTTGATACAACTTCCTGCACTTGATATTACGTTGTTACAAAACGTTACAAAACTTTACCATTTATTATTTATGCTTTTGAATTAACACTAAAATTTATATTTGTTTTTCCCCCAAAACACTATGTCGACCGAAATGTCTCGTTACACTATGAAAAGCCATGTTTCAAACGGATTTCAATCATATATTGTTGCATTAAAGATAATTAGTTATGATGAGGTGACATGAACTTTAATGATATTACAGTAAGTTAACAATTTAATTAAGTCAAATGTAATTAATTATCTACTGTCTACTGTAGTGTAAACTTATTAACATACTTTCTACACTAATTGTTTGTTAATTATACAGTTAAAAGCAGCATGCCTACTGTGTCCTTGACTGACTTGTTTATAACTAATCTCGAGAGCAGTGGGTTGGTAAGAAGGGTTAACCTCACTCCCCACGAACGGGTAGGTCGTGTACATAAAATCTGAAGGAAGCAATTGTATAGCTAACGGTTACATCATTAAAAGTGGGCAATAAATGGTGAATTTTGGACTCCCCCCCCCCCCCACTTGGCACACGAGTGGGTGGTCAGATAAAAAATTCAAATCCAAGTCATGATCACTCATAAAATAGTCAGTTGTGTGCCTGGCTCTTACTATCTGGCTAACAAACATAAGAGACAAAACACAAATGTTTGAATATGTACATCAATTACATGTCTAATATTGACTTTTAGACATATAATACTAATAATACGTATAAGGTATAACATAAGACATATAATATTGATGTATTCTACAGAAACTGGGAGTGAGACAATGCAAGTCAAAACAGTGAAATGAGATGTCACAAGTATGGAGTTTAGGAGAATACCAGAAAAGAATACAAATGAAGGAAGCAATTGTATAGCTAACGGTTACATCATTAAAAGTGGGCAATAAATGGTGAATTTTGGACTCCCCCCCCCCCCACTTGGCACACGAGTGGGTGGTCAGATAAAAAATTCAAATCCAAGTCATGATCACTCATAAAATAGTCAGTTGTGTGCCTGGCTCTTACTATCTGGCTAACAAACATAAGAGACAAAACACAAATGTTTGAATATGTACATCAATTACATGTCTAATATTGACTTTTAGACATATAATACTAATAATACGTATAAGGTATAACATAAGACATATAATATTGATGTATTCTACAGAAACTGGGAGTGAGACAATGCAAGTCAAAACAGTGAAATGAGATGTCACAAGTATGGAGTTTAGGAGAATACCAGGAAGACTTGCACAGGACAGGACTACCAGAGTGGACAACACAAGAGAATGAGTGATGATAGAATTGTACAAGTATGTTGACATAATTGGCTAACACAAAGACACAAAGACAGAGGACTGGCAGATCAAAAAAAAAAAAAGTTTAAAGCTACTTCGCAATTAACAAACAGATTACAAGTCTAAATTGGACGAGGGAGGAAGAGAATTGCTTGAAAGTTAGGTGGTTATGGAAAATGCATATTGTCAATGCGAACCTACACAAAAGAATACATGTATAACTCATATTCTGTACAGCAATTAATTACAAATCAATATGATGATAAATAAACTATTATTAATATAAGAACTGAATGTGTGTATAAGAAACGTGTATATGTAACACGTGTATCAATTTAATACATACATTAAACAGCAAAAAATATATTTTTATTTTTAAACTTTATACCTTGCCCTCAAATTTGATCTCTTCCATTTGTCACATGATGGATAAATTGATCTTGTTAACACCTGAAACAAATGAAAACTTGTTGGCAGTCAATGAAGACTAAATCTACATCACTCACAAGTTAGCACAAGAATAACATCTGATTAAGGACACTGTTAGATTAAATGCACATATCTTTATTAATACATAATGTATTCCCATTGTCAGACCTCAGTTTAACCAATGAGGATGCCATATCTTAGTTGGGCAAGGTACTTCATTTAATACAATAAACTGTTCTTGGTTGAAAGGAGATAGCGAGACCACTTATGTAGAGGAAATGTCACATTACTTCTGCACATGTAATTGGAATGAGCTAACGTACAGAAGAGCATTCAACCTACAGTGCTAACTATAGGTACTGATGATTCCTGGAAAATGTTTTCCCTATAAAGGTACACTTTTCTTTGAAGCCATACAAACATGTGTCCACAATTCTTTTTATCAGTTCGTCATACCATCTTACTTATTTTGACACAGACTTTGTTTTTAAATTCCTATTTACCTTTTGATATAATTTTAGAATTATTTTGAGAAGGAAACAACAATTGCTTATCAACTGAATACTAACATTTTTATGAAACCTCAGAGTCAAAATGTTTGCAGAAGTTACGGGCTACAGTATACTCTGTTTCACATAACTTCCAAACTGACAGCTGTGGGAATACACTGCAATACTGCTAGCAAACTGTTGTTTACAATGGAAGTTTGAAGCGTTTGACAGATTTAAGGAGTTGAAATATTTGTTCTGCTTTACCTAGTCTGAAGACGCGTTTCATCTTATTTATAGCTTTCAGGGTGCAGTAAATTGAATCTGGTCTTAAACAGAAAATCTTTGATAAATAATATTAGAAATCGCGTAGAAATTATAATTTTTAATGACTTGAAATACCATAATGGACAATGGAACAATGTTTCATAGTTTGTAAACTGCATATAAAAAGGAGAACTGGGGCTGATTGAATTCATGATCCACTGAGACCACTTTGAAGAGTTTTCCAGTAACACGAAGGGTAACAATTCATGTCACTGATATAATTTCTGACAGCCTAATAACACATTACTAAAACAAACCACATACAAAAACAGCTAACAGATCCAAAACGTGATGTGCTATATCACTGAAAAGAGACATTTGTGTAAGCTGAAAAGAATTGGCAACATTTATTTGTTGGTATGGGAAGGACATCTTAACATCAGCTATGAATGCCAAAGTGAAAGAGCACCAAATCTGAATTTCTTGTGCATTCCCTAGTGTCAATACTGATGTTATATGAAAGATATTGTTAGGATTAAAAACAAAATTATATTTTATATTGTTATTTCTTTGAAAAATGCATCTCAATTTTCAGAATTTAACATACCTAGTGAAAATACGGATATCCACCTTGCAATCATATTATGTTTAAGTTGAACTGTTTGTTTATAATAAATGGCTGTGCATGGCCAAATAATAATATTCAGTAGCTGGTTAACACACATTTATGTAATAGATTTTTAGTATACTTTGTGTATTTTAATAATATCTAATGTCATGTATTGGCTTAATACAATGCAGTACTGACCAAACCAGAAATATTATATACAATCCGTTTTGAAAAAATACATTTCTTACAAGAAACTATAAAACTACTTTATGCCCCCTCCGCCACAAAGCTATTTCATGCACAACATAACATGGCTCCGTTACTGTTACTGTTCAAGCTGAACTGCACTGCCTTTACATTAAACACACTGACTTAAGTAAAATTGGGTATTACATATATAAAACATATACCGACAATAATGTCTAAACAAAAAGTGTTCAGAATCTGAAAGTTTTATTTTGTTTTGGAAGTCTAGAAAAAGTTTTATTTGCTTTAGTTCTGATCAATACAAATTATATAATAAATCATTTAAATAATAATATAGTGAGCATCATAATTTTCTTGTTTTCATTGTAAGAACTGTAATACATTCATTTGTCATTTCAAATTGTCGTTAACCTGAGTAACTACAATTCAATTTTTAATGTGCACTGAATCGTTGCGAAAACATTATCACAAAAGCATAGTTTTGAGAAATCATCACATACTTATATTCACATGCCTAAAAATATATTCATCTACTGATACTTTCCATAAATGCCACTAACAGCAATTTTCTGTATTCTGTTGAATATCTGTATGTTTCATTATTTCATATTTATAGCTATTAGTTACCTTATGGTAGTAGTCAGTTATGCAGGCAAGGTGAGGTTATGTTTGCCCAGGTGTGGGTTATGCAAGCTATAGTAATATTATATTTAGTCTTGAACTTGTCCTGTACGTTGTATAACAATATTTAACTATGCCATTACTTTCAGTACATTTATAACGCACTCTTATACTGGTTAAAACCACATTAGTAGATGACAATTAGTGCTACCTTTAGAGCTACCAACCTCCAAGCTTAGTCTATACGCTGGGTTGTGTTTACAGCATATGCAGGCCTGAAAAAAGTCTGTCATTTATATATGCTGATGTGAAAGTTGGAATTATTAATTCAGACATTAAAACGGAAATAAAATGTAAACAGGAAACCTTGGCAACTTTTTACTGTAACGGAAGATATTTTAACGTACAATGGAGTAATTCTTCTAGCTTGTGGATAAAGTCATCAACACACAACGAAGAACCACATCCAAATTGACATTAATTTTTGATAATGAGTGCATTATATTACAAATGAAATTATCCCTAATTATACTTCATACGCATCAATGACTATTATCGTTACTTCCACCATAGCGAAGAGAAGATGCTTCCATGTCTCTTCTACTCGTATGTTTTCAACTTAACCTAACGTCCAGTTGTCTTTAAATACGTAAATTACCTAAATATCACTATAATATTGACGACTCGGAACACAAAGTTTTTTATAAGTAAAAACGTAAAGTTTTACCTTACAGCCTAAACCGGCTTTCACCTATAGAAGGCTTCATCAGAGGCTCATACATAGTGATATTTAGTTAAGTAACGGACACGTCATGGACAACGAAATCCAAGTAAATTACCTTATACCTTCGTAAGTATACTACGGCTACTATAATTTAGTTTTACTAACATGAACTATTCTATACACCGCTGCAGGTAATAAACTTTTCGAAAGCACGGTAACAATAATTAACTGATGAATATGTAAATACAAACTAGGCTATTCAGCATATTAGCACATTATTCAAATTCAGTGCCATACAAATCAAAAATGCGAAACTTTCATACAAACAACATAGCTTCCAACCAATCATTGAAATTAAAAGTCTTTGGGCATAATCTGACGCGTAGTTATATGAATAAATAACCGAACAATGTCTACAGTCAGATCTAGCTAAACAGTCGTCTAACTACTTCTGCGTTACAGTATAAAATTATTACATCTCACTGCATATAACAACAAGGTGTACGCAAATAGAAGGTATAGTCCTATTTCTCCCAGACGCAAAATGTTTAGCAAACGCGTGAAATCAAAGTCGAGCGAAATGGCTTATAATGCAAACAAGATTTATTTAGTCACATAATACAACCAAATATGTAATTAAATAAGTTTAGTTATAATCGAGTTTCCATTGATTTTTGGCGGATTTTGAAAATCACAGAGTTCTAATTAATTTTATTCAGTACGGTAGTGGAATTTTTAATTTCTTACAAATCACGATATTGGCCAGCAAAACCTAATGCCTAAGTTTTATGGTAATCTATCGGTAACACTTACATTCATGGTCAATAAGTTTACACATTAATTCTGTTTATTATAATTATGAACTCTCTTCCAAAAGCCATTATTAAAAAACACCAGTGAATAATCAAAAACCTGTAAAACTATTAATAACCATTTTACTGGGTTGGCCATATTTCTAAGAACAAAGTAAGGACACCAGCATACTGGGTTATATTCCTAGCAGGGCAGTGATATTTTTTGCGTACAAATTTTCATCACTAAATACAACAATTTCACTAACGACTTGGAACACAAAGTTTTTTATAAGTAAAAACATAAAGTTTTATCTTACAACCTGAACCAGTTTTAACTTTTAAAAAATCCAAGAAATTTTCATTCTTAGGTAGTACCTATACGCTGTCCAGGCAGTGAAGGCGGCTGGAGGGTTAGGAGACCCTCACACACACACACACACACACACACACACACACACACACACACACACACACACACACACTGACAGGCCGCCTAACAATAGACAGGGACAGGCCTTTGACCTGCGCTGCTGTCTTTTTAGTTACAGTCCACTACAATAAATTAAATTTTATTGTCGTGCTTAAACTTTTAATTTTGATTGTTCCATTGAATTCAGACTGTAATTTCATTTAAAATAAGTCCAAACACGAAGTTTTTATGGCGATATTCAAATGTTTTACATTTATTTGTTTATTTTAAACTATTGTTAATTATTGTTAAACTTTAGAACACCATCTAAGCGACTATTATTAAAAATGATGATTATTAAAAACTAAGTTACTGATAATCTTATTTATTTTTCAACTATTTTTCTGTGACACTCCCTTTAATTTTTTTTTCCGATTCACCAATTGTGATACTCGATAAAGAGCAGATTGACGACCCACCTCTTTATTGTTATAATACTGAAAAAATTAATCAACATATGTAACAGATTTTAATATATAGATATAAAGATTATTTTCAAACCTCATATTTTTATTTCAAATAAACAATATATGAATTAATAGTTGTTATACGTTATCGAAATAATTGTTTGTCTTTTTACTAGCACGAACTTTTAAAAATGTTATTTATTATAAAAATATTATATATTATTGTTTTACAGACACACAAAATGAAATGTGATATGTATCTATGTAAATATATTAAAAATTTACTGTCCATGTTATTAAACTTTAACTATAACTTGAGAGGACGAGGTAGCACGTCAGGAATTAAATGTGTATTATTGTATCACGTAATTTGGAAAATAATTACCGGTATTACAGATTTCAGTAACATGCAAGAGAGACGTCCCTTCCTTACTTGGTTTACACTTGGTCGCTATAGTCATTTTTCCAGGTAGAGAGGGTGATTCACCCTCAAACCAACAAACAGTAGAGGTCACTGCTCATGTACCGGGTACCCCGAGTGAGTCACTGATTACCCGCCGACTTTTTTTAGTCGTTAAATAGCTTGCACGGGGTAGTGAGACCAGCCAGTCTTGTCAGAGAGCCGATCTGTCGCGTATATTGTGAGTGAATCAGTTCATTTGTGGTTAGTGTATAGTTGATTTGTGATTCTGAGTTCTTGTAAAAAACGCCACGTTTTACATACTCAATGCAGAACAATGATTGCTTCTGTTCTGTTCTATTTTGAGAAAGAGAAGTATAACGGAGGTCCTTTACTTGATACTAATAAAGTAATGCAGAGAACAGCAGATGCTTGTGGCATTTCATTGAGAACAATACAACGTATCAACGCAGAGATTAAAAAAAGTTTGGAAAATCAAGAAGATCCCTGTGTAGTTGAAGATATTGATTTAATCACAGCTGAGGACGATCAACAAGATAACACCTTAAACAGCACCAAAAGGGAAAATATTATTATTCATACTCCTCAGAAGAAAAGTTTGAAGAGAAAGCGGCCAGTAACAGACATGGATGACTTCGACAAAGGAGCTATTCGACGTCACATATTGAGCTACTATGCTCGAAAAGAAGCGCCTACCCTCAGACAACTTTGTGTGTCACTTCAAGAAGCTGGACTGTATATGGGAGGAAAATCTTCACTGAGCTCGCTATTATCAGACATGGGATTTCAGTACAAGAAATTTAACAGCAGAAAAATCCTCATGGAAAAGCCGTCAGTGGCCCTGTTAAGGTGTCGTTTCTTAAGAAAAATGCTTGAAGTAAATATTAAAAACACTATATTTTTGGACGAGACCTGGATCAATGAAAACACGAGAAAGGACACTGGTTGGACTGATGGCACTATCCAAGGAACTCTCGGCGGCCCTTTGGGTAAAGGCAAACGATTGATCATCTGTCATGCTGGTGGCTCCAACGGATGGATTAGCGCTCCCCCTTTTGTGTTCCAATCTAAGAAGACAGGAGATTACCATGAAGACATGAATGCGACTGTTTTTGAATCATGGTTCTTCGATACATTACTGCCATCCATTCCTCAAGGAGCAACTATTGTTATGGACAATGCTCCGTATCATTCCAGGATTCTAAACAAACCACCGACATCGTCATCAACAAAAGCGGAAATGATCAGCTGGTTGAAAGCTCGAGGTGTCCCTTTCCCAGATAACCTTCTTAAGGTGGAACTATATGCGTTAGTTCGATTACATAAGCCACCAACGCCTACCTATGTGATCGATAAAAAAGCATCTGAGTTGGGTTTCAAAGTAATTCGTCTACCGCCCTATCACTGTCATTACAACCCTATTGAAATGGTTTGGGCGAATCTAAAAAATTACGTAAAGGTTAGGAATACAACCTTTAAACTGGCAGATATTGAAAACCTATTTAGAGAATCTGTTGTCAACTTTACTTCCGACATGTGGACTAAATACGTCGACCATGTACAGAAGTTGATTGATGAAGACTGGAGGAACGAGGGGTTAAATGAAGCAAGTGTTCAGGAACTGATTGTAAACTTAGCACCTGATGACTCCGATGAGGATGAATATGACGACACCACTGATGAAGACGATTTTGGTTGTGCACCTATAGTATAAAGTTGCACTCAACCCAAGCTACATTTAGCAAAACAACAAAATTGCTACATTTTGTAAATATTTTATTAGAATTTTGATTTTTAATTGTTGTAAATTTGTAAATATTGATAAACTTGTATATAACTTTTAATGCGGCCATCGGCAGTCTCAAGCCTGCAAAATAAGCATCAGAGTTTTGAACGCAGAGAGAAAGTTAATTTTAAAATTCCGAGTATATACTTAGTTGAATTTTGAGCTCGAGTTTAAAGCCTTGTATAAAAAAAGTAAAGTAGCCTAACTATTTAGAATTAATTTGACGTGTAGTATAAAAATATACTAAAAGTAATGCATCCGCTACAATGAATATACAAAAAGCCAGCGAGATCGGCCGCTGGCAGTTCTCAGTGTCATTTGACGGGCCGATTTAATCGGCCGCTAGCAGTTCCAACAATGAACCATAGGGCCATTTAACCGGCTTCTGGCATCCAAAGGGAGTGTATCAGAAAAATAGTTGAAAAGTAAATTAAATGATCAGAATCTTAGTTTTTAATAATAACATTTTTTTAATAACAGTCGCGTAAATAATTCTCAGAAGTTTAGCAATCACAATATTTCAAAATAAACAAATAAGAGTAAAACATTTGAAAATCGTCGTACAAACTTCGTGTTTGGACTTATTTTAAATGAAATCACAGTCTGAATTAAATGGAACGACCAAAACTATAAGATTAAGCAGAATAACAAAATTTAATTTATTATAGTAAACTGTATTTAAAAAGACAGAAGCACAGGTCAAGTGCCGTCCCCCGTCTATTGTTAGGCGGCCTGCCAGTGTGCGTGTGTGAGCCAAGGGTCTCCTAACCCTCCAGCCACCTTCACTGCCTGGACAGCGTATAATACGTACATTAAATTACAAACTCTATAGTGTAAAATTATATTATCATTTTTATTACTCTTGATATAATAGTATTATTAATATAAATCATTGTTCATTATAATAAAAGCAAATAACTAAAAGATTTATAGAGATATATTTTAAATTTAAATAAAGCTTACATAACAATCAACCTCAGTACTTTTCTTGCACCAGTCATATTTTTGCAAAAGGGCACTTTCATCAAAGAGTCTTATCTTCCTTTATTGTATTTTTTGTATGTAAGTCACTACATTCAAGTTCAGAACTAATTTTAAGAAACAGTTAAGCTTTCACCTAGTCTACTATCACCTGTACTTTCTCAGAACCCCACATGTATCAGTTCAGAAAAGACTATTTGAATTGTAGCAAAAGTACCTGGAAGGCAGAAAATGAAATTAGTTTTTTTTTGAAGTTCCGTATGTGGTGCACATCCTATGCCTAATATTCTATTACCAAACTTCTTTTGAAATCTTTTGTGAACATTTTTTTGTTCCCCTCTAAAATTTGCATTTGTAGTTGTCCGAACAGAAACAAACTAATTATTTTCAAAACCATATTTCTTTAACATTTTAACTTATAATCTGACAACATTTTTGCAGTTTCTGTACTGACATTGTCAACCTCTAAAATCCTGACCTTAATACCTTATGTCATATTGAAGAGTCTACACATAACTGGAACCAACTTGACCTACTTACTGTTAAACAAATCTATTGTAAAGTTTCAAAATTGGCTTTGTCGAGTTCAGACCTGATATCATCAAACAATTAGAAGCAAAGATATTAACTGCTATGCCCTCAGAGATAGTCCTAGGACAGCTATACTTAGGTCATACAACTTGGTAAAAGCATACACTCACAGACAATAGACCTGAAATTCTGTTCATGTCTTTCATTGTGCTATGTAAATGTGGTTTATTTTTCTGCAATAACAAGGACATCAGTCTTTGCCACTTGAATTTTAAAAGAGTCTACAGTTCAACTTGTATTTGCACTCTGTATGGTTGTCAAATGTTTTTGAGTGTCCAAATCTTCCATATATTGCTGGGCACCAAATACAATACTAAACCTGGAGCTGCACACAGTACATACAACACCTGAATCACTACTATCAATCATTTTTTTAAATGTGAAATCGATCATAATTTAAGACTTAACTTGAGAAAACTGACATTTCTGTTTTTTTTTCTACTCATATCTAGTATATTTCCTACCATTAATTTCGAATATATTTACTCTAGACTACTGTTAAAGTATTAGCTTAGCATAATATGTAAAACATATGAACTGACAATTCCTACCATGATAGTCAAATTCCCTCCGTATAATTTCTGTTATTCTTTAGCACTTAGCTTTTTATAAATGAGTATCATTACTGATTTATGTTCCAAATCAAATTTTAACCTCTCTTGTACTATTAAATGAGCTTTTCAACTAGATGGTTTATAAAAACAAATATGTGCAGTTTATTTTATGTCAACCCTATGTCACACTATGCTATGCTATTTACCATTAGCAGACCCTGAGGTCATATGACTCACTAGCCACTACCGAGTAGCACACCAGTCACCCAGTGTGACAGTGCAGTAGCAGTGAAGTAGCGTCTCCATTGTCATCATGTGTTTGTCTCTGCATTTGTTTTGGTTTTGTTGTTGTAATGTACCTTTTGAGTGTTCTATTTCTACATGTATAATGAGTGAGTCATTATAATGGTCGGGTGATGAAATAAATACATTCCTTAACATATATAGAAAATCTGATTATCTGTGGGATATTACATCCATAGAGTATTTGAAATACGACGCGATAAAACTACTTTCACTTGGTTTCTAGATGAGCTGGAACTTCCCTGATTACCAGCAAAGGGGATGCTTTAAAAAACAAAATTAATACACTCCTTGGTGCTTATCATAATAAACTGAATAAAATTAAACACTCTGAAAGCGTAGTGCCACAACAGAAGACATATACAAACCAAATTTAGTTTGGTGACACTAAATCTAGCAACTCCTGAAACTTTGGTAAGGCTAACTGCATGATGTAATGTGGTACGATTGGTGGTCCTCAATTGCCAGCTCTCTGATTAGTGTTGTTGAAGTACCCAGTTTATGCATTCTACCTATTGATTCCCGAACCCACATGCATTTATTTTTGTTCCTGATGTTTCTCAGCAACTCCTTACAAAACTCAGCAAAAGGTGTCTCAAAACCTTATGTCGCACGCTCACAGATGATGTTCTGCACAAAGCTTTTTAACATCAAACCAATCTACACAACTATGTACTTTGCTGTCCTAACCACTACCTAAAAACATTGTGACATAGAAACTCTCATAAAATGCAGTAGCAGGTATTTAGTAGCGAGTAGTTAAGTAGCATAGTATGATACAGGCTTCAGTGTCTGTCACATCTCAATATCCACCAACATTTTCTGTCTTCACAGCCTGTGATTTGGAGGCCCCTGATGTTCATAACAGTTTATATGCCATTGATCCAGAAAATGTATGGTCTACCATTACTTCTTCTTGTTGTGTTTATTCAACAGTTGCTTGGAACTTCTCATTTCAGGGACTTAGGTGGCAATACAATTTTATTTCTTAACTTCGACTGTTCCTATAATATTTATATCCATTCCAGTTCACCTTCTTATTTCATCATTTCCAACCATGACTAGCCACTTGTTGAGTTACAACGTCTCCTCCAGCACCCGATTAAGAAAGATCTCTAGTAATAGGTCATAAAGTAGGTCACAAATAATCTTAGTTTTCATATATATAGAAAACCTACTTTTACAGATACCATTATACATAAACAATCACTAACATCATGGCACATAAAATTAAGCAGTTTTCATGCAATGGTTAATTGTCTCCTTATTGTTCCTTTATCCAAAGAAAATTTCAATAAAGAGGTAGATATTATAAAAGGCATAGCACAAAATAACGGTTATGATGAAAGAATAATTGACTCTTTAATTTAAAAAAAAACAGAAGAAAATTACTTTAAAAGAATTTTATTCCATAGAGCCAGATCAGGGTAACAAAAAATTTCACTTAACAAATTACATTCCGTGTATAACAGATAAGATTAATAATAGGTTAAAAAACCATGGTCTTAACATAGTATCAGTAAACAAACGTAATCTTTTTTCACTACTAGTCAATAATAAAGAAAAATCTAACACACTGAAGAAAAATGGAGTTTATGAAATATACTGTGCAGAATGCGATCTATTTATATTGGACAATGTGGCCGTGCTCTGAAACATCGCATTTCTGAACATAAGAAGGCGATTTTAACCAATACATCTAATACAGGTTTTGCAGATCATTGCTTACAACACAATCACTTCATAGACACAAAAAACATAACACTACTCCACAACATACAAAAAGGTAAAAAAATGGATTTGTTAGAAATTTTAGAAATTAAAAAAGCAATATAAAATAACAAAAATTTAACCAATGAACAGACTGAATTTTTTGTATCCCCTTTATTAAAATCTGTTATTTAGTTTAGTTTATTTTATATTATTTTGAATGTTCATCATTATTTTAAATTTTGCATTCAGTTTATATTTAGTTCAGTTATATTTATATTTTGCATTCATGATTGTATTTAGTTTTTAAAGACACCTGACCTTCCCTTGTCTCTTGCACACCCCCCCTTGCCGTCACAACACAGATGTTCCAGATACGCCCTAAACAGATGTTCAACACCTACACTCCACTAACATCCTGTGTTCAGTAATTTCATTCACTCGCCTCTTTGACAATGGCTTAGTTAGTCGAAACAGCTGTCAGAGTTAATTAAAAAATTTGTGAACCTTACCAAGTGTTTTTATGTATTTTACAAAACCTTTGAAAAAATTATATATAATTACACAACAAATAAAGTAAAATAAAAAATAATCCATAAATAAAACTTATGAATAATGTCCACAGACTGTAAGAGTTTCCACTCATTTCCACGATTCCAGGTGTGAGAGTTCCAGTCTGTGGAAGGTATAATGACTCTAAAAACCTACAGACTCATGGCCATATTAGCAAGTTGTGTTTATGCAATTAAATATCCTTTTTATAAATTTTTACAAGACATTTTGTTAAATGTTCTGGCACTTCAAAAGGCAACCACTGATTATGAACAGTCAAAATGTTGTGTTAGTATGTAATTAACATTTTACGTCGAATTAATAGTTTGACTCCAGGATATTTTTGTATTGCAGTGTTGCAGTGGACAAGACACAAGTCCTGGCAGCAGCAGATAAAAAGAGAAACCACTTATTTATTTTTAAACTAGAATGTTAAGATTTGTAAAAATTAATTGGTACTCTAAAGTTAAACAGATATTAAGCAGGGCATAGGTTACAGTGGGGAGAAGGTGGGTTAGCCACATGAGAGGAAAGTGTCTACTAACACAGCAGAAAATATTGGCCTACTCTTTGAATTATGAGTAAGAATAAGACACGCTGTATGAGATGAGTAATCTATTTTGAGACGGATTAACTTTTTATACCTAATGTGCCGCCGAAGTTACACTTCTTTAATTAAAGATGAAAGAAAATATTAAAATTTATGTTTCCCTGTAAAAGTACTAAAATTTATAAACTAATATCGCTTATAATGACAGCTGAAATAAAGCAGTTATACTGCCTTGTCAATTCACAATTATTATTTTCTTTTTACTGTTTTTATAACTTTATTTACTTAATTTTCTATTGTCTATGCATTCTTATAAAGTTTTCGATTGTTTATTTGTTAATTTTTTAATTTTCTAACGTTTTTTATGTACTTGTTAGTTTTTACATTTCATTAGCTACATTTTTAACTATATTACTAAATACTTTACCAAACTAAATTTTACAGCCCTACCAACACCATACACACACACACACATATGTAACTTACTTTTTACTAACTTACCGTTACCTAACTTTTTACTAACTAATTATTCTTATAATTTAAAATTTTTTTTATTCTTTTAATTGTTTTTAAAGTTTTTACAGTTTAGTATGTCTTATATTTAATTTACTACTTTTTTACCAAGTTACTAGGTACTAAATATTTGGTTGTAGTTAAGTTTTGATTTTGATTACGACACGACCAGACACTGAAAGTAGATATTTTGTAAGACGAAACAAACATAAGACTCAACAGAAAGAGATAATGTAATAAAGACTTCACAGAGTTATAAAATGTTGACTACTGCCATTATTTTGTAAACAGTGACTTAGCGTGTTGTGTCTGTTGCAATGTTTCTCCAAAGTCGAGCCCAGACATCAACAATCGTATATTTTGGATGTGTACACTTTATGTACATGTTATGATTCACAAAAAAAACCTAATAATATATGATTCACAATGCTTTGGCATCTTAATTTGTTTGAATAAGTAACATCAGTAACAGCCTCGCATGTGAAATGATTGTGTGTATGTGTGTGTTTAAAGCAGATGCAAACTACCCATAAAGAACAGGAGAGACAATATTAATAGAACAATTAGAAAGTAATATAGAGCACATTTAATTAGGCCTACATGCGGTTACAATTATTTAGGTCAGTTCTTCACCCAACTAATATTTCCGTCACTGTTATCACCGTTTGCCTACTATCACTATCACTCAAATAATCTTCACTGCTGTTATCCCGTCTTATATTAATTTCTAAACGATCTGTTACAGTATGGTCTGTTACAATATGATCTGATCTCGTGTAGTCATTTTAAATTTTCATGATGTCACATGTTGATATCCAGTCTGCAGGAGAAATATAATAAAATTCCTTTTTCACTAAGTTTATGACACTGTCTACAGAAAAATGCATGTTTTTTTCTTTTAACGTTCCTTCATGGTTGACCAAATCAGATCCAATCCAGCTGATAGGGTGGAAGTCGTAATGTAACAGTACAGAATTGTCTGTATCGGAATAATGGTATGTAGGGATATTTTTATTGTAAATTTTATTGTAATCATGAAGTCTCAACAGGGCAAGTTAGTTTTGACACAAGTCCCAGTAATATGCAAATTCGCCAGAGGGGAGCCGATCCAAGGTCAGCGGCGTACGAGTGAAGTGAGACAACAGAAATGGCAGTGCTAGGCGCTAAAAAATTGACAATACTGACTTTCTATTGGTCCATTGTAACAAATCGTCATCAAAAACACAATGACGACATAAAACCATTACGTATTAACCAAAGCAGTGGTTAGAGAACAATAGACAATGACGTCAGATGCACGACCACTTACATAACAATTACGTCTAACCCGGTCTCAGTCGTCAAAAGTAAATCAGGGAGCATACACGCTCTAACAGTAGTGGGCAATTTTCTGCCAACAAAATGTAACATTTTACTGCTAAAATGTTCTACATAATATCATAGTAAACACTAACAGTTATAGCATCAGTGAACTTTATAAAAAATGTATTCAAAGTAGAGTCAGTGAAAATGGACAACAGCAAACTGGACAAACACCTGCACACCGCATGGAGCCGCTAAGGAAGGAACTACGCCACATCTATTCAGGAAAGCCCTGCATTTCATTACTAAATTTCAAAAAGTAGAAAAAATGAGCTCAATTTCTATAAAATTTGTCTAAATTCAGGTGAGAGAGGGAGAGAGTGCAAGCGAGAGTGTAACCGGTGTTGATCAACCCAATATTAAAATGAGGCATTGGTTTGTGATCATGTTTTAGTCAGTATTAAGAGTAAGTATTAAAGAAATCGAAACTATAATTCTGTTTAATGATGAGAATTACATACATAAAAGAAGTCAGTTATATAACATCATAAAGTGTACACAATTAACCTTGAGTAAGGTCAAGGGCGGAATAGTCTAGCCGCCATTTTGGAAATTTGAATCATGAACCATTGTTATACTTATATTAATTTACCAAGTATCTACTGAAAATAAAACCAAAAAACTTTACCGTTATTTAATGTGTCACGTTATTTCTATACCCAACGACTTCTGCCGCTGTCTGCTTAACGCAATTCTGGACCCAAAGCCTAATGCATGTAAATGAGCAAAACACGTGTTATTCCGGTGATGAGATTTATTATGTAAATTACACAGATATGAAGTACCATATATTCAGTATTAATAATTGTCTAAAAAAGACACAGTTGTATGTACTTTAACAGATGGCAGCCCGAACTTGGACTTTATATATAAATAAAAATATATAAATAAGCAGACAAGCAGAGGTTAGATGGGTAATGAAACATACGGAAAAAATAGAGATTACCTGTATAGGTTATGCATGGTGCGAATAGAGTACAACACAACAACTAAAATAAAGTTATTATTGTTAATATATTAATAATAAAAAGAAAAGAAATGGCAAATAGTAATGAGACGAGTAAAACAGAATCAGAAATGATGGGTGATAGTATTTATTCAACATCAGACCCAACAAAAAGAATGGAAGAGAATGACATAATAAGAATGATGAAACTGCTTTTTAATGAGCAGAGCGTCAAATTTGATCAATTCGATGTACAATTGAGTGATATCAAAAAAGAAATTAAAAAACAGAGTTGTAATTTGGACAAAAGATTAAATGAAATAGGTACAAAGTTAGACAAAATACAGTTAGAAAATAAGAGTAGAGAATCAAATAAATTGAATGAAAATAAAGACAAGGTAAGTAGTGGTGAGAATTATGATAATAGAATTACAAATATGGTGTTAGAAAATAATTGTGTGAGTATTGAGAGTGGTGATAAAAGTATAATGGGAGTAGAATTTGATAATGAAGTGATAAAAAGTGTTGATGAATTAGAGAGAAAGTATAGAGAAAAGTTACAGATAAAGGGGTTGCAGGGGGTAAATTTTTCCCGTAATGTTGTAGTAGGGGGTGAAGAAAAGGCTTCACGAGTGTATTGGGTAGATAAATGGTCTACCGATAATTGTTTTTTGAATTGTTGTATTGTTCCTGTAGAAATCAGGAGAGGTTTTAATGTAGTAGTACCCTCTGAATGGAGTGAGAGATATTTAGAGAAAGAGTTGTGTGTAGATGGTGAGATGCAAGTATTTAAGTTAGATAGAGGTTATAAAGAGTTGATAGAGAGAGTAGGATGGAAGAAAACAAACTATATGAAATACTTACCTTATAATGAAGCTGATATAGCAGTAGGAGAAGATGATAATGGAAATAATGACTTAGTAACTTATCTGATTGTGACTAATTATACTGAAGGTGACAGGACCATAACCGATCGTGACAAGTTGTATGATAAATTGATATGGAATAACCCTATTAATTATGATAGTTGTGTAGAATATAAAAATTTAAATAAGTACTGTATTCATGATGGTGATATAATGTTTTCCAGGAAAAATAAGTTGTATAGACTTAAGATAAGATTATTATTTGACGATATGGGGTAGTTGTGTATTGTTTATTGTGTTATGAACATTTAATTGTGTGGACTGTGTTTTTAAAAATGGACTGATTATGGCAAATGATTTCATGATTATGTGAATTGTATATTTTTGTGTATTGATGTCTATGTATTTGTGTATTTTTGCTGTTGTGTATTTTATGTAATTTTTATGTAAACATGTAGTGTAGGATTTTAAATAACTAAAGGAAGTTTAAATGATATTGTGAGATTCAGGTTCTAATGGTTAGTAAATGATTAAGCATGTTATAGATTTGGGTATTGAGAAGTATTGTTGTTAGTAGGTAAGTGATGAATTTTCTAGTGGTATATTAAGTTGAAATGTTGTAAAGAGGTTTGGGAATAGTGATAAATAAGGGCATTGGAGTTAGTCAAATAGAGTTAATGGGAGTTAGTGAAAATAAAGTGTTGAGATGCTGATAGTATATAAAGAGGTGTTAGATATTTTAGGGACACAGTAGGTAGCGATTATATGTAGAGTTGAGTAATGTGGATGGTAATTTTATAGTTGTTGATGGTGATATTTTGTAATAAGGGTATTGGTGTAGGAGTCCAACGAGAGATGTTGAGACAGGAAGGGACCGTTGTGTGCCGGAAAGGGTTATCTGAAAGGGTCAGAAACCGATAAGGGAATGAGTTGGTTAGAGGGAATACACACATACTAGTACAAAACAATGAGCGGTGCCAGAGGTTTTAAATGGGATTTGTGAAGGGGGTTATTATTGAGATATTGGTGTCATATTATATTAATGGTTAGAAGCGGTGGTTAGTTAAAAAGAGGTGAGTAAGGTTAGATTGACAAATACCAAAATAAGAGATAGAGAAAAATGAATAATAGAGAGTCACCCAAACTAGTGAGGATGAAAGGGTTAGAAAAGAGGAAATTCATAGCAGAAAGGTGAGGTAACTGGAAGGGTAATGGTATATTTGAAATTTTGTTGTTGTATAGAATCTAAATGAATGTTAAATGAATAAAAGTTAATAGAGAATTGTTGATAGGAAAAATGTTATAAAATTTTGCTACAAGTTATGTAAATATGAATTAAGTAATGTGAATTGTTCAATGTTAGTGTTTAATGCTTATGATGTACCATGTTTTATTATGTTGATGATAGTGTGTGGTTAGGAGGCTACTGTAAGGGTAGTGACCATGATAACATTAAAAATTGTGTTATAGTAACCAGTCTCTAGAAAAAAGTGATTCTGTAGAAAAGGAGTAAAATTAAAGTAAAGAAATGAATAAAGAAATTTAGATAGTTAAAAAATGCTGCCATGCTAGATAAATATACTGATAGTAATTGAAATAAATGAATAAAAATAGTAGTTGTTGTTGGAGAATAAAAAATTTTTTATGTTGTGTTTAGTATAAGAGTACAATTTTATGAGGAAAAGAGGCAATTTAATATTGACGGGAGTCAAAGCAATTGATACAAATATGTAGGAGTGTTGTCAAGTAGAAGGCTTATCTATCCTAAATCTTGTTATATTTTATTGTGTTATTTGGTATTTTATAAATAAATGAAACCAACGCCTCAAATCACAAACCAATGCATCTAAGAGGAAACATATCAGTTGCGGATATGTAAATGAATAAGGCCACTATTTTAAAGTTTGTATTGAATGTTTCAGAGTTTTATGGTGTTGTGACCGCGGTCCTGCGCTGGCCGGCGTGTCAGAACAGGAGCGTACAGTGCCTCATGGCCTTATGGTGTAGGGATCTCTCAGGAGAAGTCCAGTAAGGTCAGACGGGTACGATCGATACTATGGAACCAAGGGTAAGGGATTGAGATTTTCTTTTTATTAACACTACAGGGGGTTGTGGAACATATCTGAACTGATCCTTTTAGAAAAGTGTGAATGAGTCAATGAAAGTTTTTGTGTCTCGACACAAAACCTTTCATTGAGGGGGTTTTGTAACAGTACAGAATTGTCTGTATCGGAATAATGGTATGTAGGGATATTTTTATTGTAAATTTTATTGTAATCATGAAGTCTCAACAGGGCAAGTTAGTTTTGACACAAGTCCCAGTAATATGCAAATTCGCCAGAGGGGAGCCGATCCAAGGTCAGCGGCGTACGAGTGAAGTGAGACAACAGAAATGGCAGTGCTAGGCGCTAAAAAATTGACAATACTGACTTTCTATTGGTCCATTGTAACAAATCGTCATCAAAAACACAATGACGACATAAAACCATTACGTATTAACCAAAGCAGTGGTTAGAGAACAATAGACAATGACGTCAGATGCACGACCACTTACATAACAATTACATCTAACCCGGTCTCAGTCGTCAAAAGTAAATCAGGGAGCATACACGCTCTAACAGTAGTGGGCAATTTTCTGCCAGCAAAATGTAACATTTTACTGCTAAAATGTTCTACATAACATCATAGTAAACACTAACAGTTATAGCATCAGTGAACTTTATAAAAAATGTATTCAAAGTAGAGTCAGTGAAAATGGACAACAGCAAACTGGACAAACACCTGCACACCGCATGGAGCCGCTAAGGAAGGAACTACGCCACATCTATTCAGGAAAGCCCTGCATTTCATTACTAAATTTCAAAAAGTAGAAAAAATGAGCTCAATTTCTATAAAATTTGTCTAAATTCAGGTGAGAGAGGGAGAGAGTGCAAGCGAGAGTGTAACCGGTGTTGATCAACCCAATATTAAAATGAGGCATTGGTTTGTGATCATGTTTTAGTCAGTATTAAGAGTAAGTATTAAAGAAATCGAAACTATAATTCTGTTTAATGATGAGAATTACATACATAAAAGAAGTCAGTTATATAACATCATAAAGTGTACACAATTAACCTTGAGTAAGGTCAAGGGCGGAATAGTCTAGCCGCCATTTTGGAAATTTGAATCATGAACCATTGTTATACTTATATTAATTTACCAAGTATCTACTGAAAATAAAACCAAAAAACTTTACCGTTATTTAATGTGTCACGTTATTTCTATACCCAACGACTTCTGCCGCTGTCTGCTTAACGCAATTCTGGACCCAAAGCCTAATGCATGTAAATGAGCAAAACACGTGTTATTCCGGTGATGAGATTTATTATGTAAATTACACAGATATGAAGTACCATATATTCAGTATTAATAATTGTCTAAAAAATACACAGTTATATGTACTTTAACAGTAAAACGTAATGTCCATGGATTGCCAAAGTAGCATCTATTTTTTAAAGTTTTGTATGTTGGTTTATTTTGTTTAATTAGTTCATAGAGCTCAGGTTTCAACATATATGGATTACAAGGAATGTCGTGGTTCTGTAACCAGTAAATCATGTCTGCCCCTTTTTTGTTAATGATGTTAGAGGTGGATTTATTTGTACATTATGGTAGGGGGCCATTGGCTATTACTATTACGCTACACTTATTCAAATGAAATGAAACTAAATGCTTCACTTTTGATGAATACTGATGTTTTTTGAAAAGTGCACACATAATAATCTCCACATTGGCTTGGAGAAAACTAAGCTATTATTCTCTGTTGACGCATGCGGATTATATAACCTGCACCTTTAGCATGAAAACGGTTTATTCATGTCTACTGAATCTTACTGTACTTGTGCAGTTACGTGCCCAACCACTGATATCAGTATCACTTTTTATCGATTTCAATATGTTTCATGTTGTCATCAAAATAAGGAAAACAGACAGGGTGTTCAGTAGATGCGATGGTATAGACTAAAATAAAATAAACAATTTAGACCATGAAACAAGTACATCCAATAGCAGTTAGATTAGATTAAATTTAGATAAAATGTGTTGTATTATTTAATGTATTTAAGCAGAAGGTAATGAAAGTGGTTTCAGTTCAATTCGCCTGTACCTATGTGTCAAAATCCTGAGCCTATTGTACAAGATGTAGGCTGTGTTGGCATAGGTCAGTGGGGCTAGGTAAGTAGGTATTGGTTTTATTTGTTACAGAATTAGTCTGGCAAATCAGGATCTAGATGGAATGTACCAATTGTTAAGGGGGAGGGGTAATTCTCAAGTACAAAAAATTAAAGTTTAATTTAAATTTATCATGTTTCTAGTAAAATTTGATACCTGAATTAAAATTTACTTAGAATATTTAACAAAACTATTGTTGGAACCATAGTACAGGCCCCAACCAATGATAAGATTAGTCACTAATGTCGGGTATCAAGCTCATATCACTGTCATTAAAGTGTTTGCATTGATTTCAGTAACAAGTAGTAGACTATACAGTGGCCACACTTTTTCCTGCGGCTCTTGATTTGAGTTCAGAATTTTGTTTGTAATAACTGCACAAAAGGACTTTCTTACTAAATGTGACTCTTCTGTTGAAGTTAAGAAAATTCTCTTTTATCTCATCTATATATATTATTATATCTCATCTATAAAATAGGGTTTGGCAAATACATGTATAGGCCTACCTGTTTATTAGCCTTCAACTTCTCTGCAAGAGCTTAGTTAATTTTATCAATTACTTGACAATCCTGGTCAGTCTGTAACCGTCTATTACACATAATAGTAGATTAAACATGATTTATTTGTTAATTATTATTTCGTAAAGTTAGTTTTATGAATAGTCAAATATAAATTTAAGAAAAACAGGCAGACATAGATCTGGAAGACAAGTAAGTAAATTAGTCTACCTGAAAGGGAAGAAAAATAAAAACATAAGTCGTTTGATTTCCATTACTGACCTGTATATTATTAGTCTACTTCAATCACTTGTTTCTACAGGAATGGATCTGTCTTGACAACTGAACTAGGAAGTGAATGCGTTTTAAATTGTAATGGAAATATGGCTAGACATAAGCAGACATACCCTGAGTTGTAGAAAAGTTTTTGATACAGTTTAACAAATATCTGATTATATTGGATAAACCCGATCATGGAAAAATGAACAAAAATATGACTGGTACATAGAAGACGAAGAACAGCTTTAAAGATTTTGCATCCTATTAAGATTAAAACCAACCAATATCCAAGAGAATTAAAAGTCTTAAATAAAAGATCACAGTGGAGGTGATAGACATTTATGGATCACAAGTGTGGAATGTACAAAAAGAAATAGGGAAATGTTAAGTTCGGTTAAAATCGAAAAAAGAAACTTACCAAGTGTTTTTATATACCAGTATTTTACAAAACCTTTGTATTAATATGTTTCACCAAGTGCCCAACGAGTCATCAATTAATATAATTTTTTGTTTATTATAGATCAGTTTTGTGGTGTTACTGTACATACGCACTGATTCTGAGTGGCTGAAGCATTGTGTGTGTAATTAATGTTTAACAATGGTGAAAGTCTATAGCGTAACATGTTGGCATCATCATCCAAGATAGGTACAACTGATCAATGAGCCTGAACTCCTAAAGAAGTATTTAGAATTTTGGATGATTCTCTGCTGCTGTTCTCCAACAGACTCTAATCACCTTCTGTCAGACACTTACCCAGTAAGATTCTTCAATATTTAGTGTCTTTAAATTTAGGAAATTAAATTTGCTTATCACCTGTGTGTATTCACAGTAACTGTAGCTACAGAAAATTAATTTTACAGACCTACACATGAAGGTACAGACTAGTGAGCTACCCAAGCTGCAGAACATGCTCACAATTTTGAATGAGATACTTGTTCTTAAATAAAATCAGATCAACAAAGTTGAATAGGGCTGTGAATACAGTTCTATCTATATGTCAATACAGTACACATGCATTCATAGGGTCTAATGACTTGCATCTTACCATATGTGTATGTATACGTGTGTGTGTATGCCGTAGAGCATCGATTATCCGAACATCCATTAACCGAACGATCTATTATCTGAACTCAATAAACAGTAGGGACAATTACGTATTGTACTGTACAGTAATGTATTGGACACCTAAGGCGTATTGGATATGCATTGAAGGTAACAAATTGTATACTAAAAGCTATTACAGTACTGTACGGTAATAAATAAAATAAATAAACAAACGCTGTAGCTAAACAGCCTTACAATCGATATACAAAGAATTGATAAACACAAATCAACAAACTTCGATAAACACATTTGCAGCTGGTAAACAATCTGTGTCAACGGAAGCTCTGTGATCGAATGTGTGAGTCACCGAAGACATCATTCAATATCAGTCTTCCACAACGGCTCTTGTTTAGCTTGCAAGCGTTAGTTAGCTGAGTTATGTTAGTGTATTCGTTCATTGCTGTTCTTTTTACTTTAACCGCTTTCGATGTCTGCAAAAATAAAGAGAGTAGTGCTGTCAATAAACGATAAACTTAAAATTATTGATCATCTGAAGAAAGGAGAAACAGCTAGCGCATTGGCTTCCGAATTTAACATTGGTAAATCAACGATTACTGACTGACATTAAAAAAACTTATGCTAACGTCTTACAGTGGTAAACTAGAATCTTTGGAAGGTGTTACTTCCAGAAAAACTATGAAAACAGCTGAAAATGACAGCTTAGATTGTACAATGTATGGTTTGTGCAACAAAAAAGCAAGGGTGAACCTATATCGGGGCCTATCATCTGTGAGAAGGCACTTATAATAAACGAAAAACTCGGTAGCGATCCACCCTTTAAAGCTACGACAGGCTGGTTGCAAAAATTCAAATCAAGACATGGTATACGACAGCTAGATATTTCAGGAGAAAAACTTTCTGCTAATTTTGAAAGTGCTGATAATTTTAACAAACAATTTTTGCTTCTTATAAAAGAAAAAGGTACAACACTGAAAATGCTACTAATACAAAACCACCGACGACAGCAAAAGCTTTTGACGCACTTGAGACTGTTCTAAAGTGGGCCGAAACAGAAGACGAGATGGATTGTATTCAGCCTATGAATCTTAAACGACTTCAGTCTTTAGCAGCAAGAAAACGGGGTATCGGTTTGAAGCAGACAGTGATAGAACAATTCTTCAAAAAAGTGTAAATCCATGGGACTCTAAATTTTGTTTTATAATTTTTAATTAATTTTATAGTACGGTGTTTGTCAATAAACTCTAATTTTGTTTAAATTAACTTTTGGGTTTTATTAATTAGACTCAGTTTTAACTAAATGATTTTTAGCCTTAGTAATACATTACAGTACAGAATACAGGTTGCTGTAATTATATAAGAGTATGTTATAAATGATTTTATAATAAAAACTTTTGTTTTTGTAAAGGGAAATAATGATTTCAGTTTACGCGCTATTATCCAAAATATCGATTATCCGAACGGATCCTCGTCCCGAGAGGTTCGGATATTCGATGCTGTAGTGTGTGTGTGTGTGTGTGTGTGTGTGTGTGTGTGCGTGTGTGTGTGATAAAATTAGAATTTGGGTATATGTTTTTAATATCTCGGATGTGTTCAATTAGCAAGAACTCTTCCACTTGCGTGGAAATCCTGTCCTGTTTGGCCAACGTAGACTTGGGACAGTAATTGAAAGACATCAGAGGTTGACTATTTTTTGTTGTGTGTAGTTACTTACGAGGGATAGTTGAAAAGTTCGCAGAATGGAAATGTAAAAACAAGTTAATTGATACAAAAATGACTTTATTTTTCTATATAGCCTAATCACCCCCAAATTCAATACACTTGGTCCAACGCTTTTCTAATAATTCAATCCCTGTCTTGAAGTAATATTCTGGAAGATCCGTAAAATACTCCTCTACAGGTTCCATTAACTCTTCATTTTGTCGTGACCGAGGGGTGAATCAACAACAAATTAATATTCAACGTGTGTAGGTTGTGTGAAATGATTGTTTACAGAGGCTAGCTTTACAATAAAAATTTCTGCAAAATTGATGTTTAGATTATACTCATGAAACACTTTTGAACACTCTTGTAGAATTACATTTCAGTACTTACAACATGCAGCACACCACACTGTAGTTACGAGGAGTGATGGAGAACACATATCTAAGACGCACGCGGTACACACCCGACCCGCTCCCCAATGTTAAAAGACTTCTCTAGCGAACTATGACAGAATAAGCCGAATAAGAACAATAAGAGCGCGATCTCACTGTGTTGTCAGTTTTTATAGACTTTGGTTACTATGGGACCACGCCCGGGTCACAGGGTTCGGGGCCTCCTGGAGCATCGGACAACCTATCAGGAGAGAGGTCATCACTCAAGGCGATGTGACGTGTGAAAAGTTTAAAAGGGTCCTTTTCTCCTGTACGGGCTTGGGAATTTAGGAAGTTATGGTTTTCATGGTTTTTACTAACAACTGATATACGACCACAGTGAGACAAATTTAAACAAATTATCTCACACTCATGATAAAGTAAACAAAGAAATCTAATACCGAAATTATAATAAATTAAATAATGAAACTTTGCGTCTTATTACATTACTCCCTCGTTTTGAAAAGGAAAGTTCCGGAGTACCTTGCTTTTCCAACATCCTGGTGTCCTGAGTGTTGTAACACAATCAAACAAAACAACTAAGCATAAAACAACAAAATAAACTTAAAACTATTTCTTATCTATTTCATACATATCTATTCAATTTATTTGTCAGTTTCAAGCTGTCTTTTTTTTATAAGGTAGTTCTTTCCACATCATATACTGTATATTCAATCAAACAAGCTATATTTATAGGCTTCTAAGAAATCGTTTACACAAAAAAAGGTTTTTCTCTTCATCTTACACCATCCTTTAATCTGATGTTAAATTCACTTAATCTAACCGTCCATTGGATATTACATCTAAATTTTTACTGTATCACTAGTTTCGTAGAGTTGTGTTTAATTTTTGTTTGCTACTTTTACTACTGTGTGAGCGGCGTGATGTTGTTATTGTTGATCGCTGTGGGGGGGGTGTGTGTATGTGTACTGGTAGCAGTCATACGATCCAGTAGCAAGAGTCACTGGTCCACGTACACATCGAACTCTTGGAGTGTCCTGGATTTCCTCATAGATGACTTCCGTCTGCTGCACTGGCCGAGAAGTCGGCGAGAAGTGACTGGAGTGTCTGTACATAATTTCCGCATTTTTGTGTTGTGATGTATGCCACAAACAAATGCTACTACACTTGTGGTTAGGAAGAAGATAAACAGAAATACTATTATAAATGGGAGTGACGTAAAGCTTTGTTTACGCTGTGCTCTTATCAGCTCTAGCTTCGTTTGCAGCTCGGTTATCAAGATAATATCAACTGGGTCAGATACATTATTCAAAATTTCTTGTATGTTTGGAGTGAGATTGGTAGTTGAAGTTTCATTACTTGGCTGGAATGTTTTTAATTCAGAAAACGTTAAGACATTTTGAATAGGTGGTATCACTTCATGATTTGTTTGAATTTTAGAGAAAGTCTTCCCCTTTGATTACGGGAGTAACATGAAGTATTTGGGATATACAGTACATAACAGTTTCGAGTATTCAGAAGAATTCCGGTGCCACTTAGTAATTGCGTTTGCGGACTTATTTGTCTCAAACGTTTGCGTGAAGTATAACATTGAAGCGTTACTCGGGTAGGCTTCGGCATACTATAGATCCAGAAATCGCCATTACTTCCAGCATACATTATAGGTTTATTGTAATTCGCCACCACTTCTCTTTTACACAGTCGATGACTCTGCGCTTCGTCTCCAGTAAACATGGCGAAGGCACAATTATTGCTCTCGGATGCTGGTACAAGTGGTACGCTGAGGGGACAAATTCCGTGACGGTGATCTAATACACTGAAACACTTGTTCGTATCTTAACATCACATAGTTCAATCTACTTTTAGATACAGCAAGATATACTGAATCACTATGCACTGTCACAAATTGAGCCAGTGTTTTATCATAATATGGCAACGGTTTTACAACAAATAGTTCAAATTGGCTTCTAGCAGATTGTAAAGGAATCTCTATTATTAACCTAATTACATTCTTAATAGCTATAGCGTGAACTTTAGATATTCTATAGTAATTATAAATCTTATCAATTTCAGTGTCTATTACTATTTCAGTGTCTTATCAATTTCAGTGTCAAACTGGTAGTTGACTAACTACTTCTTTCAAAACTTCATTCAGTTTAGCAGGTGTAACTAACAAAGAGCTTAAGTATTCAGTTGAAGTTACATCTAATGCCTCTTGCATCTGCATTAATTGTGTATCTACTAGATTTAAAGTTACTTTTAATTTCTTTAAATAAAGAAGAAATCTTTGATTGATACTCTATTCGTCCATTTACTTCTTCAATCTCAGTCCATATAGTAAAATTTATAGCAAGTATCTCGTGAGCAGTTGTTTTCAATGTATTTACCAATAAATAATTGTATAGCTTTTGAGTGACTTTACACTTCAGTGGTTAATTTTTTCATATAAGAGAGTCGATCGGACTCTACATGAATTACAGAATCATCTCTATTACTTATTTTTTGCGTACCGTATCACTTATTATATGATATATAATTACCTTAATATCCACTTTAGTGATACACAGTTTCGTCACTGATGACGCGTTTCGGGACTAAGTCCCATCCTCAGATAGACTTAATTAATAAACTAAAATATTAAAATCACGACCATGATACTGGTCAAGTCAAAAATAAATAAAATAAATTACAAATCGCATGTAATAAGTTTTGCTAACCACGGCTGGAGCTCCCGCATGCGTTCACCCGCAACCGCGATCGTCACGCGACTGGTCAAAGATTAAGACAAACTGATTGCAGTGTCGAACAGGTAATTTGACGCAAAATTTACCTGGTCATTTAATAAACTGTTTTTGGTGTTACTATCTTTTAAAGCTTTATAAATTTCAAATTCCTCCAGACTATCCATCCGTCTACCCTTTTTACAAACATGCAACGCTGTTAAATTTTCTTCGATAAATTTTATCATTAAAACAAATAATAATTTAGGAAATTATTTCAAAAACAAAAACAAGTTACCATTAAAAAAGAAATGTGGTGTATATAAAATAAAATGTGATGATTGTGATGCGTTCTATATCGGTCAATCTGGCAGATGTTTTTATAAAAGATTTTTAGAACATATTCCTAAGCCAAGTAATACTAAGTCCAACTTTGCACAACATTTAATATCAAGCGGACATAAATATACGAGCTTCGAAGAAAATTTAACAGCGTTGCATGTTTGTAAAAAGGGTAGACGGATGGATAGTCTGGAGGAATTTGAAATTTATAAAGCTTTAAAAGATAGTAACACCAAAAACAGTTTATTAAATGACCAGGTAAATTTTGCGTCAAATTACCTGTTCGACACTGCAATCAGTTTGTCTTAATCTTTGACCAGTCGCGTGACGATCGCGGTTGCGGGTGAACGCATGCGGGAGCTCCAGCCGTGGTTAGCAAAACTTATTACATGCGATTTGTAATTTATTTTATTTATTTTTGACTTGACCAGTATCATGGTCGTGGTTTTAATATTTTAGTTTATTAATTAAGTGTATCTGAGGATGGGACTTAGTCCCGAAACGCGTCATCAGTGACGAAACTGTGTATCACTATAGTGGATATTAAGGTAATTATATATCAGAATCATCTCTATCTTCTAAGGAATCTAATTTCGAGTTTAAAGTCTGATAATCATCATCGTCTAGTCTAGTGTACAAAACAAAAATTTAAAAACAGTTCTCTACCCATTAATTAAACCTCTTTTCTCTCTACTAGTGGGTAACAAAAGCTTTATAGTAGATACTTGTTTCTGGGTATTCTTCAAGTTTGTTTTTAACTGGGATATTTCATAGTATGGAATCAAGGAATTCACTTCGGTATTGTTTTGTTGGGTCTCTAGGTAATCAAGTAAGGTGCTCATCTTTGTTATAACGTTATCATAATCTTCCGTGCTTATAGAAATTACGATAATCCAAGCATCTGTTGTTAATAGGATATCTCTTTCTTTTATAAACACAAGTCCTTTGTCTAGATTACATTCCTGTGGTCGGGAAGGATCTGTGCATTCCAAGCGTGAATTGTTGGCTATCTGCGAGATAGATCGTTCTCTGCCTGTCAGGCTGGTTACTTCACCACATAACAGCAAATCTGTAAAATTACACAATTAAGTCAGACTTCCTTAAGGACATATACCGATTTATTTTCTTCTCTACTCTAAATTCCTACGAGGTGGTTATTATGTTTTCACGCGGCCGTAAGTTATATTGGCTCTGCGCGGCATCTCTTATTCTAAACGTCTGAGGTGGTTTCTAATCTTTATCATTTAAGTCTGCCTGAGGTCCTGCATCTATTATGGTATCATTTGCATGTGTTCGTTCGTTCAGTTCAGCATCCTCTTTCTCTGAGAACTCATCTTGTTCTTCGTCATTTGTAAATCAAAAGACAATGTGAACAGTTACTAACGCACATAAACAAAATACATAAAAACATAACCTGTACTGCCGAATACGAACACAACAATAGCATAACCTTCTTAGACCTATCCATCACAAAACTTGAACACAGGCACAAATTCAGTATATACAGAAAACCGACTACAACTGTCACACTAATACACAACTCCTCCAATCACCCAATACAACACAAACTGGCTGCCTTCAGAACCATGACACATAGACTTAACAACATCCCCTAGATGAAAAAGACTACACAGACGAACTAAACACGATGAAATATCTAGAAGATTCCAACGGATATGACAGAACAATAATCAATAAACTTCTACACAAAACAGACAACTGATGAAGACAGAAAACAACAAATTCATAACACTAATATACATCAACAGACAAACTGAAAAAATAGCCCACAAATTCAAAAAAGCAGGATACAGAATCGCTTACAAAACTACTAACAAAACAGAACACACAATATCAAAACACACATACAAAGCACAAAACAAATTCGATCTACCAGGGTTTTACAAACTAAATCGCTCAGATTGCAACAAATTCTACATAGGCCAGACAGGACGTAGCTTCAAACAAAGATACGTTGAACACAAAAAGGCACTCCACTCCACTACAGAATCCACCTTTGCAAACCACCTCATTGAAGCATACCACACATACAAAAAAATCGACGATAACATGGACATTCTACACGTACACACAAAAGGCCGAAAACTAGACACTCTAGAACAATTGGAAATATATAAACACACGAAAACAAATAAAAACGACATCCTAAACGAACATACACAATTCAAATCACATGCATTATTCGAACATATCACACCCCACACACACAACATCGATCTTTTGAAAATCGATACCGCCGCCAACAACAAGACGGACACTGTTCCCAACGGCAGCCTCTGACGAATCTTTTTAAAAGCGAAAACCGGTTCAGGTTATAAGGTAAAACTTGTACGTTTTTACCCATAAAAAACTTTGTGTTCCGAGTCGGTGGTGAGATAATTATATTTAATCTTTCTATGTTATCATTTAGTTTATGAATTTTAAACTAATACATGGAAAGCAATAAACAATACTCTGTCGACCAGTGACAAGGAGTCAACAAAATAGTAAAAACACAAGTTCCCACAATATATGATCAGAAGGTTGAATATATTATACTAGGAAAAACATACACAACCTTCACAGAACACAATCGCAAACCACACCAACAAGGTCAACAAAATTATTTTTTTGCTGCTGGATTTTCACATTTTTGGGGGAACGCTGGGGTCTAAGAATTTTGAAATTTTCAAAACTTAACATTACATTCAGATGATAGTTAAAATACTTATTGATTAGACATTCCACATTTTGGAATATGTCAAAAGTTTTCACCCACTCTTTGAAACTGATGTTGAAACTCCCCCCCAAATTTTGTACAATTTTTTTTTTTGAGGGGGGCTACTTAAAATTTAATAACTAGCCACTAGGACTAGACGGAAGCATAAAATGACTGGACCCATCTTGACAGGACTTGCAAATAAAACAATCAGTTAACAACCCTTCTTTTTATTGGTGCTCAATACAGTGTTTAACAATTGACTTCTTGTGTATTTCATATCCGTTCTTAATTTTCATTTTACAAACAAAGATGTAGACATATATACATTTAGTACATATCAATAATAATCGCCAATGTTGATAACAATAAAATAATTCAAGCATAACAGGTGGATCCTTTTAGCACCATTAAAAAAAATACATATATCACAAATGTATATCCACCTGACTAGTTCTAACAAAATCTTAATCTTTCTGAACATGAAAATACTGTTTATGTCTTGGCCTTTATACCAATCATTATATGTATGTATACTATCTGTCTCAATGAGAATTGCCAATAGCAGTAACAACAAAAATTATCAAGTAGTATACAAAGTGGATACGTTTTGACTATAAATTTTGACTTGTAGTTGTAACAAAGTAGTTGACTTGTAGTTGTTTGATCATTATAACAAAAAAAAAATACGGTTTATGTGTTTAAGTCTTTATATCCATAACACATACTATATATATCCCATATCTGTTAATGCATTGACAATACTTATAACAATCGTAATTAATTAAGCAATATAGAAGGTAGGTCCTTTAACACAGTCAATAATAATGACAAATATATATAACTATCCACAGGACTTGTTCTAATTTTGATTTATCAGAATATGCAAATACTGTTCAAGTGTATACTTTCTTTGTGAAATGAAAACCGGTGTGATGTTGCGGACGAGATTTTATAAACGGAATCGGCCCACCTACACATTTGTAGACTTGGCAATACCCGTTAGATCCTGTGAAGAAAGGTGGGTGAGGTTGATGGTTAGTTCATCATTCCAGCTCGTTTCCTTCTATCCAGCAGTCTTTTGATGTTGAGGAGTGTTCTAGTGTCCAGCTCTGACGATGTGACGGTTGTAGTTGTCATCATCAGGTCATTCATCCCTCTCTTGGCCTGTGCGAGGACCCTAGAACAAATTTCACTTGTAGAATGCCGTCGGGAAATATAACCATCCACAAGCTCACTCGCTCCAGTACAAAGAAAGCCACACACACACTGTGGGAATTTTTTATCCACACTACCACTATGTTGTTAGCTATATTGCTCAGTGTAATCACGAAGTTTTAATTCACATTTACGTTCAAATTAACATTTCCACCATTCGAGGCCTTTACATTTATTTACTTTTATTTTTATTTTTTACCTTTTAGCTTACTTCTTTTACCTTTAATCTTTTAAACAGTTAAGTATACTTACCATGTGCTCGCCCATCTACCGGAAGTAAAATATGAGTCACACACATACTAAATTGCCATGCATTCTCCCCAGAATTAAACAGAATTAAATACGTAACCCCTTATGCATACATAACAGTGATAAAGAATTGTCCTCACCTAAGACACTATAAATTACTACTCCATATTACTAGAAGAAACCCTTGCTTGCCACGCCGCCAGACCTCGAAGTGCTCCGTGAATGATCGAGAAGAAAATGAGAGAAAGACACGGTTTCTTTAAAACACGAGGCAACGGAAAACTAGCCTGTAGCAATCGGTCAATCAGCTGATTAACCGCCCACTCTATAACATCGCCGCGAGACAGTAGCGGCGCCCTGAATTTCGTTACCGTTCGCCAGCGCAGCCTTTACGAAGATAATTACGACTTTGGGTGTCTTCTCGCATATGTTCTGTAATGTACATTACTGTCTTCTCGTAATGTACCGACTATAAGGAGACGGCAGAAAGTTTTAATGGTGGAATAGATTTGGTTTGTTTAAAAATATGAAATTAGGTAATAAAGTTTTCGATATAAAATTTATTATAAACATTAAGTGTCTTCATGAATTTAAATTTAATAAAATTTGTACTTTTTTAAAGATGCATATAAGTTCAATAAGTGACAAAATTATAATTGGTTACTAGTGACATATCTGATAATCAGTTATTTTTAAAATTGATCAAAGATATAAAAGATACTAATGTGACGATTTAATTGATAGCAAAATATTTAATAATAAAAAAAATTAAAAAACAATTAAGTATTTTCAAATCGCACTATTAAACCTAATGCCCCTGTACTAACTCAGAATAAGTATGAGATATAAATGGAAAAATCTAACTAAACAATTAATAAAGAAAATCGAATTGTAAAAAGCTATTAATATCACGGTTAACCCTTTTGTAAGTCATCATGCGTTGACCTGTTTAATTCCGGACTCAACGTGCTTAGCGAACCGTCTGTAACTTAGAAATGTATAAAAATCTTAATGTTTGTAATTAGTAATTTGAAGGCACGAGTAGTAGTTAAAATAATTCCCGTAAATTAAATAAGTATAAATAATTTGTTTCTTCTTGTTATAATAATGTCAATTTAAATAAAAATAGGAACTATATTATCGGGGAGTACTTGCTCCGCTTGGTTGTAATGTGCCAGTCGAATCGAGTTAAGAGTTACTATGCAGCCGTCAGACAGTGCACACCTACGAGCGAGAGCTCTTCTGAAATGTGTTGATTAAAGTTAAATGTAACTGTTAGCTACCACTACAAAATGTAGGGAGCAAGTTTTAATATATAAAATGTAGAAAGGTTTTGTTAAGAAATGTAATAAGTTAAGAAAAATAAACAACACGTAAGCAAGATGATGTCTCTACTCAAGATGTAAACTCCAGTACAACTCTACATGTGAATATGTGACCTGCATAAACTGTACATATGGACGTCTACGACCCCTACGACGCTGACCAGGACCTACGTGGATCTACCCCAAGTTTAACCAGCATTACTTCAATCTCCTCAGTGAACCAGCTATAAAGTATTCGCCGAAGACACGACCCAGATGACGACGCCGACTACCAGAATTCCCAAGTGTAACACCCCAGGACGAGGACAGCACAACTTATTGTAAAGGTGACTCGATAGCTTGACTATCGAGAGTTAATTACATTTGAGACATAACTTATAGATGAAAGAGACTTTTTCAAAGACTATTATTTTCTTTAAACAATAAATGAAATCAAATAGATGTATACTGTAATACTGAATATCATACGTTGTAACGTTAACATGTAAATGTTAATTATAATCCCGTTAGTAAATAATACCATTCTTCAAATGGTAAATGTAATCTTGCAAGCTCCTAGATGAGCATAGTATTACTCAGACGTCTTGACAATATTTAAAGTAAACTCGGATCCGAGGTAAAAGTACATGATCAATATGATCCCTAGTTTTCCAGAAAACCCTTTTGAATATTTTAGTATAAATAATTATGTTATGGGATCCTTTCATATCATTTGTTAATAAAGAGAAGTCATCTTATTACACATTGAAGTGAGTGCATAAATCAGTGAAATACCTTCCCTTGATTCCTAATAATTAGCTTAATTATTATTATTTCTTTTATGAATTTGCTAACTGCTATAATTTTTTATTGTTCGACTAAGCTTTTCGTCATTACTGACATCTTCAGGTCTTAAACAACGACCTTATCAGGTTGTTTAAGACCTGAAGATGTCAGTAATGACGAAAAGCTTAGTCGAACAATAAAAAATTATAGCAGTTAGCAAATTCATAAAAGAAATAGTAAGGATGGCTGCTAATTTAAACAATACGAAGGATTAATTATTATTGTTAATTGTGTTGAGTTTAATTACAGTTCGTTACAACGTAGGCAGCCCGTATAATTGGCTAGTGTCAATTATGATGGGTTCCCTGGATTTGTAACGTGGCCAAAACGTTACACTAAGTAACAAATCAAACTATTATTTGAACGAAAAGTTATATTTCATTGATTTAGTAGCCTATATATTGTTACGAAGGTCTCACCGATCGTCGTATGGTACAGTGGAAACAAAATACAGACACCTATGAAGTCACTAATAACCAGTTTTAATTAGTCACAAATAACAGTGTGAACTCTACAAGGTTCTCTCATACAATAATTCATAATAATTTCAAGTAGCCTGTTAAGTGTTCCGTACTAACACAGCAATCACTTTCACAATCACTTGATCCGTACTGAATGAATCGCCAACTGTAACTAACTTCTAAGCCGGCCGCTGTTGCTTATAGTAGCGTGCCAACTTATTTGCGTACAAATGCTCTCGAACAGTCCGGAAGGTACTTATTTGCGGCCTTGACCGAGGAGCTGTACCTGCTCGGCTAGCCGACAAACGGGATGAAGAACGCTCCCGACTCTGCGAGAGCGTTCCGTAATTGTGATAATATGATACAAGAAATAACGGTTATTCTGTTTACGTTACATAATTTTAATAGTTGCCACACCTATAAAGGAATTAGTTTTCAAGCGGGAACAATAGCATAGAATAAGAAACGACAATAGGGAGGGCCGCAAAGGACGGGCTGCGGGGGACCATAAATAAGAGTTACGCCACTGCTGCATGGCCGTTTACCAGAATAACTGACGTGTGCGTAAAAAACTCAAATCTAATTTGCTTGAAATGTAACACACCTTGTATTCGCTATATCCGTCGTCGACCTAATGGAACAGACTAACCAGTAGGGCTACTCTGTAACCCGAATATTATTTTATGACAAATTATTTATTCAGAGAGTGTGATAAAAAAGGAACTAATTGGTAAGGTATAACTAATTTTATATGAGTTTAACTAGAAAATATCTGTAACAATGAAGGTCATTTTTAAATTAGGAAATAATGTGAAAAGGAATAAGAATTAGGGCAGCTTTCATAACGCTCGAAACAGTTCATCCATTATATCAGAAAATTTGATTACAAGCCTGTTTTCACAGTCTATAGGGACAGGTTTGTTTTCACTTTCGTCAGGATTTGGTTATTTGTAAAATACTTTATTTAAAGATGGCAACTGGATGATCATGATTTGAGTTCATAATTACATATATACTATACCTGTATGGTATCACATATAAAATACGTTAAGGTAAACCACAAAAGTGAACACACACACACGAGCTGGTAACGACGTCACAGGCAACAACAAATGCAATAAACGATAACACAATTGAGCTGTATGTGTATAATCTAATGTGGTTCATTATATAAGCCATGAGATATGTGCATAACTAAGTCTGGTTCAGTATGCGGGTAACATGATTCAATTGTTTCGTTAAAGACACGCATAGGGTGTAGAGCGTTCGTTGTGTAACACTGGGACGAGTTCTGTGCCCTGTATAAGTAAGTGTGACAAAACCACTGCAGACGACTTCACATGGAGACTGGTATCAGCATCCAAACAGAAGAAATGTTGTTTCCTGAAGCGGCGCACTATCTCATACCCGTACAGCTGATTTACATGTTGGTACACGCTTCGTAAATCACGAGCGAGAAAAACTGGAAGCCACGCGTCTTGAATTTTCGAATAAGGTGAATGTATTCATCAACTAATACGTGTCAGCAATCGTGTTAGAACATACCTAAAAAATCAAATTTCACTCTAGGATATGTTATCTTTATTAGAAACAAGTTTTGAATACAAAAAAGTTGAGGTTGAGAGTAAAAATGGTGAGGTTACTGTTCCATAATAAACAGAAAGTAGATAAATTTTCAGTATTAAAGCAGAACTGTTCATAAACCGTAACAATGTATAACGATGTATTTTCAAGTTCTCCTGTGAAGTATTGAGCAAATATATTGTTAATATCGTTCTCTCTGTATCGGTCTTCGTAAACTTATTAATGTCTACAGCTCTAGTTCACAAATGGACCAAGTTCCGACTCTGCTTCTCTATCTCAAGACCCGAGCTTTCACGAGGCTGTGCAAGCGTCTCCTTGCGGGAGCCAACCACCTCGGCGTGACACCCACGTCGGCCGCGTCTAACGCCCACGCCACTACACCTCTAAGGCCCTGTAGCGGAATCCTTAAGGAGCCACGGAATCTCGGCTGACGCCTATGGCGAGACTGCCATATCTATCGCCCATGTCACTGCGCTTCTAAGCTCCTACGGGGGAAAGTCTAGGACACAGAGCCGCATCTCAGTCGATGCTAACAAAAATAATAAATGAAAATCCTTTCTTGCACTCAAAACCACCATGAAAGTGACGAACACATGACCACACTGCACTATATGAAATTGGAGTTCATCGGGCTGCGATCCGGACAGTGCAAACGCATCAGAGACCTGAGACGCTCGGCGCACTTCTCTCTTTATGTTCCTAATAGGTTCCTATTATGTTTTTGTCTATTATTAAAGTTGATAGACATGTTAGCACCCTAGAGCATAAAGAAATACTATACACTCCACTCAAAAGAAGAAACACTCTGAACATTTGAAAGTAGAAAATGTGTACATGCAGTAATGCGTTTTCTGTTACAAAGGGGAAAAACTATTGTTGAATTTAAATCACAGAAGCTGTAGAAAAAATTACACTGTTAACTGACACAGTGCAAGTCTGTTTCTACTCTCACAATGGTTATTAGATTTTAATTAAACCTAATGACGGAAGTGGATTCTTAGATCTTCAAACTCGAACTCGCTTTGGCAAACAAATTAACAATCTTCTTAAATCCTCTTACCCTTTTTCTACAAAAATACTTTATATTTAGTTATAAACTCTAGTCATGAGAAATGTAAAAATGAAAAATGAGGCAGAAAATATAAATTCGTGTCACCCTCATATATAAAATGCCTTTACTAGTATACAAAATATATGATAAAAACCCCTTAGAACTATATTTAAAAATGGTTGTTCCTATTCCTATTTCATTTTGCGCTGATACAGAACAAATCCATTAGTACGGTTAATCTTAAACGATAATACTTCTAGTAGATAATAAAATACTTGAATACATTCGCTTAGATATATCAAATAAATTATTCCATATAGTACTTATCACATCTGCTTAACATCAAATTTCGCCAGTTCGATCGTTCTAGGAATCAAGGTTTTATATACAATTATGAACAATAAGCAAGAGTCAGTCTAGGGAATTGTTCATTAATATGGAATAATACTACCAATGGGTGTTCACGTGTATTTTATGTTTCAACTAAAAGTAACAAAAAGTTATTAATTTTAACATATCTGAATGGTTTATTAACATTGTCCCTATATATCCAACGGATAATTTAGATTTCTTACAACACACCATAAAACCTGAAAATTTGCTTTGAAAGTAATATAATTGATAAGACCATTGGTAACTGTAGCTTAATAGTAGCTTAATAATCAATAGTTCGTTGCTGTTAAGGATTTAATAAGTTCTAGAAAGGAGTTCCTGACAACTAGCCACTTCATTACTTCTGTATAAATAAAATAAGTTTTATTATTACTATATTTTTAATATTTTGAGGGCTTGGTAACTAAGATCTTTAAGCTAATGACGACGATCGGGAGTGTTGTTTGACTGTATGTTTGGTTTTCACTAATATTCTTGGTTACAAACAACAATGGAAATGTGTACACTTGTAGACACTAGGCAATCTTATAAGAATCTTTGCAGCAATCTTGTTGCTTTTAGGAAAGACAGAGTTTGTCTATCGCTAACTCTTCATTTCTGAGGTCTTCTTTCAGGTTTATTTTACTGTGTTTTCGTCTGAATTCAGCAAGAGCATTACACTCTTCAATTATATCTCTCGCTGTTAAGTGCTGTGCCAAAAGTACAGACGGGTAGTTCCTGGTAACAAGACGTCAAGTTAGTGAGCCCAATTCGCAGTCTGGTGATATAAACTTGTTTGCAACGATTGCCATCACCTGCCACTTGTCATTTACGGACGCTCTGCTTCAAGGAAGAAAGTTTGGTTTACCGTGCATTCCACATCTGCTGCCACATATCAATAACGATGGTTGTGGCAGCTACGTTTGCGTCTTATGATCGTATGGTAATTGCATCGACTTCTGTTCTGCCTGCAGCTAAGCTTTTTAATTGGCTTCAACACCTACATGTTCCAGACACCAAAAAAAAGTAAAAGAGTCTAAAAAGTTAGACGTTAAAGTAAAGTCTAAGGCCATGAACGAATGGTATAGTGCTATTATCAGTGGTGACAACGAATTTAATGTGCCCGATTGTCCAAGGCAGTTAGAAGACTCAGCGAATACGTACAGATAACAAATTTTCTCTCACCACAGTTTTCACAGAATCGAAGAGCTTGCCACACCACATATAATTGGACAGTGTACAAACTCGCCGCCTTGGGCGGCGCCCGTCCCTCAATGACAAACGCACTATCCACTTCGCTCCCCTTCTTGGAGCCATAATTGTTGGCTCCATAAATGCTACGTTATTCAATGTACTCTTCTAGAACTGATCTAAAAAGGAGTTTCAGTTCATAATGGAACAACTTCTTGCTTCTGCTGGGAATATCCACCCAGCAATTTGATTTTCGATGCAGCCAGGAATGCATTGGCGTCTGGGTGTTGAAGCGCCGGGCTATTTCGAGCGCACGACGGTTGTATATCTTCATAAGTTTATTCGTCACAATCAATACGTGGTTTATGTAGCTTGGAATTGCTCAAATTTTAGCAAAATATCTCAGCAACAGTAACCGACGTCGCAGAGTATTCCTGCTTCACAATATAAGCTTCGTGCCGGCCTAGTGCTAAAAGCCCCTGTGGCATAGAGCACATTGTGACCTGCTGGCTGAACACAGTAGTGGGACATCTGTTACTAAAAAATATAGCAATGCTTCCCTTAGCTCTGACGTTTGGTGTAAAATCACAGGGGACGGACGCATATTCCCTAATATTAAAACGTACTTGTGGCCTCAAATGTGTTTCCCACAGTTACACACATATCGGACGCTGGCCGGTCCGCCATAATGCGAAACGCAACCGTTTTTATTCCACTGAAGGGTGCTCTCCATGACGGATGTTGAAGAATCAGTCGCTACGGACCGTGCTTACTTCGATACCTTTCCTTTGACCAGCCTTTCTCTTTACTTTCTCTCAAATTGCCGAGTTCCGCCAAATTACAAAGGTCGGTGAAATCACTGGCACCGGCAATTGAGCTGGACTTCGATCCGGAGCTCATCTCTTGGTTTTCGCAGACATTTTTTGCCCCCTTCTTCATTATCAGAAAGATCTCCTTGGTGTATCCGGAAGGATAGGCGATCGACTGCGGTATCCTCTCGCCGTTCGCCGTTTGCAGTCGCAGTCACAATATTTTATTGAGGGTCTTATAGCACACTTATAATAGCGCACTCTTATATCTACACTTATGCTGGATGCCACTTACTTGTGATGTCGACTGCATTTCTGCAAAGTATCGCTCGATAAAGCGCGTAACTACCGGCAGTATCTCTTTCACTATAGATGTTAACGTCACTCCTGAAGTCGACTAACAGGTTGTGTATAGCTAGCTTTTCTCTGGTTTGTCGGGCAAACAACTTCGTTGTACGTCGGGCTTAACTTAGAGGTAGCTGATTTTCTTTAGTGTTTTTATTTCTTGTATTTTTACCTCTAGTTAAGAAATTTCTATTTCTACTTTTAATACCTCTAGTTTCATGTATTTCTATTTCTAGTTAAGAAACAGAAAAGTTACTGGTCTTATGGAATAAACTCAGAACTCCTGAAATATGAAGGGTAGGATTTAATGGCTCAAATTTTTGACTTCATTCAATAAATGTTAGAAAGAACGTAAAGTCTCCAAGTCTTGGTTGCAGGCAAAAGTGATATCCCTATTTAAGGAGGGGTAAAGGATCTCCTGTACAGTTACAGAGGAATTAGCCTCTTAAATATATGTTATAAATTATATTCACGAATCTTTAATCAGTGGTTTAATGCTATCTCTGACGCACTTTTATTAGAGGAACAAAGTGGTTTCAGAGTTGAACGATATTGCAGTGACAATGTTTTTCCAGTAAAACGAATAATTGAGAAAAGATGCGCCATGAATTTAGAGACACATGTTTATAGATTATGAGAAAGCCTTTGACAGGCTGTGTAGATGTAGGTTGTGGGAAATTTTAATACGTAGAGGCTTTCCATTTCACCTCGTCCGCGCTATTCGCAGCCTGTATGCAGGGACAATTATTCATATAGATTTAGGTAAGGGAAGATTATCTCAAGAAGTGGCCATACATCAAGGAGTTAAACAAGGCTCTACCCTTTCTCCAAGTTTATTTAATATGAATATTGATGATATTTTGCGAGAATGGATGAACGTCTGTCCTGCAGAAATACGAGTCTCAGATAAGGGGTCACTTAGCACATTACTATACGCAGATCACCAAATAATTATAGGAAAGAGTGAAAGTGAGTTACAAAGGTCTATTCATACCTTGCATACAATATGCCAGAAATACAACTTTAAGATCTCAATTACTAAGACAAAAGTGATGAGCTTCCTAGGCTGTAAGAAAAAAATTGTAATTGATAATAGTGTTACCTCTTATTTGTACACTACAGGACAAATGCATGATCATGAAGAATGTTGGCCATTGCAGTTAATGCACATCATAGGTTCGCCACAAGAGTCATCGCTATGGGCTGACTTTCCACAAAAGTACGTCTTGATTCGAGCACTTCTGGATGTCGTGTGTCCAAAACGCAAACATTGAAAACAATACATGGGCTGAGGGATGAAAGTCTCACGCTCATCCGATGGATTCCTGCTCGACGGCAGTGTTATCTTGTTAAAGATCAAAACATGGGAGACAGAAGGAAGTGTCTGTCCCTCCGTGGACAGCCGTAGAGTACTGCAGCTAGGGTCAAATACAACAGTGTGGGTCCTGGTGTCCTGAGGCCATCGTTACGACTCTTTAACGCAGAGCCATACACCAAGTGACACGATCGGTCCCATCGTGGGTTACGGCACACCAAATTTATTGTGCCCATGTGTGTGTGTGTGTGTGTGTGTGTGTCCGTTAATGTTATTTAAATGCACGATTTAAGATAATAGAAAGAGACAGATTTATACGAGGAAGAACCTGAAATTGGGAGTAAGTATTGATCTAACAAACTAAATTATTTGTTCATGTGCGTATAGATTGCGTATAGATACTAAGGTACAGTACAAAAACCAGTGTGTAAGTTGTGTCTAGTGAACAAAGAGTGCAATATAGATATTTTACAGAAGAACTAACGGTATTACATTTTAAAATGTCTAAATGTCTGTACATACGATTGTTATTCCTAATAATTTGCTAGAACAAGTATCAAAGTTGAGCTATCAGAAAAATGGTAAAGATGAACTCCAATAGAGATTGAAAATATGATTAAATAATTTTCAGAGAATATGCGACACACTCGAAGAACTATAGTGATAAAAGCAGAAGGAGGTACAGACAAAGTTTACAAGAAGAAAATTGTACCTCCACTAGTGTATGGATCGGAATGCTGATTGAGATTAGCTAATGCTGAATGCTAATTGGCAAAGCAGATGGAGATTACGATTATCTGGAGCAGCAAAGATGAAGTTTTCAGGCGATACAGAGAGTTCAAGGCAGCAGAGAGTGCCAAACGATGATATACGAATGGCATTAGAAGTTAAAGCGATTGCTAGGTCAGGCCATCATACCTAAAAACTCATCGTAAAAATCATTTTCTGAGTTATAGGCTTCTTAAATCAATACTGGAATGAGGAAGAAGGGATGTCCTATATGGATGAAGGAATGTGGTCAACCGAGGAACGACGGGCAAGCCACGACGTCTAGAATATGAACGGTTCGTCAAACGGTGCTCAATGAAATGTGCGCCGCTCTGAGCGCGTATCGTATTCCACTTTCTAGACGTCACAGCAGCAAGGCTAATGTTTCTGCATAACGTTGTAACGGTAACCTATTAAGTTAGCTATAATTACGTCGTGTATGGCGAATGCAACACAGTTATAAACAGTTATGTATAACACGATGTAACACAGTATACGAATAATGGCGTAAGTTTTAGTGTGTTTACGAATCAATCAGCTTCTTAAAGGTATTTTGGAAACACGCGCGTTGCATTGTGTGTTTTGAAAATTTCTCTGCCTCATTACGGTTCATCCTCCAGCGTTGTCAAACCATACTAAAGCTCTAAAGTGTAAACTAAAAATAATTTTGCGGCGTAAAATGACCCCGATGAGTTAATTTGTAGAGTTTATAGTGACGAAATGAAAGAACAAATAATTACTTTCCATCAAAAGGTGACATCAAACAACATAAAAAGGAGCCTACACAATTTTCAGTAGGACCCAGTAAAGTTAATCTATATACGTTTTTATTGTAAATCACCGAGTACACCGTTATAATCAAATACTATTTACACAGAAAATTTATATTTCACTTAATCTCATTGATATTACTTTAGTGATATCTATAAGCGTCCCTTTGATTTATTTTTGTTACATATATTTACTCACACGTACGTTGTAAGGTGTCCACGTATACAAAAAAACATAATTTCATGGTTAAACATTACTTGGTTTTTTTAATCAATTAGTTTCCTTCGATCAGAAATTGCAAAGAATATTTCCGAATTTAACAATTAGGTAGTCGTCCATCCTCCACTCTGTCCAAATGCTGTAACCATTTTCTGCTATATGTCTGTATTTTGCCATTTATGGAGAATACCTGTAGCTCTTCTCTATTATCCTCATTGCGTAAACGATCCTGTCTCATGCAACCCTTTGTTCTTCTCAGAAACTTCATTTTCGAGGTCGAATCTAGTTTTTAATCTTCTTTGTAGGAACCCATGTTTCACATTCATATAGTAAAACAGGCACTGCCATTGTTTTATAAAATTTAAGCATTGTCTCTTTCTTCAACGTTCTATGCATGACGCCACACATAATCTGAAACCTGGATATTTTAGCAACTATATTTTAATGAAATTATAACGTAATATAGATACTAACATTTTATATTGGCTCATGGTCATTTTCTTTCTCTATTTTGTGTACGATGCTGCTATGTTACACTTCCTTCTTCTTTGTTGGAATTTTACAATAATATATCTGTAGATACACACTTTTTGTTTACATCATTTTACTTACTTAGAAATATTTTCATGCTTTCCCGTCACTTGACGTAATAATTGCTTACTTTATGTAACTACCAAATTTGGTAACGTTACATATGCCTTCCTATAAGAATTGATTAATTATGAATCAGTATACTTATTTTTCATTGAAGAATTCATCAATTGTTGTACGTTTCCATGTCGATTCATATGCTTTTTTATATATATGCCTTCACTTTCTTCTATTTGAATCATAATTATTTCTCTTCTATGTAATTATCTCCCTTGTTTATTTAGTTCCCTAATTCCCTAACATAATTTTAGCTGGGGCAGTTCAGAGCGGCTCACTTTGCCATACAACTCCACTGGCCATACTAATATCAATAAATACGGAGGCACATAATCCCCATCAATAACAATAAATGATTGCTGGCATTATTCATCAGTCAATTCATCTCAAATAATAAAAAAATATATATTCTTCATTTCGGGGTTTACTTCTCTGGATAGAATTCATGAATATTTTTTCTCATGGTTTCAATTGAGATATAGTCCATGTGGTATAGGCTTTCTTCTAGTAAAAGGCACTAGAAAACACTGTGGTTGTGTGTTATTTCTTATCTACATTAATGATACTTATTCGGTTTTGTTCCCCCAACTTCTTATTTTCTCCTTCTTTCATTAGTAGTACGGGTAGGATGGTGATTTACTTGTTGACGTGGCTCTTGGAATTTATATATTTTTATTTAGTTATACCATAGATCTTGGGTGTCCGTCTCGTATAGTACTTCTTTCATTAGTAGTACGGGTAGGATGGTGATTTACTTGTTGACGTGGCTCTTGGAAATATACTGTATCATACATACATTGGTGCCAGAGATGTAGGGTATCTTTCTCGTATAGTACTTCTTTCATTGGTAGTACGGGTAGGATGGTGATTTACTGTTGACTTGGCTCTTGGAAATTCGGTGCCAAAGATGGAATGCGTCAGTCTCGTATAGTACTTCTTTCATTAGTAGTAGTATTATTATTTGAGAATACAATTTTCTTGATCCTTTACATAACTTCTTTGGAACATATTTTTCGCATTACAAAATTACAATATAGTCAACGTTCATTTTCATAGTTATATATTCACTTCTTATTTAATATAATCAGCAAATAATCTTCATAGCAATATTCAATCCTTTCTTCATATAGTCAACATTTATTCTCATAATTATATTTTCATTTTTCACTTATTAATAAACAATAATCTTCAACGCAATATTTCACTTTTTATCTTTATATAGTTAGTATTTATATTCACAAGTATATTTTCATCTTTCACTTAATATCCATAACAAATAATTTTCATCGCTATATTTCACTTTTATCTTTATCTTTAATCTTCGATATACCGTTTCATTGAAGCTTGTGTCAGCATTATTGGTTATCGTAATAGTCGGTCCCATAATTCAATGTATTTTTTATTCATTTTCATCCGTAGTCATCGCTCTCCTCTCTTCTTGTCGTTCAAACCTCTTCAGTGTTCAAGCTTCTGTCCGTTCTTGACATATGTCTGGCTATCATTTGGTTTTTCCATTTGAATGCTATTAGGGCTTCATCTGCCTTCCGTTCTTCCGTCTTCTCCTTCTCCTTCTCTTTGGTGTACTTGTGTCCATTGTTTTTCTGGTTGTTGTTAGTACTGACGTTTGGTAACTCCCCCAATTCTGGTTGACCGTCCTCCGTCTTCTGATTGGATCCTTCCATTAATTGACTCCTCTTCTTCCTTAGTTCTCTTATTTCTCTGGCGTACCCTTCGATAATCCGGTCCCATTGCTCTTGATAGCCTTCCTTTTTCTTAAAATATCTCACTCTTCTTTTGGAAATCTTTGGTTGAAATATTTTATTGGTCATCTTCTTCTTCGTTGTTACATAATCTTCCTCCTCGTCCATCGTCGTGAAACTCCTCCGATACTCCTTCCTGAAGACCCCTTCTTCATGGTTGATAATTGGTAAGTTGATCATGTTAATTAGGCCGCTTCGAGTCATTTCAATTAACTCTTTTGTGACCCTTGCCTTCCTTGGACGCATGGTTCTTCTTCCTTCCATCTTCACCTCTTCCGTTTCCATAATTATTTGGATCTTCTTATCTCCCCTATCTTCAGGCTCTGGATTCACTTGTTCCATGTTTTTATCTTCATTTACTTCTTCTACCTCCGTTTGATCGTCTACTATTAATTCTCTTCTTATCTTCTTAACACTCTCTTCTGCCTCTTCACAACATCTTTTTATTGTCTTTCCCGATTGCTTATAATCATCCTTCACTGCCGTGTTTATCGACTCCACGCTCTCCTTGTAATCTCCCTTTATTTTCTTATTCATTCGGTCTAATCTCCCATTGATCTCGTCAATTTTCTTGTTGGTTTGATCGATTTTAATCCCCAACCCTGTAGACAAATCCTCCTTCATGATTGCCATCTTCTTCTCCAATAGTTCTTCAGTCTTTCTCTGTCCGTCTTCCATCCTCCTGTTGGTTTCACTTATTTTGTCGTTTAACTCCGCCTTCAACAATTCTATATTTTTCTGGCTCTCCCTCTGGCCTTCTTCTATCTTCTGGTTAGTGGACTGACTGGTTTTATCTATTTTGCTATTCAACTCCTCCTTCAGGGATTCTATGTTTTTACTTAACTCCTCCTTAGTGGATCGGCTGGTTTCGTCCAGCTTCTTATTCATCGTTTCTATCATCTGGTTTGTGGACCGGTTGTCCTCCTTTAATGACCGTGTATCTTCCTTCAAAGATCGATTGTCTTCCTTTAATTCCTTCAATAAGCTGTACATTTCCTACATGATGTTCGTATCACTTGGCACTGTTGTCTTTTCAGGTTGGCTTATTTCCTGTTGAACTTCTTGGGGTATGATTTCCGGCTCGTCATCGGGTTGTTGAACCTCCTCCGCCGGTTCAAGTTGTTTATCCTCGATTTCTAATAGAATCTCTTCAACATCTTCTGTTGATGTTGCCTCCTTCTCTTCTAGTCTGGCCTCCCTCTCAGCCTCTGCTGCTCTCTTTTTTGAGGTTGATCTTCTAGTATACATCTTGTCGCTCTGGCAATGCACTTGCTGTCTCTCGACGGATTGGGTTAGGAAATTATTGGTTAAATTGTCAATTGTTTTCTCCCTAATCCGCGCTCAGACGTTGGGCGCCAATCTATAACGTATTATAGATCCTGTTGATATGTGTTGTTTGTGATTGTGTGTGATTGCAGATACGCTCCGGTATCCACAACGATATGAGATAATAAAATTTCAAAATGTAATTATTATTAGCGGTTTGATTGTTGTTAATAGTTGTGTGAGTATTCCCGTTTAAATCCTTCAACTTAAAAAGTATTTTCGCACTCCACTGTTCACCTCCCCACTTACCATATGTGGATGATATTACTGTTCTGTTGGGTGACTGCTTCTGCTGTAACATACACTCTATACATACATGTGGATATTCTATTTGAATATCATACGTGATAAGCATGCACAATAAAATAAAATAAAGACTGAATTATGATTTGAATTATAAGGAATATTCAAATTCTGCCGCCACCTTTTGATAGAACTAGTTATGATAACTAAACTATTTTAATTTTGAAATTAAAGACTCTTTCCACTGGTAAAAAATAATTGAGATTTATTAACAGTTCTGGAATACCATTAACTCTTTTAAAATCAACAATCAATCACTAATAGTTTTACAGAAAAATAATTATTATGAACAATTTTTATAAAAAGAAACTCTTTTTAACCTCAAGGCTGGTAACACTGAAGGTTAATACAATAATTTTAGTTAGAGAGGTTATGTCCTCTTTACATAGTTAAATTACCAAGTTCGTGTGATCTTTGAAGTGGCATGATACCAGATACAAGATGTTGTGTTTTATAACAATATTCAATAAATAATTAATAGAAAACAAACAAACAAATATTAAAATTAAAAGTCGGTACCATATAATCGATAATTATCGTACTATCGTACGCGGGACACAGTACACATTAGTTACTTTAAAAACACGTGCATTGAGTTGCACTGCTAAAAATTACTATTATTATTTAATAGTTGGCTATAAAAATTATTTATTAACTTCAGAGAAAAAGTTTATAATAAAAAAAAACTCTTGTGATAGCTTTCATTTGGTTTGTATTACTTGAGAACAGAATTATGAAATAGGTGACAAGTTGTTGTTATTATTTCTAGGTTAGCTAATAACCGTAAGTAATTCTTGTGGATAAGTAAATTATCATTGATTTCTTAATAAACTAAACACATATATCTTATTCATAATACATCTGATGCGTAACTATCAGTTAATTAGAATATTTTTTCGCAAAAAATTAAAAATATTTATTTTCATTAGTCAAATCAAAACGACATGAGTCAATTGAGCGACTATTCGTGGCTCACAAATTACAATATTTTGTAATATTTAAATTAATATTGACTCCTTTAATTATGATAAGTCGTAAAAACATTTATTTCTTAAGTTAATAAATGCGAAATAATTCTTTTATTAATTCTGATAACTTTCATCAGAATTACTACACTTCGATACTACTGATTAGAGTAGTACCCAAACAATAATTAACAGGAATTCTTATTTCTGTTTTATTTTTTAAATAATGAAAATATAGTACTCCCTGGTTTTTTATAAACACAAAACTCGAAAATACGACCGATATTATACACTGGTCGTATTTTATTATTTGATTTCACTCCGCACTATACACTCGTTAATTCTGTGTTATGTGTAGGTTAGGTGTGTGTAGAGTGACTCATGTATATGTCGCGCACAATTCAAATAAAACTTCTTCATCGACCTTGCCCGTCGAATTATGCGTGTTGACTCCTTGATGATTGAAAGATGACTGTGACGCTTCTCCTAAGCGTCTCTGGCTTGTCTGCCGGTTTTCATTCATTTGATTGGTTCAATTTTTCGAACTCTCCGACCCAAAACACCTTGGTTTAGTAAAACTTTTAATTTCTTACCAATTTCGTATATGGGTTTGAGACTATAGTGACGTAAACGTTGATGCACAAAATGATTAAAAAGTTTATAATCGTTATAACTTTTTTATTAGTTGTCATATCGTTGAATAGTTGGTGGCAATAAATCGCGGACATCCTGGGCTTTAAATAAAGTCCAAACAAGAATGAAATCCGTCCATTATTAACTCACTACAACGATTTCACAAATTCCTATGGTGAATCTTAAAATTAATAAGTTTATTTCACCAAATCTTATCTAATTACACAATAACACTTCTTATTAAACGTTTTGAGTCCATTTCTCAATTGCTTAATACAAAATTTGGGAGTAATTATTATTCAAACAATGTTTTATAATGGCGTCTCAAGCGTCCATATTCGATTATTTATAATCGCCTATAATACTATTATTCCTTATCTAATGACATTAGTTTTGTATTCTAACAATAATATAAATATCTATTTACATCGGTTTACACTTTATTATATGAACAGTGTTGTGTTTCATATACTAGTAGTCTTATCTAACTACCTTCTGATCTCTTTTCTTTTAAATTATCACTTTGTTTTTGTTTTTCCACATAATGTATATAATGTTGAAATGCAAATAGTGTACAACTATAGTACCTAGTTTATTTAATATATTTGTTAGTCCTTCGCTATCTGAAAACCTTTCAATTCCTAGTATTGGGTTTGTTTACATCAGGTTATGACATGGCAGTCAGTTATTTTTTAATAAATCAATAACTAAATTGTTATTATTACATTTGATATATATTCTCATAGTAGTATCAGATATCCTTCTGACTACTGATAACATTTTTATTTACCTTTGAACAAGTTTGGATGGTGCATTTTGCTTAAATAACTTGCTACATAGTGTTTGTTTACATTCTGATTCCACAATCATAGTCATTTAGTTTTCAATAATTTGTCTATAAAATTACTATTCTTATGCTCATGATCTGTTCTCATAGTAGTATTAGATGTCCTTCTAACTGCTGGTAACACTTTCATCAATCTCTGTGTAAGTTTTAATAAGTATTTTGCTTAACTAATTTGTCATATTGGGTTCCCTTTCATCTAGCTTTGTGCTATTATATTTAATCTGCTTTATGTGCAGTGCCTTTCAGTATAAGACATTATTTATTAGCGTGCATCATTATTTATAATGAATCTTTGATTGAAACAATTGTTGATGATTGCTTGGTTCAATTATCATATATGATTTTTTGTTTTATAGGTGCATTTCCTATTGGGTTATGTATCAATGTACAACATATTCTTATGCAGTATTTGCTACTACTATTATGACTTCATTATGGTATTCTATTACAATGGTTTAATTGTTGATTAATACACATGTTACACTATTTTTTCTAAACAATAACACAAATATTCTTAAACTAATGGTAATACATTTCTTGTTGTGTTTTGTACCTAATTTCTGGTATATTGTTGTTTGATACTTAACAAACTAGTTTGTTTGTTATTATTTTTTCTGGCCTTTCTTTATATTGTATTCTGTTTTGCCGTGGCATTCAGTTACATTTCTTTTAAAATTTACAAAGTTTTTTATTATCAGGTTCTATGAACAATGATTTTACTGTTCCATCTTACATTTCTTGGTGGTCTTATGATTATCTATTTGGATTACAATCTTCATTAAATTAGTCACACTAACTGTCTGTGTATTTTTAACTATTTAATCTTCGATGTTTCCACTATAAAGGTAACACATTTTCTTCTGCTATAAACCTTATCACTTGAATTGTCTGTGGGGTTTATTAGGTTAAAATTGGTTAACTGGTCACAGGTTCTCACACTTACATTAAGTATTCACTATTACTGTTTGTGATTTCTTAAATATGTTAAACACTGTTTCTTCATAGTTGACAATCGCTATTCTTCTTCCGGTTACTAGTATTGTCTCTAGTATACTTGGTGAATGGTGATTTCTTGTATTGTCTATCCATTATCTTCACTCTTCATGTCATGTTTCCTTGTTCTTCTTCTTCCTTTCTTCTTTAGGTTTAAACGTCTTCTTCAATATTTCCATTGCAGTAGTCGTTGTTCCATAGTATTTATATTTATAAATATATTGGTTTGTCTGCCATCATTGTGGTTGCTCTTGAGTTGTCTCTTCTTTTTATTTTACATAGTTATTGTTTTGTTGGTTCCCCTCACTGTTGGAATCCTGTTGTCTTCTTCTTCATTTTATTGTTTTGTTGGTTCCCCTCACTGTTGGAATCTATTGGGCCTGGTTTCTAACATTTTATATTGGCTCATGGTCATTTTCTTTCTCTATTTTGTGTACGATGCTGCTATGTTACACTTCCTTCTTCTTTGTTGGAATTTTACAATAATATATCTGTAGATACACACTTTTTGTTTACATCATTTTACTTACTTAGAAATATTTTCATGCTTTCCCGTCACTTGACGTAATAATTGCTTACTTTATGTAACTACCAAATTTGGTAATGTTACAATATTGAAAACGAATATATATAAAACCATGAAGACATTTAATATGGACATTGATTTTTCGAATTCTACAAATAATGTGTAGAAAAAATGGTTTTAGCTTTCAGTTGACATAAAATGCGTACACATCTTCAAACAGGAAGAATTCTCAATGTCAGCTTTGTGAAACACAATACAGCACCCACTACAGATAACGTTAGAGACCTTGAATGAACAAGAAAATTAAACATACCAAATGACAAGGATTTGTTCCGTACTGCAGTAACAAGTAACACTTTACTGTTTCAATTAAGCAATTGACGATTGGTTAAGGAATTTTTAAAATTTTTAACTTGAGGTCCCGTTAACATTAGTTTAAAATACTTAATTTGTCTCTATTGAAGTCTTCGTTATTCACAACTTTGATACTAAGTTAACGTTATTATGTAATTCTGGGTATTAGGCCCAAAAGGTGGATACAAATTGTGAAAAAATCGCAAAAATCCATTTTGCGTAGCCAATTAAAGAGAATTTAATAAACATCTAAATATAGTTTAGGATTTCGAAACTTTAGGACACCAGAACCCAAAAAGTGATCACAAATTTTAAGGAATTTTTAAATATCCACGTCGAGTGTAAGATTAAATGGAGTTTTAACTAAATCCAAATGTAGTGTTTACTCTGAAAATTTTGTAACATTAGAGATACTACGAGTCAAAAATATAAATAAAAAATCTACGTGGGACATTAACTTGTGGCAAATTTTATTCGATTGCCAACTCGGTATTTTTAATAATTTAACAATATTAATATCTGTCAACAACTCTTGGAATTATTAGACCGCCTTTAAAACTATATTTGCAAAAAAACTCAACATATTGTTTATCAGTAAATGTATTTGTACTGATATGGGAATCTGTGGAAATATCTCTGAAATTATACATAAACTTAAAATCTAAGCCCAAATTATTTGTTACTTAGGCATTATGGTTACAAATTTAATTAAAACACCCAGTGGCGTACGGAGAATTTTGTTAAGGGGGGGTCATTATTAAAATTGTTTACAATTGACATTATCGGTATTTTAAATTTTGTGTATTATTATTATATCATGTTACGGAATATTTATTATACTATGTTCGAATAGAACATATTCATAAATATCTTCAGCAAGGTTTACTGCTTCCACGAGATCAATAGTTGAATTTTGCAGGAATTTACACAATGAGAGACTTAAAGAAAACAGTCTCTGAATACAAAACAGCGATATCACAAATTGACAGTCAGTCAGAGCACATAAAAGTGAATTTGCTTGTGAGGACCAGTCTTTGTCTTTCCATTCTGATATGCTTTGAAGGGTTGCAATAATAGGGTCATACAATTCCACCACCGCGGTCACGGAGTTATACCTTTCCAACCAACGTGTTGCACAAAGTTCAACGAGTTTTTCACGGTGTGAAGTTGTAGTTTCCGTTTCACTTTCACTTATCACCGATTTTAAAACATGTTGCCTTTTAGGTGTATTAAGAAAATTCGTACAGACTCGATATTGTACCCATGCAGTTTCTAACGGCAGCTACTTCACAGAGGCACTGGATACAGCTAAGTTGAGGCTGTGTGCTGAGCAGTGGACATATAAAGCTGACGGAATTATTTCCTTTACATGTGCCTGGACTCCGTTTACTTTTCCTGACATGGACATAGCTCCGTCATACCCTTGACCACGAATCTTATTTATGTCTATATTTAATGAATGCAACTTGTCCAATATCGCCGTTGCGATTCCTTTTCCGGTCACACCATATAATGGTACGAATTGTAGAAAGATTTCCTTCACAGTGAAATTTTCTCTATCAACATGACGAACACACAGTGATAATTGTTCTAAGCCTGATATGTCTGACGTCTCATCGGCGAGAATAGAGAAGCAACTGGAGGCATTAAGTTCTTTCACGAGATTTCGAACAATCAGGTCGTTGCACACTTCAATTATTTTATTCTGTATTCTAGGACTGGTGTACTGCGCATTTCCAAAACTACACGTCAACATATTTTTTAATACAGAATCAGTCTTACTTTGAAAGCGAAGAAGTGTCCTGAAATCGCCATCATTTTCTTCTGGTTCTTGGTCGACCTGTATTCGTCCCGAATCCCTGTGGCCTTGCAGTGCGATACATTGTTTCCTGCAGAACAAAACACTTTCAATAATAGGAATAAGATATTTCCTGTTCTCCAGTTTCTTTTGCATTATTACAGTAGGCCTATCTATTAGCACATCGATAGACTTTTTTCGCACATGAAATATCGGCCAAAGTACCGGCTACCTCCAAACTTTGTTTGTGATACAGACACTTCTCACGTTCTGAAAATCGTTCGACGGCATCCTTCCAGTTGTCAAATTTCACACTACAAAGTTGACCTAAGGGTTGCTTGCCAGATCCAACACCATCACTTGGAGCGAAAAGTGCACAAAATTTACAAAAATTCCCTCCCTTAAATTCGGAATATGCAAGCCACTTCCAGCGGTAAAGCCATTTAAACTGAAATCGCAAATTTCTCTTTCCTTTTGTTGGAAAAACAAACCATGGATTTGGTTCCCAGACATTGTTCAAGACATCCAGTTTCTTTTCATTAGACAAGTCTTTTCCTACGTAAACCCCAATATCATAAGCGTGTGGTTCATTGGAACTTGAAGATGTTGATGCTACCGGAATCAGAACAATACACTTATCACTTCTAAATGATTCAGCAGGCACGTCAACATAATTGATGTTCATTCAATATCAGCCGAGTTTTCACAGGGGGATGTGAAACTAGTTTCGGGAAGAACGTTTGCGACAACATCGTCACGCTGCGGCTGCAAAGAAACATTTGGCAATGTGAAATTTTCACTAACCTCACGAGAATCACTACCGGTACGCGACTTTTTGCTAAAAAATTGTAAAATTGAGCTTTGCGGTCGCTCAGACATATCAAAGAACCCGGAACGATAATGTGAAGTTTCTATTTAAAAATATGAACTGCCGAATGCACAAAACGTTAAACGAACGTTCCACAACAAAATCTGAACTCAGACTAACGGGTGAATACCGCTCGACAATGTACAATATTTCACATCTGCACTGCAGAACTGTCAAAACAATATGTTTCACAACAAGTAAGTTTATATGGTGTCGGCCTTATTTTATTACAAGGTCGGTATTATTATCGTACCTTCTTAACAAACGGCACGGCTTTGATGCTCTTTTCTCTCTTTCAGTAGACGAGGAGGGGTACATGCTTTGACACTCATCGCGCCAGTGAGATCACTGCCGCGTTCTCAAATTGCTGAATGACAGCTACTTGTGTCCCACGTGGAGTGACGTACTGTACGTGCCGCAACACCAAGCACAGGGATTATATTATTGAAGAAGGGGAAGGCGAACTGTACCTTATGTCGATAGATTTTGTTACTCTGACAGTGAGAAATTAGAGGAGAGAAAACGATTATGGATTTTTAAAAAGATACTCAAATATAATATATGTCAATTTTTATTTTTATTTTATGTAATATTAAAAAAAGTCGTTAAACGTTCAAGGGGGAGGGTTCAAACCCGGTTGAACCCTTTGCGCACGCCTCTGGAAACACCAAAGCAGTAGTTTAGAAATTCTAGTATTTATTGCATTATTGTCTGTTTTATAATTGTTATTTTACCAATAAAATTAGTAAACTAATCATTTCGCCATTTTTCATTTTTTGTAATTAAAAATCTTATCGTTTTTCTGGTAAAGTAAAAATTATCTAGTACTAAAATGTATCTAATAATAAAATGTATTTCGTTCAAACAGTGAGAGAGTTTTGCAGCTTGGTGAACTTACTAGTTTAGTGTTCTAAAAGAATTTGATATTTTAAAATATTGCCAAATCGTGGTCAGGTTCAACTTTTTACGATGCCAAAATAGCCACACTATATTGCTTATATGATATGAGTACTTGGTCTTGCCGGGCTGTAAGGCCGTGGTCCATAGTTGTTTGGAGCAAACCTTTATATGTATATAATATATCTAATTTATATTTCTTATAATTTAGCATACTAAGTTAGTTAGTATAATATAATATCATAGGCATATACATTACTGTCCCATAACATCATACAGATACTAATACAAATACCTACAGATAAATGTTTCTCGTAACATTAGTATGCTTCAGTATTTGTAAAATTTAAGATGTAACTCATATATTTATGTAGTTTTAAATAAAAAAATAAATGCACAATAAGAATTTTAGATTTGCCACAACTGAAATATTCAAGATGTAAAAAGTCTAAAAAGCAACTCGTAACACTTTTCTATAGTATTGTGTTTTGCGAAAAATAGAGTTGCAGGAGTACTTGTATGAGTACAAGTTTACCATAAACATTTCTTGGTCTTCTCTCAGTCTCTGATGACTTTAGTTTTGTACTGCACTAACAGTTGTATCCAATACACAGGGTGCGAAGCCTCTGGGTCTACGCGTACAATAAAAATGTATTTATTCCTTTCCCATAAATGGTGTTCCTTTATTCATAAAAATACAAATGTTGTTAAGAAAAATTGTTACACTCAAGAGTCTTGTACGCAACAATACGTTGGCGGTGCTCGCGACGTGTATACAAGTTGGCGTATTTCTGGGCAAAACATAGAGGCACCACTTTATATAAACAAACATGAGGCAACTAAATAAACTCATTACCCTGCAGTATCCTATAGTTAATTGTTCCTCAAAGAATGTCGTGGAAACATGTAGTAGGCCTATTAATAGTTGTAAAGACGTCTGCAAAACGTAATTGTAATGAAAACTTTACGCCGTGCGAGGAAAAATGTACAGAATCGTAATAAGGAAGATGAAAATAGAAGCTTACTAAGTAGATGAGCAGTTTATACGAATTCTTTCCTTCAAGTAATATTTATCTATACTTTCACACATTTCATTGATCTAACTATCCAATGCTAATGTTATTTGTGTTTCTTATAATCTAAACTCGTGTCGACATTATTGTAAGTTTCGTTATTATATTAAATATCCTAATTATATATATTTATGTAGTATGCTTAAATATTGCGATGTCTGAAATAAAGAAGTGTTTTAGGTTTATTATGTGTTATTATCTTTATTAACAAATATAATGCAAAGGAGAAATTGCGGGTCACTGGAGAATGTAATTAATGGTGTAATAATGATCCTTCAGGACTTCAGCAGTTCTGTCTGGTCCTGGAAATTTATGATTTTGAGTGTCGCGACGGCTTTCTCAACTTCTGGATCTTAGTACATGAGATTCCAATTCATTTGAAAAGTTTTTTTGGCTGTTTGAGTGGTCTTCGTACATTTCCATATAGTATTTCCTCCGACGTCAGCAATTCTATCTATATCTGTGACGATTTCACTCTGATCTTTTTTATTATCCGTGTGTGTGTGTGTGTAGGGGGGTGCGTTTTTCTGGCAACATATTTTACTCTGTCATAGAATTTATCAGTTCTGCCAGTATTTGCCTCCTCTAATATTCTGCCTCCTCGCAAATTTTAGTAATGTGATAATTTTTGTCTTTTCTACATGTTCTTCTCTTTCATCTTTCTATCTAGTTTCTTCCCTTCTTAAATTGTGGCTGTTGGAGTTATTAGTTTTCTTAATTCATCAATTAATGCCAGGTTGCTATTCTTCATCCAGTGCTTCCTTTTTTCTGGTTGTTGCTGCCTAGTGCATTGTTTTACACGTTCTTCCTTTATTTTGTATCGTGATTCGTCTAGGTCTTCTATAAAGGCTGGAGGGCCTGTTTGTCGCAGCAGCTTGTTTTGAAAACTCACTTTGTCTGAAATTTCCATTTTGGCCTACATGATGGAAATTAATAGAACTGATAAAACTAAAACAGTACATATACCATTCTCTTGGTTAAAATAAACTTTTAAGTATTACACAGGACAGAATGTTCTCAGGTATCGTTACCTAAACAGACTTGTAGAATCAGGCTAATTTTATTATTTACTTTGTGTTTTTATTCCTTTAGAATAAGATAGGACATTGGAAATTTCAACTCTAGAGCATAACCAAGTGTTAAATTAAATTTTTGTTCAGTAACTGCATTTTGAAACTTCACGATTTAATAAAATCTATCCACGTATAATTACACGCTAGGCTTCATTAATGCTTCATTTAAGGTGCACTTATCAGATCCAAAGTCTATTAAGCCTGTGAACATAGGATAAGTTATGTAGCAACGAATTACTGAACACATTAAACACATTATCGGGCAGCTGTAAGGGGTATACCTTGCCTTGTATGCTGTACAGTTCAGTCTTACACCTGTGAAGAATAACGTGTGTTCTTTTAACATTTTGGTTTTATATTTACATGCGTAAGAATGTGTGTGTGGAGGGGGTGAAGAGGAAGAAGATGAAGAGCATTGGTTACGCACAAAGGGAGAGGATTGGCTATAACTTTCGATAAAAAAAAAATGATGTTACAACCGCGTGTGCACAAGGCAGAAACGCGTGAGATATCATATGTAATCGTAATATCTATCGAGAATCAAGGACAAATTCACTGCTAAAGTAGAATCCAAACATAAACGAAGGTAAGTGGATCGCGACACAGTTTATATTACGTACTGATTTAACACTTAAAAGAGAGTGGTAATAGTGCAAGGGTAATAACTATAATAAGTTACTAGAATATAAAATATCGGTATGGAGAACCATACATGACTTCCATGTTCTAAGATTTATATTTAAAATCATATTCGAAATGAAATATTTCCATAGAAACTACGTCTTTCTACTTATTGCTTCAGCATTAACCACAGTACTGTGGTCACTAACGTATACCACCTCACGTTTTCGCACTCGATTTTCACCGATGATGGCAGTCGATGGCACTGCCGAAAAGTCTGGTTTTGCAGAAAACATTGGACTACGGCTAAAGAGCCCGGGAAGCAATTTTAACAAAAAACTACTTCTTTGTTGCCGATAACGTAGTACAGATACAAAAAATTCTCCCCTCCACCTTCAAATATAATTTTTAATAATAGAAAATTACCCCCACCCCGTTCACCTAATTTCTTCATTTATAGATATTTCATCTACGTTTCTACAGTGGATTACTATGAGCTTCTTATCAGGATACTTTATTTATAAAAATTAAGTACTTTACTCTTGTTAAATCATAAAATGTTTCAGGTAAACTTCCCCTTTCTCTTAACCGATCTTCTCCAAAATCAACAGACCTTACGTCCTCTACAATTCAGGGAAGCATGCAAAAAAATATTTGATTCTGTTTGAATGTGCGGCAGTTATCGTTCGTCATGGAAACATTTCTCTTGTTACAACATAAAATGTTGCCGGTAAACTACCCCTTTCCCTTTACCGATCTTCACCAAAATCAATAGACCTTGAGCACTCTGCAACTCAGGAAAGGGTGCAAAAAATGATTTGATTCTCGTTGAATTTTCGGCAGTTATCGTTCGTCATAAAAAAATTACCCTTTTTAAAACATAAAACGTTGCTGATAAACTACCCCTTCCCTTAACCGATCTTCTACAAAATCAACAGACCTTGAGTTCTCTTCAGTTCAAAAAGGTATGCAAAAACCTAGTTGATTCTGTTTGAATTTACGGCAGTTATCGTTCGTCATATAAAAAATTACCCTTGTTAAAACATAAAATGTTGCTGGTAAACTACCCCTTTCCCATAACCGATCTTCACCAACACCAATAGGTATTGAGAACTCTACAATACTGGGCTGTATGCAAAACATCATTTGATTCTGTTTCAATTTGCGGCTGTTATCGTTTACTATAGAAAAAATATCGGTATGGAGAACCATACATGACTTCCATATTCTAAGATTTATTTTTAAAATCATTTTCGAAATGAAATATTACCATAGAAACTACTTCATTCTACTTACTGCTTCAGCCTTAACCACAGTACTGTGGTCACTAACATATACCACCTCACGTTATCGCACTCGATTTTCACTGATGATGGAAGTCAATGGCATTGCCGAAACGTCTGGTTTTGTAGAAAACATTGGACTACGGCCAAATATCCCAGGTAGGAGTTTTAACAAAAACTACTTCTTTGTTGCCGATAACGTTGTACACGTATATATAAAAAATATGCATAAAATTAATGGCTTGTATAAGTTAATGATTGATCTCCATTAAGTAGTGCTCAAGTTTCCAAAGTTTTAATATTATGATGTCCGTAATTAAAACATCAGAGCAGGTTTAGTGTGTATGAGGGTTCGCCGTGGATAAAAATTTTCAACATTTCCTATTGAGCGTTGCTTAGAATAAATCTGCGAATCTACAGTGTACGTTTCACAGAACAAACACGCGGAAAAGAAGGAGCGCTCCGAAGTCACTCATGGACCCTCAGCATCTTGCAGAGGGTTCATTCCCTAAAGACGAAAAGTCTGTCTATGAATCGTTCCTCTGTAAACACGTGCAGTTACACTGCCCAGCGATCCACAGGAAGCAAATCGCTATCCACGCTGGACACTTTTTCGGCTTGCATGCGTTATGTTGGTATGGGTTCGGCACTTTCCATTTAAAAACCGTGCAAATGTAAGAAAATAAACATGAATGAGGCCAGAAATAACGCGAATTGTGCGTGCGTGCGTGCGTGTGCGTGTGTGTGTGTGTGTGTGTGTGTGTGTGTGTGTGTGTGTGTGTGTGCGTGCGTGCGTGCGTGTGTGTGCGTGTGCGTGTGTGTGTGCGTGTGTGTGTGTGTGTGTGTGTGTGTGTGTGTGTGTGTGTGTGTGTGTGTGTGTGTGTGTGTGTGTGTGTGTGTGTGTGTGTGTGTGTGTGTGTGTGTGTGTGTGTGTGTGTGTGTGTGTGTGTGTGTGTGTGTGTGTGTGTCTTCCCTGCCTTTTTATTGCGGTAGTGATAATAATAAAATGGAAACGTAAACAGTACATAACTGAGATATGCTTGCCTGCCACGCACGATATATTTTCTCTTATACATGACTAGCAGAATACCCGTGCTTCGCTACGGAGTTTCACGTTGTGCGTAATGAAAATGTTAGTTTAATTAATAAAGTTTAATTAAAGTAGGCTTCTTAAAAATAAATAGCTGTTGCCCACAACTTCGTTCGCGTGGTCTTCAATTTAATGCGATAATATATTTAGAACAGAATCTATTCTATTGGGTTGCCATAGTAACCAGATCTAATAGTTTTTTAAGACCGCAAAGGACCCCCCAGAGGATCGTATCGAAAAAAACACCTGTCCTATGTTGGTTCTCCCGTTGCGTAAAATATTTGTGCCAAGTTTGGTTGAAATCGGTACAGTGGTTTAGGAGGAGATGTGGAAGAAACCTTCGCGAACGTGCGCACAACAACTCACCGAAGTTTCATCGCAATCGGATGAATGGTATAGGAACGCATACGGGACAAACAAAGAAACATTCATTTTTATATATAAGATGTAAACTATACCACTTACTTGACATAAACCGTGATAGCTAAGCTAATGTGCAACATATATGTATTAATTATACACATAAATGTTCCTCGTTAGACACTCTATCTATTGGCGAAAACTTGAATAAAATCCGTTCAGTACTTCCTGAGATTAGCGATTTCAAACACAGAGAGAAAACGGACCGACTTTACTTTATACTATGTACAGATTTACATTAAAATGAAAAAAATTATAATTTTATTGCCTGGCAACTAAATTATTTTATTTTTAACAATTACCATTGTTTGAAAAAGTTTAAATGAATTTTCAAGTACTTTACTCTTGTTAAAACGTAAAAGGTTGCTGGTAAACTACCCCTTCCCCTTAACCGATCTTCACCAAAATCGAAAGGCCTTGAGTGCTCTACAATTCAGTGAAGTATGCAAAAAATTATTTGATTCTGTTTGAATTTGCGGCAGTTATCGTTTGCCATAGAAAATAGGCTTGATAAAAAACGTTGCAGGTAAACGACCCCTTTTCCTCAACCGATCTTCACCAAAAACAACAGGTCTTGAGTACTCTACAATTCACGGCTGTATGCAAAAAATTATTTGATTCTGTTTGAATTTGCGGCTTTATCGTTTGCCATAGGAAATACCCTTGTTAAAACATAAAACTTTGCAGGTGAACTACCCCTTTCCCTTAACCGATCTTCACTAAAAACAAGAGGTCTTGAGAACTCTACAATTCAGGGCTGTATGCGAAACATTATTAGATTCTGTTTGAATTTGCGGCTGTTATCGTTTGCCAAAAAAAAAAAATTTCCCTTGATAAAAAAAAACCGTTGCTGGTAAACTACCCCTTTCCCTCAACCGATCTTCACCAAAAACAATAGGTCGTGAGTACTCTACAAATCAGGGCTGTATGCAAAAAATTATTTGATTCTGTTTGAATTTGCGGCAGTTATCGTTTGCCATAGAAAAAAAATCTACAGACACACACACAGACAGACACACAGACAGACACACAGACAGACACACAGACACACACACACACACACACACACACATACTTTTCGGAAAACGACTTTTTTTCATGTTTTGAGTGTAGTAGAATCAGAATCTGCAATAAACTCGAACACGATTTTTTTTGCCATCACCATACTTCCATTCCTTAAGGAATATGGAAGTAAAATTACCCTTCATAAAAAACCGTTGACGGTAAACTACCCCTTTCCCTTAACCGATCTTCACCAAAAACGACAGGTCTTGGGTACGCTACAATTCAGGCCTGTATGCAAACAATTATTTGATTCTGTTTGAATTTGCGGCTGTTATCGTTTGCCATAGATAACACCCTTGATAAAACATAAAACGTTGCTGGTAAACTACCCTATTCCATTAACCGATCTTCACCAAAAACAATAGGTCTTGAGAACTCTACAATTCAGGGCTGTATGCAAAACATTAGTATATTCTGTTTTAATGTACGACAGTTATCGTTGGTCATAGAAAAAATACCCTTGTTAAAACATACAACGTTGCTGGTAAACTACCCTTTCCCTTAACTGATCTTCAACAAAATCAACAGACCTTGAGTTCTGTATAATTCAAAAAGGTATGCAGAAGAGTAGTTGATTCTGTTTTAATGTACGGCTGTTATCGTTCGTCAAAAAAAAAAAATACCCTTGATAAAACATAAAATGTTGCTGGTAAACAACCCTATTCCATTAACCGATCTTCACTAAAACCAACAGGTCTTGAGAACTCTACATTTCAGGGCTGTATGCAAAATATTATATGATTCTGTTTGAATTTGCGGCTGTTATCGTTTGCCATATATAAAAAATCTACAGACACACAGACAGACAGACAGACAGACAGACAGACAGACACACAGACACACACACACAGACACTTTTCGGAAAACGTCTTTTTTTCATGTTTTGAGTGTAGTAGAATCAGAATCTGCAATAATCTCGAACACGATTTTTTTGCCATCACCATACTTCCATTCCTTAAGGAATATGGAAGTAAAATTACCCTTCATAAAAAACCGTTGACGGTAAACTACCCCTTTCCCTTAACCGATCTTCACCAAAAACGACAGGTCTTGGGTACGCTACAATTCAGGCCTGTATGCAAACAATTATTTGATTCTGTTTGAATTTGCGGCTGTTATCGTTTGCCATAGATAACACCCTTGATAAAACATAAAACGTTGCTGGTAAACTACCCTATTCCATTAACCGATCTTCACCAAAAACAATAGGTCTTGAGAACTCTACAATTCAGGGCTGTATGCAAAACATTAGTATATTCTGTTTTAATGTACGACAGTTATCGTTGGTCATAGAAAAAATACCCTTGTTAAAACATACAACGTTGCTGGTAAACTACCCTTTCCCTTAACTGATCTTCAACAAAATCAACAGACCTTGAGTTCTGTATAATTCAAAAAGGTATGCAGAAGAGTAGTTGATTCTGTTTTAATGTACGGCAGTTATCGTTCGTCAAAAAAAAAAAAAAAAAAATACCCTTGATAAAACATAAAATGTTGCTGGTAAACAACCCTATTCCATTAACCGATCTTCACTAAAACCAACAGGTTTTGAGAACTCTACATTTCAGGGCTGTATGCAAAATATTATATGATTCTGTTTGAATTTGCGGCTGTTATCGTTTGCCATATAAAATACCCTTGATAAAACAAGAAACCTGTCTGGTAAACTACCCCTTTCCCTTAACCGACCTTTACCAAAAGGAACAGGTCTTTAGTACTCAACAAAACAGGATTGTATGCAAAAACGTATTTGATTCTGTTTGAATTTGCGGCTCTTATCGTTTGCCATATAAAATACCCTTTTAAAACATAAAACGTTGCCGGTAAACTACCCCTTCCGCTTAACCGATCTTTACCAACACCAATAGGTATTGAGAACTCTACAATACAGTGCTGTATGCAAAACATCATTTGATTCTGTTTCAATTTGCGACTGTTATCGTTTACCATAGAAAATATCGGTATGGAGAACCATACATGACTTCCATATTCTAAGATTTATATTTAAAATCATTTTCAGCCAAACAGCCAGGCTGTGTCTTACCTGCCTTTTTATTGCTGTTTTAAATGAAAAATGTTATATTACATTAAAATGAAAAAATTAAAATTTTATTGCCTGGCAACAAAATTATTTTATTTTTAACAATTACCATTGTTTCAAAAAGTTTAAATAAATTTTCAAGTACTTTACTCTTGTTAAAACGTAAAAGGTTGCAGGTAAACTACCCCTTCCCCTTAACCGATCTTCACCAAAATCGAAAGTCATTGAGACCTCTACAATTCAGGGACGTATTCAAAAAATTATTTGATTCTGTTTGAATTTGCGGCTGTTATCGTTTGCCATAGAAAATACGCTTGATAAAAAAACGTTGCAGGTAAACTACCCCTTCCCCTTAACCGATCTTCACCAAAAACAATAGGTCTTGAGTACTCTACAAATCAGGGCTGTGTGCAAAACATTATTTGATTCTGTTTGAATTTGCGGCTGTTATCGTTTGCCATAGGAAATACCCTTGTTAAAAAAACGTTGCCGGTAAACTACCCCTTTCCCTCAACCGATCTTCGCCAAAAACAACAGGTCTTGAGAACTCTACAATTTAGGGCTGTATGCAAATAATCTTTTGATTCTGTTTGGATTTGCGGCTGTTATCGTTTGCCATAGGAAATACCCTTGTTAAAACATAAAACGTTACAGGTAAACTACCCCTTTCCCTTAACCGATCTTCACCAAAATCAACAGATCTTGAGAACTCTACAATTCAGGGCTGTGTGCAAAACATTATTTGATTCTGTTCGAATTTGCGGCTGTTATCGTTTGCCATAGGAAATACCCTTGTTAAAAAAACGTTGCCGGTAAACTACCCCTTTCCCTCAACCGATCTTCACCAAAAACAACAGGTCTTGAGAACTCTACAATTTAGGGCTGTATGCAAATAATCTTTTGATTCTGTTTGAATTTGCGGCTGTTATCGTTTGCCATAGGAAATACCCTTGTTAAAACATAAAACGTTACAGGTAAACTACCCCTTTCCCTTAACCGATCTTCACCAAAATCAACAGATCTTGAGTACTCTACAAATCAGGGCTGTGTGCAAAACATTATTTGATTCTGTTTGAATTTGCGGCTGTTATCGTTTGCCATAGGAAATACCCTTGTTAAAAAAACGTTGCCGGTAAACTACCCCTTTCCCTCAACCGATCTTCACCAAAAACAACAGGTCTTGAGAACTCTACAATTTAGGGCTGTATGCAAATAATCTTTTGATTCTGTTTGAATTTGCGGCTGTTATCGTTTGCCATACAAAATACCCTTGATAAAACAAAAAACGTAGCCGGTAAACTACCCCTTTCCCTTAAACGATCTTCACCAAAAACAATAGGTCTTTAGTACTCACGAAAGCAGGGCTGTATGCAAAAACGTATTTGATTCTGTTTGAATTTGCGGCTTTTATCGTTTGCCATAAAAAATACTCTTTGAAACATAAAACGTTGCGGGTAAACTACCCCTTTCCCTTAACCGATCTTCACCAAAAACAAAAGATCTTGAGAACTCTACAATTCAGGGCTGTATGCGAAACATTATTTGATTCTGTTTGAATTTGCGGCTGTTATCGTTTGCCAAACAAACAAAATTACCCTTGATAAAAAAAAATCGTTGCCGGTAAACTACCCGTTTCCCTCAACCGATCTTCACCAAAAACAATAGATCGTGAGTTCTCTACAAATCAGGGCTGTATGCAAAAAATTATTTGATTCTGTTTGAATTTGCGGCTGTTATCGTTGGCCATAGAAAAAAATCTATAGACACACAGACACACACACAGACAGACACACAGACACTTTTCGAAAAATGACTTTTTTCATGTTTTGAGTGTAGTACAATCATATTCTGCAATAATCTCGAACACGATTATTTTACCATCACCATACTTCCATTTCCTTAAGGAACATGGAAGTAAAATCTATTGCACGCTCACACGACTTTCTCTTACAATGTTGTCCATGGGGTTAATAAGTAATAATGATTTTATTTTCACTGTTTGCGACCGGTAAAGCAGTCAGAATACATAATCGCAAATTGTTTTTATCGGTATTACTTCTGATGCCATGGCTTGATGTACGTGGTTTCTATTCAAATTTGTTATTCTCGTGGGTAAAGTAGAACTTAGTATAATATCGATCCAACTTTTAACAGTCGGGATTTTCCTCATCGTGTTACTGTTAATTATTGTTCGTCGACTATTAGTATAAGATGAAGACTATAAAAAACTATGAAAGAACTCGTTATTACTTTTATTATGAAAAATCTTATTTCAGTCTGAATATGCTGGTTTATAAAACACGTTCATTACACCATTTAAAAAATGTTATTTCAGCAATTAAAAAGTTTGAAATTTAATACTTTTATTATAATATGATGAACCTACTTGGTTTTTATCTGCAAATCGTATTCTAAAAATTCACAAAAACTAACTTATACGTAAGACTTTGGTAAAAATAAATTCTGATTAAACTCTGACTAAATTATAATATTTTATGATTCTTTAAATTACATCATTTCGCTATGCATTAAATGAGCAGAAAAATCATGCGCTAAAAACAGAAAAGTCGCCGAAGTAAAATTGAACTTTCGGTTGACTTATTTAACTATACCCTTCTAGTGGACATAACTCTCCACACATCTGCATCTTAAGATGTCACGGTTTTTAGTTCTTCAGATAATTTTTCTAAAAAAACGTCGAAATACTTGTTTGCCACCTCTACGATGATATTTTAAGACTCAAGGGATATCAGAAATAACGTCAGTAATCCTGTGTTATCTAATTTCTTATAGAGAAAAATATAATGTTGATATTTCTGGCACTTCACACTAAAGCGTGTATTCTGTGTTACACAATTTCGCTAGTTCCGTTAATGTAAAACTGGTCTAACGTAATTTAGAATTAATTACCTGAAGAAGTCAGAAATGGTATTTGAGGGAAAAGTGAAGGATATACTTAGAGAAGGCAAGAGTGGAATAACAACATTGTAACACTATATACAGAAGAAACTTCAATTTCTAAGTGACGAAGTCTAACGATAAAGTTTTATAAGTGTGAATTTTTTAACCAGTCTCAACCGATCCATATCAGTAATTAAAAATCTCTTTATTCCACATTCATCTCTCCGTAGACGCCTCAGCGACCCAGCTACAGCTTTGCCTAAATATCGTTTGGTTCATTCATCCCCTTTTTCTATAATATTTTATTTAGCAGCTCATTTCCTCCATTAATTTGTTTGCCCAAGTGGATTCCATTCTAGGCATCTTTCTGACCCGACCAGCGCCTTTAATTACTATCTGATTGAACAAGTCATATAATTTATCTAAACATCTCTTTTAATTTACTAGATTATATAAACGTCCTTAAAATTCCTTTTACTCTACACATTTCTTAGAGATAATCAAAGCTAAATAATGTCTGTTCTTTCTAGTCATTAATGATGTGTTATCAGAGAATGAACAGAATGTTTGGCGTGACTAAAAATAAAGTTTTGTTAAACTCTGATAAAGAAGACTTGAATTTCTAACAAAGGTCATCCGTGGAATGCTTATAAATTCAGTAAGTTCACCACTAAAAATTAAAAAAAATAAGATTCACATTCAAATTGGGCTGCCGAAATTCTTCAGTCGGTTAATATTAATAAGCATGTATGTTTCTTATGTGTTCACATGCCTTCCAAAATTCCACACTAACCTTCCTCTAAAGAAATTTCACAATTGTAAGAGAAACCATTGCTAGCGGCATTCCATGCACTAGTTACGTCTCATGCGAACTGTACTTCAATTTATTTACTCCAACGAATCACAAGTTCCCAGCGAGTTTTGCAAATTGTGCAAAACAGCGCGTGATCGCTACCAGTTACGTTACGTTATTCAGATCAGCCATCCACAGTCACTCCTAATTTGTACTGCTTTGTTAACATAAACGTCCCATTAAGTCGCCGTGTAACATCGTTACTCAACAACTCTCGTTACTCATTCTCTGTTCTACATAATTAATACCGGTGCCACTAGTTACATAAGTCATAAAATGCCCTGGCGTAAAAGCAAGTCATTGCTGAAGAGACAGACGGTTGTAAATGTTATTATACTTATTATTATTGTTTAACGATTTATATATTGAAGGCATACATTTTATGATTTTCTACTGAAGCGACTTGTCACATGACACACGTGACCAGCGAAAGTTGAACACCGTACAAATGCTCGACCGTACTGCTCTTTGGCTCTCTGGGTGAGTATTGCTGTTCGATCAGAAATTGTAAATTACGTAAAATGATCAATTTAATGAAGTTTTCAGTACACGATGGTATTCCTAAGTAAGTACAGTAACATATTAACAGACTTAGAATTCACTCCGTTGTGGTCAAAACATGTCTAGCACATAGGCTATAGAGCTCAATGGAGCTTTTATTCTGTTCCGTTTCAATCACTGGTGGGGTTATTAGTTAACAAACTACCTAACTAACTAACTTAACAACTTTGCTTAGTTAAAAATATCTATAAAATGTTTTGTTAGAGTTACATAATGTGTGTATCGATAATCGGTTGTTAATGAAAAAAAATAATTTCAATTATAGTCTATCGTTTGACTCCTTCAGTAATGCAAATACTTGTCATTACGATATTGTAAATATAATTTGACACAATTCTCCCCAAGAAATTTGCCAAAATATTGCGTTTATATCTGACAGAAACCTAATTGATCATTAAACATAAGGATGCCTACCCTTATCTGCAGGAATTCAAGAGAAGAGTGCCTCGAGCAAGGGCACGTGAAACATATTTTATGTGCTACATACTACTGACGTTCCTGAGTTTGAGAATAGTACAGCAGCAATGTTTGTTGGTGACACTACGATATTGGTAGTGAGTAACAAGAATGAAGATTACACGGAGAAGATGCAAATAACTAATAACCGATCTCAAAATCAGATAAAACAAAAGGTGTATTAGACTAACTGCATCAAAATCTAATCACATTAATTTCAGTCTACCAGATGTCTTGAATGTAGCCGGCAACTATAACAAGTAAGTTCTCTGAGTTTCGGACTAGCTTGCAGTTTGGACAAAAAATAAAATGAAATTAGTGAATTTTAATTTTTTAAAGCTGTGAGTAAATTTCTTCATAACTATGACTCCTGAGTTAGGCGAGGAACGCCACGAGAAAGTGACCGTATCTTCTCACAGTTTAGGTTCCTAATATGAAATTACAGGTTACGACTCCGTCTACTCACTTGACGACTTGCATCTTATCATAGCTGGGTTTCTGCACTACAAGACAGCTGTACAATACACCACGGTATTGCCTACGTTTGTGCGACATTTGTTATGATAATTCGACTGATAATTCGAAACAAAATTAGCAGGCGGTAATGATAAATTAGATTGTCACTGATTTAAGCATAGCAATTTTCTAAGAAAAAGGCATGCCGTCTCTCAAAAGTGTAATTCAGAAATTGACGATACTGTTGATAAGATGACAATCTTGAATCACATGAAGAAAAACTCAAACCTCTTGAAGCAAAGGACGCAGCAGCTCTGAAAACATTACTAGCCAGCAAAATCGTGATTTAAGAGAATAATTACTTTATGAAATATGAAAAGAAAAATAAGGAAAATAATGATAAAAAACAAAAGACAGAAATTAATTAGTCGTTGCTGCTTTTCTTAAAGAAATAAATTTCACTCGTTTTTTTACAACTTGTAAACTGAGTCTATTACATTAAGTCAACTGTTACACTATGTTATATTATTAAATCAATTAATACTTCTGGTTTAAAACATACTATTTGCGTTTTAAATGAGAACACAACTCCAGTGTATTATAATTTATGTAGAAACAATACATATTACTCGTCATTACCGTGCTTAACGGATGTTTTGCCGGCTAAATTAAAAGAACTAAATTTATAAAAACCCTGATCACTCTATTTTTTTATATAACAATTTACTAATAACTTTTTCAGTAAGGTAGATTATTTCATTTTTTATCATTACGAATACAATAAATACGAAACATCTCGACCAGTTAGTAATTTGCTGTAGTTTTTGTAGTTAAATTTATAACCATAATGCCTAAATAACAAATAATTTAGTCCTACGTTCTAAGTTTAAATATTTTTTCATAGATATTTATAGACCTGATGTGTACACATATAACTAATAACGATATGTAGCACTTTATTTCAAACACAGCTTACAAATATTTTGAAGGCGATCCAAAATTTTCAAGGAGTTTTGAAAAATATTCATTTTTTCAAATAATTTTTGTAAAACTAAAAAACTGTGTAAGGTAGAGCAAAATTCCATTCTAAATACCGAATCCGTATTTTGAATAAAATTCTTCATAAGTTGATGCCTTACATAGACGTTTACAATTTTTAAACACTTTTGGTTCTATTTTTGGCCCACGGTGCTCTTAAATTAACAATAGAAGTCACTGTACCTTAATTTAATGACTCACATAGAGTTTTACAATATTTTATCTTATCTCTGTTTTGGGCGTTGGCGACCTAAAATTTTGAAATTTTCAAAACGGTGCACTATAATCAAATTTTGATTAAAATTCTCTTCGATTTATACCCTGCAACGATTTGTAAAATGTTTATAAATTTGTTATCCTGTTTGTCACCCTGGCATTTCAAAATTTTTAAATTTCCGTAAAATCAAATCGTTAGTTTGATACCCCACATAGAGTTTTGCTGTTTTTCACACATTTTCCCCTTCGAATTTTTGCTTTCCGCCCCTGTTTTTCAAAAATTTTCCCCTTCATATTTTTGCTTTCCGCCCCCTATTTTTGGAAGGCTCAGTCTAGAAAACAATAGGAATCTGTGAGATAAAATTATAGACATACATGCTAAATTTTACAAAAAACAGCTGATGAATTCAAAAGTTATTGTGTGACATAGCCCAAATAGACAGACAGACAATTGCCAAATGGTCGAGTTAACAGTGAGAACTTTATTTGCTCGCTCAGTTGTATGCAAACAAGCCAAATTGTGTAGGATGACATTGACAGGCAAACGTATACGGAAGGCTTATAACAAAAGATAAGAGAAAAACCGGAAATTGAATACAAAAACCGTACCGGTTGATTAGAAAAAATTGTAGGTAGGCTATATTTGTCACCACACAAAAAAATCTATTGTATCAAGGTACTTTTAAATTCGTGTGGACTTTTGTATCAAACTTTACGGGATAAAAAAGAACATTATTATGTTTTCAGAATAAAATATTAAAGAACACCGTCGAGATGCCTTGTTTCATCACGTACAGCGACCTTTGGAAGGATATTAAAATTGCGTTTGAGACCGACAAAATATAAAGGTTTGTAAGGAATTATGAAGAAAGACTAGGCCTATATCATGAGTAATCGTTAACTGTCAAACCACTAGATAACGCAAACTTGGTTTGATGAATCAAAAATAGGAAACCATTGAAGTTAGGGTAAAGCATTAAGTCCCAAATGATTAAGTAAAGCAGTACTGTGTAGTGCACAAGAAAAATGTACAACGTGAGAATTCTTAATTATAAGTTAATTATAACCGCCCATAAACCAAGATGGACAGGACAATAAGAAGCTTGACCCGGGATCTACATTTCAAAATTTCAAGGCGCCTAAGCATCCTCTATAGCACCACCGTACACAAGAAAATAAAAGGCTGAAAAATACAATTTTTTAAATAAAAATATTTTCTTAACTTATATTTAATGTTTTGTTTAAAGCAAATAATTTAAAAGATTTCATTCTTATCCTGATCATCAATTACCAATTTGTCTAAGAAAAGACTTTAGTTCAACAAATAAAATTTTATGGTCATCATATAAAATTTCTTGGTTTAATGGCCGTGGTCTACAATTAAAATTGGGGTGTTAGGCCTAATGTTCGTTGTTAAAGTTTACTAAGCTCATGCGGCGGGCATCTTCAAAGTATGGAACCGATTAATAAAATGCCCCAACTGTCACATGGAAAGATTATCACTGGGTAGGAACATTTTTCAATAATTTCCCAGTTCTGAAGATGGGTGCCTTGAGAGCTGCCTAAACGTTAACGAGGAGCAATAACACCAGTTTTAATTGTATACCACGAACACTAAGCCTGAAATTTTATATGATGATCATAATCACTCTGTTCAATTAAAATTTTATTAAAATTACCACTTCATAATTCTCAATATTTCTTATTTATGTAACTGGCCCTTGGATAACTTAAGGTGCATTACAATATATTATGAAGCATACGTATGTATGTTTCTTCACTGATAGGTTTCAACTAAGATCCGTATGCATAGTTTCATCTTTTTTGAAACTATTCAGGCAGAAATATATGTTCTATAACTTCTTCAACTCTACAACACCTTTTCTTGAAATTTACCTCAGTTGCGATACTGTTGGTTTTATGGTTTTTAAATACCAACTTTTTAACTTTGTATATCATTATACAGCAGCTATGATATAGCCTTATACCTTCATTTTTGTGATTCTAAAACTAAGCTTTCGTGTAGAATAGGATTCAATGTTTATTGCAAATTTGGGTTATTTGTGTTTGTCCTAGCTTACTTTTGATATCGTTTCACTGTACAATAACGGAAACGCTTAATACTTAAATTTATCTGTTATATGGATTTCCCGGTTGTATCCATTTCTAAATGTATCACTATTATTTCCGTCGTTTTGAAATTAATATCTGTTAGACACTATTAGTGTCCAGTCTCATTTAAATTTTTTCTGAAGTCCAGTTTATATATTGCGTTAGAATTTATAACTATATGTAGACGTGTAAAGTATTTGTACGAGTTTAGTTTCAAATTACCGCCATTTTGTATTATTTGAGTTCCATGAAATGACTTGCTGTTCGTAAATGTCGTGCATGATAAATACCCTATGTATAAATGTGTAATTACTTGGCTGTACGGTTTCTGAATATAATAGGCAACTCAAGTTAAAGCAGCTGTCTCGCCCCTCCATACTGTTTCCTTACCGCGCTTTCGCTGTGTAGTTCATGACCGTTTCGTTTTGTTTATTTACTTTTCTCGTCCGTATAAACGTCTGTAATTTCTCTTGACTCGTAACAATATAAAGTGTTAATGACAGAAAGCAAGTGTACAAAACTGAAGATCGTTAATTCGTAAATGTGATAATTCTCTATACATAAATTCTTATATAAATAAAGAAATAATCGTTATAAATAACGATCTAGAAATTGTTACTGAAAGTCAACTTAAACAATTCAGTTTTTTGATAAATTCCCTGCTGTTGTTCTTTTAGCTAGTCCTATTCCAACTGTTCAGACCTAAAATGTGTTCAAACCATGATTCGTCTGTGACGTCGGCTGCATATCGCGTTATCGCCCGACGAGATAAGGTCGGTCCGCGCCCCCCTCCAATCAATTAGTCAGCTCACGGCAGGGGGGGCCATTCCGGCTTCCCGCGCTAATCTAGCGATCAGCTGTTTTTGCCGCGTGACGTGAAATGGTGGAAGAAATACGCGCGAGTCTTGATTTACCATGCAATCTTAGCTGAGACAATGTCCTACTTAGCATCTCTCTGCTGTTTACACGAAATATTAACAATAATTGTAATGAGCTATTCATATAGAAAAAGGATCAAACAACAAGATAAAATGGTTTGCGGCAAAAAATAATGGTAAAATCTATTTCTACATTTAATAGAAAAGTAAGCAAGTCTGTCCACATACAACATTGACAAAATGGCACAAGATGTAAAATTAAGTCGGAAAGGAGGCGATATTATATATATATATATATCATTTTTTATTATTCGTTAATTTTATATTAATAGAATTATTTCGATTGTTATTAATTTACTTAGAAACCTCTGATGATACTGATATTTTTCAGTGAAACGTGCGTCAGGTGTTAAAAAGAATATACGAAATTATACTACTTGCAGAAGAAACAAATTGAAAACATCACAAATTTTATATATCTATATAATATTATATATAATAACAGTAATATATAATATTATATATATAATATGCCTGCCTGGGTGGGTGCGCGTACGTGCACACGCGTGCGTGTATAAACATTTCTATGTAGTATAATATATTTGAAACAAGCTTCCAATTATTATAATTATAATCAATATCATAATCATTTTCTTTATCTACATTTTCATTGTTATAACGTTAAAAACTGAAGCTAGTACGTTCGGGGATTAGGCGTCTTTTATAATAATCCCTCTCCCTTTGAAGTGCGCAACAGAATTCGGCTCTTACTTTTAACGGGTAGCATGGACGATATACCGTTATCTGGAAGTGCGTCTGTGGCTGAGGATGGTAGCATTCATTCCACCGAAGTTATGGAATCAAATGACTCTGACGAGGATTTCATCCAGTTTGTTACCAATGAACTATGCATAGACATAGTTGAACATACGTTAATACCAAGTTCTCCGAATAATGACACCGACGAAGCAGAATTGTTAAAAACAGAGGACTTGGCCCCGTCTGCAAGTGACAACGATGTTCCTCAAGATGCCTTAAAATATCTGGCCGGGTACATCGCATTCAAGTGCTGCTTCATTGATGAAAGTCTAGGTGTGAGAGGCGAAACATTGTGTCTTTCCGGGGAACATAGTCATGACTGGATATCGATTATATCAAAGGGGGGGCTTACCCATCCGTCAGACGAGTGGTTACAAAAACTGATTCAGTTTGAGATAGTTTTTACTTCTTTCCACGGACGTACAGTATCAAAACAAGTGAAAGTTATCTCTTATTTGGCCACCTTACTCAAATCTAAATTTCCAGAGGTGGACGAGAAAGTCATTTGTCTGTACGTCAGGACAAGAACATTCATCAGAATCCGCCATCTGAACAAACAGCTCAAACTCAAGTCACTTGAAAAGTATGCAGCAACAAAGAGTCGGCTCTGGGTAGCTTCGTCTTCAAAAATTTAAGTCACCTATGAAGGTATGTATCAACTAAATAACCATTTTCATTTCGTTGATAAAAGTATTTATGTTTACAACTAAACGTACTAGCTTCAGTTTTTAACGTTATAACAATGAAAATGTAGATAAAGAAAATGATTATGATATTGATTATAATTATAATAATTGGAAGCTTGTTTCAAATATATTATACTACATAGAAATGTTTATACACGCACGCGTGTGCACGTACGCGCACCCACCCAGGCAGGCATATTATATATATAATATTATATATTACTGTTATTATATATAATATTATATATATATATATAATTTGTGATGTTTTCAATTTGTTTCTTCTGCAAGTAGTATAATTTCGTATATTCTTTTTAACACCTGACGCACGTTTCACTGAAAAATATCAGTATCATCAGAGGTTTCTAAGTAAATTAATAACAATCGAAATAATTCTATTAATATAAAATTAACGAATAATAAAAAATGATATATATATATATATATAATATCGCCTCCTTTCCGACTTAATTTTACATCTTGTGCCATTTTGTCAATGTTGTATGTGGACAGACTTGCTTACTTTTCTATTAAATGTAGAAATAGATTTTACCATTATTTTTTGCCGCAAACCATTTTATCTTGTTGTTTGATCCTTTTTCTATATGAATAGCTCATTACAATTATTGTTAATATTTCGTGTAAACAGCAGAGAGATGCTAAGTAGGACATTGTCTCAGCTAAGATTGCATGGTAAATCAAGACTCGCGCGTATTTCTTCCACCATTCACGTCACAGCGAAGCAACCAATGAGAGAGTAATTGGCCGGAGTGGCCTACCTTATATTCTAGTTACATTGAGCTCACGGAGCTACAAGAGGCAAGAGCCTGTTCCGCGCGTGTGTTACGCAAATTTACTTTACGGTCGTCAATATGTTAACGATTCAATTTCAGTTAGCCTAAATTAATAGATATGCAGTCGTACGAACACGCGCGGATTCGCAGAATCGCATAAGTATAATTTAATCTGTTCTTTATAATAAACCGTTTTATACAGTCCACTTTTATCGTTTTATATTTTGTTAAACCCAGCCTATGGTTTAAAGTGTGAACAGCCGTTAACGCCAAGCTACGCAAGGGGACAGCAGGTTCAACCGCAACACCAACTGTATTTTACTCTTATATTTTTACTAGAATTTTAAGAGCTCACAAGTAGCCCTTAAGAGCCATTTCTAGTCGCCCTAAGATATTGTAACTTACTCTTTTTCTCCTGTCTTATTAAGCCACACGTTGTTCGCCAATTTGTAACGTAACGGTTATGGGGAGTGCTGATGTTTTATAAAGTTTATTTTGTTTTAATATTCAATAACTTTTAGTTTAGTTTATTATTTTTATTGATTTATTTAATTCAATTCAATCTAGCATTGAATCCAATGTAAATCCGATGAATGCACTGGAAGTTAGTTAGCGAAGTCGTTTTCAACTTCGGTTAATTTATTTTAAATTGCTATTCTTCCGTCGACTAGGCGAAGTGGTGATGTCAATTCCTCACTGAAAGCATAAATATTTTGTAAGAATGATCACTTACTTGTAGTGAGTCTTGCCGATCTTGCAGGGTCGATGTAGCAATCAAATTCGCCGCTGCGTGTCGTGCTATCCAATAAGAGTCGTTCACTTATTCTGAAATCTAGTCTATTGAAATGAACTAACTGACTCCGTTTGCTCGTATAAAATAATAATTTATTCTGTTCAACACTCCGTTTTAATGATCTAAAGTATCATTAATTATTTTAATTCAAGTTTAAATAACAAGAGTTGTTTGTTTTATAAAATTTGTCTCAGGGTGGTAAAACTGATTCCATTCCATACGCCCTAAAATTCATCGCTTCCCAATTGTCGGCGTGTTGGAATTGCGGCACCACTGCTGGTCGGTTCCCGATGTTTTCAATTTCTTCCCGTATTCTTGGGATTTCTCGGCGTTGTATGCCTTCGATCCGCTTGTAATTATTGTTGACTCGCGTCTGTATCGTATTCACGGTCGTCTCAATATCTAGGCACAGCTCTTCCGTTTTGCCGCGATCTGGACTTGATTGGCTTCCTCCAAGTTGTTCACTCGAATGTTAATATCCTCTTTGGTTTGTTGCAGTTCGTTACTGGTCTGCTTCCATTTCTCATTTATTTCGGATATTTCTTTTTTGACTTCTGTCATTTCCTCCTCGATTTTTTCGTTCAAAGCTTCCATGTTCCGTTGGCTATCTTGTTTCAGTTCATCTATTATTTTATTTAACGAGTCATTATTTTTCTGACTATCTGCTTTTAATTCCTCCTTCAAGTCCTTGTTGCTGTCATCTGTTTTCATCTATTTTCCATTTTTTCACTTAACTCCTTCTTTAATGATTCCAAATTCTTTTGGCTATCTTCCTTCATTTCCTTTATCGCCTTCAGTATTTCCAGGAGATTTCTGTCCCCTGTTTGTGTGGGTTTCTCGGGTTCCATGGGAGGTAATCTCGCTTCGATGTCTTCCACCGGCGTCGACTCCTTTTCGTCCATGTTGATTTCTGGTTCCGCCTCCACTGCGTGTTTCTTGGATGTTGATCTCTTTTGGTACATGTTCTGTTCTTCTGGTACTGCAGCTGCTTGCTCGAAATTAGGTAAGACTGAGTTTATTGTGTTTTATTTATTATTATTTCTGACCTAATTTAAGCCTCTTACGTTGTGCGCCAATTTATAACATACTCTTTTTCTCCTGTCTTATTAAGCCACACGTTGTTCGCCAATTTGTAACGTAACGGTTATGGGGTGTGTTGATGGACCGTTTATTTTGTTTTAATATTCAATAACTTTTAGTTTAGTATATTATTTTTATTGATTTATTTAATTCAATTCAATCTAGCATTGAATCCAATGTAAATAAATCCGATGAATATACTGGAAGTTAGTTAGCGAAGTCGTTTTCAACTTCGGTTAATTTATTTTAAGTTGTTATTCTTCCGTCGACTAGGCGAAGTGGTGACGTCAATTCCTCACTGAAAGCATAAATATTTTGTAAGAATGATTACTTGCTTGTGGTGAGTCTTGCCGATCTTGCAGGGTCGATGTAGCAATCTAATCTGTAGATTGACTTACCGTATTCAAATTCGCCGCTGCGTGTCGTGCTATCCAATAAGAGTCGTTCACTTATTCTGAAATCTAGTCTATTGAAATGAACTAACTGACTCCGTTTGCTCGTATAAAATAATAATTTATTCTGTTCAACACTCCGTTTTAATGATCTAAAGTATCATTAATTATTTTAATTCAAGTTTAAATAACAAGAGTTGTTTGTTTTATAAAATTTGTCTCAGGGTGGTAAAACTGATTTACAATATCAGTGTATGGTTAGAATGCTTTTTGGTTAAAATAAGTTAATTCATACGTGGGTTCTTTTAACTTGCAGAATACCAAATTATTTACTAGAACTCTTATTCTACCGTTATTAGGCAGTTTGAAGACGATTACAATTCAATCATCTCTTAATAATTAACATTCAAAATTATAACCATGCCTGCTTTGGACATTTTAGGTTAACAAAATTATTAGTCAATCGAAAATAAATGATTTAAAGTACGTTTGTTAACGTTAAAATAACTTTTGATAAAACATTAAAAATGTGAACAATAAAATAGTATTTTGAAACAGTGTTGTTGAATTGAACATCTGAATCATCATTTGACTCTACAAAAAGGTAATTGTATAGTTGTAAGTATTTATATAGCTTGACAACCTTAGTTTCTTATTAATAATAGACTTAAACATTTAAATAATAATAGTAGTAGACTCTTCCTAAATTACAAAACATAAATAGCATTGCATTTTTCATTAACTTCCCTTAATTGTTTCATACAGTTGACAATTCTCAATCGCTTATGAATGCTTGTTGGTTTGATCTATGTTTAATAAGCAACAAGTCTAATCAGGTGTGGTTATATCACACTCAGCATTTGTACATAATAAATGATTATTCGTTTGCAAAATTCTTAAAAATAGTATATTCAATTTACGTTGAGGATTGTCATTAGTCCAGTTGATTGAATCATATTAATAATGCACCTTAATCTACATACTTTATTTACACACATTATTAGAATGTGGTTCGATTAAATCGTTTTTCAAATGCTTAATTAATATCACTGAACTCCATTTTTATAAATTAAATCCTGGAATTGCTATGGATTATACATTTAGCAATCCTTATTACGCACTGTTACACTTGAAACACCTTCAATACTTCACTTCACTTGAAACACCTTCAACACCTTCAATAGTTATGTTGGCACAAATTGAGGTTATGTTGCTTTGTTTACAACGGTGACGCGCACAAATTATATGAACAGCTGTTTCTTTAGCGGTGTCGAGTAGCCGTCTGCCTTCCTCTGAGGTTGATGATAAAGTCCCTCGATAAAGCATCTCTCTCTGCCGTTCCGTCTTGTGATCGTTGTAAATTTGGCTAATTTCTTGGATCTGATTGGTTGACGATCTTTAATTTGATGCACATACCCCTCCGCGCATTATTTTAATTGTTGTTATTAGCGTGGGGTGGCTGGTGTGGAGATTATAAACATTTGCTCGATTTGACACAAATATCTTATAATTGTAATAACTTTCTTATTATGGCATAGATTCGAAATCTAAGCTTATCACTGTATTGGTAACACTTGGCTCTTTATTTTGAGTCCACTCATGGTGTGCTTCGGTTCATTATCTAGGGAGTTAATGTTTGAGATTATCACATTACACTATTCACTATTAATTGTATTTATTCTTAAATTAAAACTATTTAATGGCAATCATACCTCCTTGTGGGCATGCCTTCCAAGTCCTCCCACACTTCTCACTTATTTGTTACTTATATCTAAATACAAAATATAGTGCTTATGCTATCATTGACTTAGCCTATGAGTCTATTAATAGTATTTACAAATTATTTATAATAAAAGGTGTCTGGGTAACTTCTGTATTACTCCAGTTGTAAACATTAAGTCATTACAACTACTGTTAGTCTTTGTTTGTCTGGAATGTATTGTTATTCCTTAATATTTTTGTAAGTAATATGACCTCTATATGGCACTATGAGGTGTACATTTATTTTATACCCTTACTTGGGATTCTATTGTCTTTTCAGAATATTATTTAGTTTGAATAGTTTACTAGTAGTAGTATGTTGACAGTTAGTCTTGTGTTTTTAACATACTAGTCTTTTCCTTAGCGTATAGCATTGGATAATAGTAATTACACCCGGTGTCACATGACAGGTGTGCTTAATTATTCTTATTACACATTATGTCCTTGCTTATAATACTCTTATGCTATTATAATAGTGGTATTATATCTTACTTATGACATAGGTATTTGTCTGTTATTTATATTTAGCATTACAATGTGGTTTTATCTAGGTTTCACTTAGTGAATCCCATTTTGGCTGGTTTTGTTCACTTTCTTTACTTAAATTCTTATATAAAGATTACTCTTGGTATCTTATATTGGTATTGGTAGAAACCTCAATACGTCTACTTGATTTGGGGTACAAAATATTTTAGTTTTTGGTATGTTTTACCTACTACTAAATATGAAATTAGGTGGACAGTACATGTGTTTTAGGTTATGTGGTTTTATTATTTGTAGCAACAATGGGTGTATTAAGTTGATACAAATTTACATCTTTTAACCTTATTTATTCAAGCCTAGTTTTATTAATGAAAACTGGTAATTCATTATTTATTTCCTTTTTCTATCTTACATGATTTTTTTTGATTACTTGACTAACGATTATTATAATTATGAGACAATTCTAATTTTTTCTTGCATTACATTGATGCTGTGCATAACATGTCATTATGCTTTTATTTACAGCTTCTTTTATATTAACATTATTGTTACTTTCACTCTTTGTCTAATATAGGATGTCCTACTCATTTACTATATTATTAGTTGTATATGGGTCATCTAAGTTAGTCAGTTATTGTCTATATCTTCAATCTGTAAGTTCTTCAGTTAGTATTTATACGGGTAAGATGTTGACTGGCTCTTGGAATCTATATCTTATGCCATGGTTGTTAGGTGTCTTTCTCGTTGTATGTTTCTTCCTTGTTTTGATCGGTTCCTTACTGACCGAAACTATTGGGTTGTTGGTTCCTGTGGTACAATCATTGTTTGCTGTATCTTCTTTCTTCTTATAATGTTATTATATCTGTTATTTACCATTGGTTTTTATCAACTCCTGTGTTGTGAGCTTATTCATCTCGATGAGTTGCTCATGTAGTTTCATTCTTGGCATTTTAGATTAAACACTTGGTGTGTCTTGTTGATTCAATTATTATGACATGTGTTAATATTTTGGTTACTGAAACATTGGGTTCATATGTCTTGTTACATATTGCCCCCCCCCACCCTCAAAAATAGATCATTTGGATTAATTCCTTTATGGGATTTGAGAAATTATCTGTTACCTTGTTTCTTATTTATTTTAAGCTTCCGTCTTCTAAATCTTTTTTTTTTCATTTCCTATTTTAATACATTCTTATCTTTGATCTGATCTACTATCTTCTTGTTTGGTGGCTTATTCCCTGTAGTATTTAATTCCCTATCATTTCCCTAACATGGTAGTTGGTACAGGTCACAGGGGCACTCTTGGCTTCCATGCTCTGTTGTCCATCCTACATCTTCTGAGAACAGAGGGACGTACCGGCTGCTCAGGTATATTGTTGTTGGAGCTTATCTCTACAAACAAACATAAAAACTTAAAGTAGTCGTTGTGTGACTAATAAAAAATGTTCAGGGGTTACTCACTCAATTGCTGCTCAGATTTGACAATATCTTCATTCTTTTTCACTTCATTTTATTCTCTTTACTCTATTTGAAACAATATCATTGATAGATTTTTAGTCGTATGCATTTTCTCTTTTATTGATCTTCCTTTTACTATTTTCTGCTTAGTAACTGTATTAGTTGTAATAATAATAGTTGATTGCATATTTCATGTCTGGTCTTAATTATTATGCCTTCAAGTTTTGGTAAGTACTTGTTCTTCATTATTTGAGTATTTTTCCTCATAACATTGGTGTTGGTTCTGAATAGTATCTCTTCAGTGGTTGAAATGATTGTTAAATTATCTGTGTCTTGTATTAAGTTTAATAATCATTTTGTTTGATGTCTCATCTTTATTGGTTTGTTATTTTACCTTTTTTCTTTTTTTCCCTTTATAATACTCTCGTTGGTGGTTTTCTCCTCTACTCCTTCAAATGTTAGATTTTTTAACATTTATTCTGGATTGTTTTGCGAACTCCTTCGTTCGTAATCTTGGGGTCCATTCCCGGGTTGAGGGCGATCCTCTTCATAACTGGGCCGTCTATAGTCCTCTTGACTGCGACTCCTCCTGGTGTCGTTTCTGGGGTTACGCCTGTCATCGTAGCTATGACTTCTTTGTGGGCTACTGTATGCGTTTGAATATCTCACGTATGGACGTCTTCCCCCTCCATTGTTTCCGGCATGCACATAGTTGACTCTGCGATACGGTCGGTTTTGTTGACTGTAATTATTGTTCGGGTTATGATTATGATTATTGTTATAACCTTGGTTATTCGCCCTGTTCGGCGGATAGGTTGGGCCATTTGCCCGGTTATTGAAGTTATTGGTGCCGCTTGGTCGGTTGTTATTGTTGTTTATATTATTGTTGTTGTTATTGTTTGGGTTTGGTCGAAAAAACTGTCCTCTCTTGTCATTGTTGTCGTTACGGTTATTGAAGGTAGGGCGGTAATTCCCACGACTATTATTATTATTAGCCTGGTTCATTGAGTCATTATACCGGTCGTTCCCTTGACGACTCCTACGGTAGTATCGCTCATGTTCGTAACCTTCAAGTACCGCTGCCATCGCTTCTATCGTCTTTAACTGTCCGCTAAGTCTGGCCCTTGCGATACCTCCTTCATAATGGAATGCTAATTTGGTTACAAGGCTTTCTTCGGGGATTCGCGGTTCCAAGTTTCTCGCTAGACACACCTTTCCGAGAAAGTAGGCCGTCAGGGTCGATCCTCTGCTTGCTTCGTACCTACCGTAGCATATATTGTCCCGTACGATATTCTGTGTACTTTCGGACCAATACTTCGATTTGAACAATTCCTTGAACTCGGCGTAACTCTGAATATCGTGCCATGTTGCCGTCCACAAATTGTCATTCACTTCTTTGAAGTATTCGCCAATTTGTCCTCTTATGATCGGCCATCTGGCCTCTCGGTTCCTACTCAGGATCACATCTACTCGGGCGACGAATTCCATGGGGTTTCGTTTATACGCCCTAAAATTCACCGCTTCCCGATTGCCGGCGTGTTGGAATTGCGGCACCACTGCTGGTCGGTTCCCGATGTTTTCAATTTCTTCCCGTATTCTTGGGATTTCTCGGCGTTGTATGTCTTCGATCCACTCGTATTATTGTTGATTCGCGTCCGTATCGTATTCACGGTCGTCTCAATACCTATGCACCGCTCTTCTGTTTTCTCTTGCATTGCCGCTATCTGGACTTGATTGGCTTCCTTCAAGTTGTTCACTCGAATGTTAATATCCTCTTTGGTTTGTTGCAGTTCGTTACTGGTCTGCTCCCATTTCTCATTTATCTCGGATATTTCTTTTTTGACTTCTGTCATTTCCTACTCGATGTTTTCGTTCAAAGCTTCCATCTTCCGTTGGCTATCTTGTTTCAGCTCATCTATTATTTTATTTAACGAGTCATTATTTTTCTGACTATCTGCTTTTAATTCCTCCTTCAAGTCCTTGTTGCTGTCATCTATTTTCTTATTAGTGTCGTCCATTTTTTCACTTAACTCCTGCTTTAATGATTCCAAATTCTTTTGGCTATCTTCCTTCATTTCCTTTATCGCCTTCAGTATTTCCAGGAGATTTCTGTCCCCTGTTTGTGTGGGTTTCTCGGGTTCCATGGGAGGTAATCTCGCTTCGATGTCTTCCACCGGCGTCGCCTCCTTTTCGTCCATGTTGATTTCTGGTTCCGCCTCCACTGCGTGTTTCTTGGATGTTGATCTCTTCTGGTACTGCAGCTCCTTGCTCGAAATTGGGTAAGACTGAGTTTATTGTGTTTTATTTATTATTAATTGTAACCTAATTTAAGCCTCTTACGTTGTGCTCCAATTTCTAGCTTACTCTTTTTCTCCTGTCTTATTAAGCCACACGTTGTTCGCCAATTTGTAACGTAACGGTTATGGGGTGTGTTGATGGACCGTTTATTTTGTTTTAATATTCAATAACTTTTAGTTTAGTTTATTATTTTTATTGATTTATTTAATTCAATTCAATCTAGCATTGAATCCAATGTAAATAAATCCGATGAATGCACTGGAAGTTAGTTATCGAAGTCGTTTTCAACTTCGGTTAATTTATATTAAGTTGTTATTCTTCCGTCGACTAGGCGAAGTGGTGACGTCAATTCCTCACTGAAAGCATAAATATTTTGGAAGAATGATCACTTACTTGTGGTGAGTCTTCCCGATCTTGCAGGGTCGATGTAGCAATCTAATCTGTAGATTGACTTACCGTATTCAAATTCGCCGCTGCGTGTCGTGCTATCCAATAAGAGTCGTTCACCAATTCTGAAATCTAGTTTATTGAAATGAACTAACTGACTCCGTTTGCTCGTATAAAATAATAATTTAGTCTGTTTATCACTCCTTTTTAATGATCTAAAGTATCATTAATTATTTTAATTCAAGTTTACATAACATGAGTTGTTTGTTTTATAAAATTTGTCTCAGGGAGGTAAAAGTGATTTACAATATCAGTGTATGGTTAAAATGCTTTTTGGTTAAAATAAGTTAATTCATACGTGGGTTCTTTTAGCTTGCAGAATCCAAATTATTTATCAGAACTCTTATTCTACCGTTATTAGGCAGTTTGAAGACGATTACAATTCAATCATCTCTTAATAATTAACATTCAAAATTATAACCATGCCTGCTTTGGACATTTTAGGTTAACAAAATTATTAGTCAATCGAAAATAAATGATTTAAAGTACGTTTGTTAACGTTAAAATAACTTTTGATAAAACATTAAAAATGTGAACAATAAAATAGTATTTTGAAACAGTGATGTTGAATTGAACATCTGAATCATCATTTGACTCTACAAAAAGGTAATTGTATAGTTGTAAGTATTTATATAGCTTGACAACCTTAGTTTCTTATTAATAATAGACTTAAACATTTAAATAATAATAGTAGTAGACTCTTCCTAAATTACAAAACATAAATAGCATTGCATTTTTCATTAACTTCCCTTAATTGTTTCATACAGTTGACAATTCTCAATCGCTTATGAATGCTTGTTGGTTTGATCTATGTTTAATAAGCAACAAGTCTAATCAGGTGTGGTTATATCACACTCAGCATTTGTACATAATAAATGATTATTCGTTTGCAAAATTCTTAAAAATAGTATATTCAATTTACGTTGAGGATTGTCATTAGTCCAGTTGATTGAATCATATTAATAATGCACCTTAATCTACATACTTTTTTTACACACATTATTAGAATGTGGTTCGATTAAATCGTTTTTCAAATTCTTAATTAATATCACTGAACTCCATTTTTATAAATTAAATCCTGGAATTGCTATGGATTATACATTTAGCAATCCTTATTACGCACTGTTACACTTGAAACACCTTCAATACTAGTGTAGTTATGTTGGCACAAATTGAGGTTATGTTGCTTTGTTTACAACGGTGACGCGCACAAATTATATGAACAGCTGTTTCTTTAGCGGTGTCGAGTAGCCGTCTGCCTTCCTCTGAGGTTGATGATAAAGTCCCTCGATAAAGCATCTCTCTCTGCCGTTCCGTCTTGTGATCGTTGTAAATTTGGCTAATTTCTTGGATCTGATTGGTTGACGATCTTTAATTTGATGCACATACCCCTCCGCGCATTATTTTAATTGTTGTTATTAGCGTGGGGTGGCTGGTGTGGAGATTATAAACATTTGCTCGATTTGACACAAATATCTTATAATTGTAATAACTTTCTTATTATGGCATAGATTCGAAATCTAAGCTTATCACTGTATTGGTAACACTTGGCTCTTTATTTTGAGTCCACTCATGGTGTGCTTCGGTTCATTATCTAGGGAGTTAATGTTTGAGATTATCACATTACACTATTCACTATTAATTGTATTTATTCTTAAATTAAAACTATTTAATGGCAATCATACCTCCTTGTGGGCATGCCTTCCAAGTCCGCCCACACTTCTCACTTATTTGTTACTTATATCTAAATACAAAATATAGTGCTTATGCTATCATTGACTTAGCCTATTCTAATACTATACAGGGGAAACAAAAGACAATGTGAACAGTTACTAACGCACATAAACAAAATACATAAAAACATAACCTTCACTGCCGAATACGAACACAACAATACCATAAACGTCTTAGACCTCTCCATCACAAAACTAGAACACAAGCACAAATTCAGTATATACAGAAAACCAACTACAACTGACACACTAATACACAACACCTCCAATCACCCAATACAACACAAACTAGCTGCTTTTAGAACCATGATACATAGACTTAACAACATCCCCTTAGATGAAATAGACTACAAAGACGAACTAAACACGATAAAATATCTAGCGGAATCTAACGGTTATGACAGAACAATAGTCAGTAAACCCTACACAAAACACAAAACAAACACCAGACAAAGACAGAAAACAACAAATTCATAACACTAACATACATTAACAAACAAACTGAAAAAATTGCCCACAAATTCAAAAAAGCAGGATACAGAATCGCTTACAAAACTACTAACAAAACAGAACACACACTATCAAAACGCATGCCCAAAGCACAAAACAAATTCGATCTACCCGGTGTATACAAGCTAAATTGCTCAAATTGCAATAAATTCTACATAGGCCAGACAGGACGTAGCTTCAAACAGAGATACATTGAACACACAAAAGCACTCCACACCACTACAGAATCTACCTTTGCAAACCACCTCATTGAAGCAAACAATACATATAAAAACATCGGCAATAACATGAACATTCTACACGTACACACAAAAGGCCGAAAACTAGACACTCTAGAACAATCAGAATTATACAAACACACAAAAACAAATAAAAACGACATCCTAAACGAACAGACACAATTCAAATCGCAAGCTTTATTAGAACACATCTCACCACACACACACACACACACACAGCTTCGATCTTTCGAAAAACTATCCCGTCGCCAACAACAAGACGGACAACGCTACATATGGCAGCCTCTGATGAAGCCTTCTAAAGGTGAAAGCCGGTTTAGGCTGTAAGGTAAAACTTTACGTTTTTACTTATAAAAAACGTACAGTGTTCCGAGTCATCAATACTATAGTGATATTTAGTTAAGTAACGGACACGTCATGGACAACGAAATCCAAGAATCTATTTAATTAACTTAAATTATTGCACTTAACTTGATATAAGTACTGATTACATTTCAGGATTATTATTTTCAGAAATGATGTATGTAAACCAGTTTTCCCCATATGAAGTTAGTTAAAATTCTGTAATGGGGTAAACAAAGGCATTCCAGGCCTTTATGGTAGTAGATTTGTATTACTAAATTTGAATTTACACAAATAGTTCTCTTTGATTAACCAGAGTTACACACACAAACTAAATGCTGAGTGTCCTCCTGGTGTATAAATTCAGCTAAAACTCTATTCCAAAAACTTACCTTGTTACTAGAATATGTGACATGATGAACTTTTCATGTGAAATAGTTTAAATACTTTGCATTGAGTGTTAAGCATTTTAGTAATTTTTATTTATGCAGGCGTATAGCAAAATCTGATTATCATGAAAATTAATATGGCATTTTGTAATAGCAATTAACTTATTAGTTCCTGGTGTACTACCGACTCATATTACAAGACCAATTTTTGTTTAATTGAAAAGATATATTTTTGTTGCTTCTTTTGGTACAATCTGTAAATTACATGACACATATCCATAAAGGTTTGAAAATATGCTTATTGCAGTTTGATACGAACAAATTCTCAAAAAACGAATACAAATTTGTTATGTTTAATCACACCAGCTTTACTTTCTATTTGAAATGAGCCTTTTATCCAAATTTATTACACAGTATTGTGCCCCAAGATATATCACTACATTTGTATACTGTAATACAGTAGTGGTAGAATATTATCATTCCACTAATATTACCCTAACATAATAAATGAAAATACATTATATACACATCTTTTGACATAATCATCCTTTCACTTATCACTTTTTGCCTATTAATTTATTTGATGAATATATATTTAACGATTTATGTAAAATACAACAGGTGTTTAACGGACATGTACTATGTGTAGACCTCTTATGTCCCTCCTCGGCAGGTCGAAGCTCAATTGGCACTAGAGGTGGGCCGATATACCTGTAACAGGTATTTTGGAACGATATTTTTGATCAACATCAGCCACTCTATAGGTTATAACTCAATATAATTAAATACAACTATTTCACTAACGACTCGGAACACAAAGTTTTTTTGAGTAAAAGCATACAGTTTTACCAACCGATTTTAGTTACAAGTTGGTGACTAGTATAACATATAATTTATTAGCATATAATCTGTATTATATATCTGCATATCACACGAGAATAAATGTAACAGCAGGATGAATTATTTCCTTTATTAAAAACAGCTTCGTCTCTTTGCGCAGAATGAAGTATACAGGACGAAAAAGTGGCTCATACTAGTTCCTACTCGAAATATGCTTGATACTACCTGTTCCTAAAATACTAGGTGTTCCTAAAATACTACTGTTCCTCTGATACGCTTAGTATTTGTAATACGCGTTGTTCCTTGTGTAACGGTGATACCACTAGTATTTGAAATACCTAGTATTTTAAATACGCGTTATTGGCTGTTCCTTGAGTTCCAGCGATATTTTTGTACGCCTAGTATTTGGCCTTGGCGTATTCGTTTACGTGATACTTGCGTACTTTTTGTGTGTGTGTCTGTGTAGGTGCGTAGGGGGTGTGCCTCGACTCGGAACAGCGTCGCCGCGAATAACAGGTATTTCAACTTTTCAGTCACTGTTACATCCGTTCCACAAAAATATCGTTCCAAAATACCTGTTACAGGTATATCGGCCCACCTCTAGTGCCAATTGAGCTTCGACCTGCCGAGGAGGGACATAAGAGGTCTACACATAGTACATGTCCGTTAAACACCTGTTGTATTTTACATAAATCGTTAAATATATATTCATCAAATAAATTAATAGGCAAAAAGTGATAAGTGAAAGGATGATTATGTCAAAAGATGTGTATATAATGTATTTTCATTTATTATGTTAGGGTAATATTAGTGGAACGATAATATTCTACCACTACTGTATTACAGTATACAAATGTAGTGATATACCTTGGGGCACAATACTGTGTAATAAATTTGGATAAAAGGCTCATTTCAAATAGAAAGTAAAGCTAGTGTGATCAGACATAATTTTTTTTTTTTACTACAACTAAGTTTGCACTTATCTAGTAGTTTTCATTTCATAAAACTATCACTTATTGTTAGGAATTATTCCACTGAATGACCCTAGTGTCTACACGTACTTTTCACGCGGCATCAATGCTTACTGCACCAGGTCCCAAGGTTTTGTCCTTTTAAGTCTCCGCACTACGCTACTGTTATCCAGCATTTGCAGCACAGCAATGTTGTCATGATTGTGAAGTCTGTGTTCATGCTTCACTGCTGTAATTCTTATTTCTTCAAGGACAGTATTCATGTTAAGGTCTTTATGAATATTGTCATTTCGAACATACCACGGTGCATTTATTATTTTGCGTAGTACCTTGTTCTGAAAAGTCTGTATAATTTTGGTATTAGTTTTCTTGGTGCAACCCCAGATCTGCGATCCATACGTCCATATTGGTTTCAGCACTTGTTTGTATAAGAGTAGCTTGTTATATATACTTAACTCAGAATGTCGTCCTAGCAGCCAATACATTTTCCTGTACTTAATATCAAGTTCTTGTTTTTTCTTTTTAACATGCACCTTCCAGTTTAGTTTAGTATCAAGCCACATTCCTAGATACTTAGCTTCATTTTCACATGGGATCACTTGTGAATTGATTGTTATAGGTACTTTCACCACTTTTTTATTTGTGAAAATTACATAGGTAGATTTACATTCATTGAGCTTCATGCGCCACTTTTTGGTCAAAGCGCTGACTTTATCCACAGATTTTGCAGATTTACTGTTGCTACTTCAACAGTTTCTGCAACAGCCATAATAGCAGTATCATCTGCAAAGGTGGCCATGGTTGTATCTTTATCTTGTGGTATGTCTCTGGTGTATAGCAAGTATAACATTGGTCCAAGAACACTTCCCTGTGACACACCAGCAGATATTTCCTTAAATTTAGAATAGTCGCTACCACATTTGACATGGAAGAGTCTCTCGTTCAGGTACGACTTCAAAATCTCACAATACTGTCTTGGAAGATATTGCTGTAGCTTGTAGCTAAGACCTTTATGCCACACTTTATCGAACGCTTGAGCGACATCAAGGAAAATGGTACAACATACTTTCTTTTCTTCTAGTGCATCCTCAATTATTCCAGTTATCCTGTGGACCTGGTCTATTGTTGAATGTTTGGTTCTAAATCCAAACTGATGGGTGGGAATCAGCTCTCTCTCCTCTAAAATAGGTTCCATACGCTTAATCAGTAATTTTTCAAACACCTTGGATATTATCGGCAGCAAAGAGATGGGTCGGAAAGATTTCTTATCGTTTGGATCTTTCCCAGGCTTGACAATCATTATGACTTCTGCCACTTTCCACTGTCTTGGAACATATTTTAATCTAATAGCTGCATTAATAAGGTGCAACAATTTAATAAAGCCTTTGTTAGGCAATTCTTTCAGTATCTGTCCTGTAATCAAGTCATATCCGGGAGCTTTCTTAGCACTCAAATTGCTTTCGAATACTTGTTTCAGTTCTGTAAGTGATACCTGACTGATTTCTAGACTGTCGTTTTTTGAACTTGGTACAATTCTTTCATCAGCCGTTTGCTTAGGGAGTGGTTGGAATGAATTTTCTAAATATTCTGCAAATATCTCTGCTTTTTCTTTATCGCTCCTTGCCCATTCATTATTATCTTTTCTAATGGGTGGTAAATGCACTTTAGGTATAACAAATTTGTATTAGTTTTTTGAGAATTTGTTCGTATCAAACTGCAATAAGCATATTTTCAAACCTTTATGGATATGTGTCATGTAATTTACAGATTGTACCAAAAGAAACAACAAAAATATATCTTTTCAATTAAACAAAAATTGGTCTTGTAATATGAGTTGGTAGTACACCAGGAACTAATAAGTTAATTGCTATTACAAAATGCCATATTCCTTTTTCATGATAATCAGATTTTGCTATACGCCTGCATAAATAAAAATTATTAAAATGCTTAACACTCAATGCAAAGTATTTAAACTTTTTCACATGAAAAGTTCATCATGTCACATATTCTAGTAACAAGGTAAGTTTTTGGAATAGAGTTTTAGCTGAATGTATACACCAGGAGGACACTCAAATTTAGTTTGTGTGTGTAACTCTGGTTAATCAAAGAGAATTATTTGTGTAAATTCAAATTTAGTAATACAAATATAGTACCATAAAGGCCTGGAACGCCTTTGTTTACACCATTAAAGAATTTTAACTAACTTCATATGGGGAAAACTGGTTTACATACATCATTTCTGAAAATAATAATCCTGAAATGTAATCAGTTGTAAAGTTAATTACATTTTAATACATTTAAATCGTAAAAATAATTTTCTCCCACTTACTGTTTAGTGTTCCTCCAACCCAGAGTTCGTCACACGAACGTTAAAATGCAAGTATATTTATAGGGTTACACAACAAACGTACGCCACACTCATTTGTTTGATGTAATAAAAAAAATTTTATTATATCATTACTTCATTTTAAATAAAATTTCAACTAACTCAACTTTTCTCTCTTTTTTCAACAGATAAAACAGGCACATTTATTTAAACATTTTCTTATTCTAATGTATATTTTATTAATCAAGGCGAACCCAGCTTGCCACACTCTCGCATTCAGACAGTTTTTTAAAGCCCCCACATTTACCTAATTTAGGCCTTTATAAGAAAATATTTGAATGGAATACTGTAACTTGTTGCAGTAGCGTCCCCGCCGACCTCATGGCGCGTCCTGTAACATTCTCGCACTACGTCCAAACGTTTGATAGTTCACTTTTTGTTTTCTACACGCTCACTTGATTTTTACATCGTTACATATTACTGTCAACTGTTGAATTGTTTTATAAACTCTGATACCAACTTGGTTAGTCGGCAGACTTAATAAAATAAAAATTTGCCCGGGCAGAAAGTTTAGATGACCGCGCGCGGTCTGTATTGGTAGTCGACTGCACGAGAACTTTTTGTGACGATGTTACATGCGGGCGGACATCACTGCCTTGCCGGCGAACAAATTTCGTCGCCGCACACAGCCTTAGTTGTCAGTGTCTTAGTGGCTGTACCTATGTCACACAGGATTTTTTGAGTGCTGGCCGTCGACGATATTTCACTGCCTTTACTTTCGTCACATAAATGGGTGTGACTTACAGTTTGGTTTCCGGCATGTTGAGAGCATGTGTTAGACAAAATTCGCATCAAGCCATGTTTTGCGCCTTTCGTTTAGCGTGGGTTAGGCGCTCCGCAGATGTTGGTGTTTGCGCATTGGTGAGTGGATGTCACACAGCCGCAAAGTTCTAAGAATTGTATTATTGTCAACAGCACGACATTCCTTTATATGGTTACATCACCCAGCTACAGTGTACCGTTTCTTTGTTTGAACAAAACTTCTACTCAAACACGAGTCTGGCCACACATAGGAAATAAATTGTGCAATTTAATAAAATGAACCCAAATTGTTAATAACATAAAAAAACCCTTTTTGTCCCGTTACAATACCCCCCCCCAATGAGATATCTTCTGCCGAAACAGCAGAAATCTCATTGCTAAACCCCTAAGAGGACCGGTGAGGATATGGTTCCAACAAACCCCCATTTGCTCTAACACATCATGGGCAAATAACCCCCGTGGCTCGGCGACTATGGCCGCATCTGAATGAGATCATTGGACTTCTCTGTACGAGATCCCAACACCATAAAATCGAACAGACACGCACCACAGCGCACCTCACCTTCTAACATGCCACCCCAAAATCCAAACCCCTCGTCTTATACCATGCCAGATCCTCAACCAATGTTTCCCCTTTTCCTGCACACTGGGTAGCCTTTGGCAAGTACTGGGCGCATACATACACCTATAGTATTTTCTAAACAAACTCATCATTTAAAATCACAAAACATTCATTTTTAAATTCACTATTCTTTTAAGTTCAAAATCAGATTGTATCAAAACAAAAAAATCTCTTATCTGAATAGATTAATTCTCTTCGTTATTATTACTGATTAGAAAAAAAGTAAATTGAATATTTAATTAAAACATGAACTGCCGTATCCTAACATTTGATTATACATATATCCTAAACAATATAATTCAATAACCCTATTAATACACACAAACAATAATATAATCAGAATTTAAAACATCAATTTGATGGCAGGCACCAAAAAATATCAGAATATATATATATATATATTTTTTTTTTACTACTCCCCTTCTAATTCCTTAACCCCTGATACCCGTTACATATTCATGTATTCTGCGCTAGGCTTCTTGGCCCTTTCCAGCCTCATCCTAGCCGTAAACCACATCTCCCTCGTGACCTGTAACTGGGTCACCCCCCATCCACACTCACTATTACCCCCCTGGACTGTAGCGCCCAGTTGCTTTCACAAGGACTGATGCGGAAGGGGTGGACGTTTTTTTCTTTTATTCCACCCCCATCCTTGCTTCGGCGTTACATTAAAATTCGGTATTACACCTACTATTCTTGATTGATACGCCCCTAATGGACTACCACCCCTATCTGGGTGAAAATAGACCTGTTCCAAAATTTGGTAGATTGCCCACAAAATAACCCCCCTACTAAATCTAACAAACCACCGGGTTGACAAAATAAAACAAACCACAAGCCGGTTATATCAAGTGAAATTTATGATTTTCCACAATTAACTACTTTCACGGTCATGATCCGGTGAGGTCATTACCGCACTTAGGTGGGGAATCTACAGTTAAACATAAAACATAGATTGACATTGATACAAGTTACTTGGACAGTAATATACACATCTTATTTTCCAAACCCTGTTTCAGCTTGAACGTTCTTTCAATTTTCAATTTTAAATGAATATTTTAATCATTGTTTACATCAATTAGCATTTAATTTATAATTCCAGTTTGAATTCAAATGAAAATAAAGTTAAGTTCATTATTAAAAATCATCTTTTCTATTAATTTAATTACCTTTCATTAAATTTAATTCATATTGTTATAATTAACAATTTCAAAATTAATTACATTTTTCAAAATGATCCGACATAAAAATATTACCTACATTATTCAAAAAATTTACTTTCATTTCTTCACATCTTAATTTCTTTTATTTCATAATAGGATTTACTCATCAGAATACTGATTCATCAGACTACCACAGTTATCAACTTCAACACCTGGCTGTGAACATTAGTCAAAACATACAACACACCTGTTTACATAAACAGTAGTCTGCCAGACTGGTGTTATAAACACAGTTATAACATTCATGGTTACATCATATACTGACATATATTCTTCCTTCAATTTTTCATTTCTATAAATCTTTTACTGTTAACATATTTGTCAAAATCTATTTATTACAGTTCAAACCAAATATAATTTTAGTTCACCTTTCAGTTATTATTACTTTTTAATTACAGTTTCTATTTAATACCATTATCTCAATTCATTTTTATTATTGAATCAAAATCTTTTCACACCTGTAAACATTTTATTCTATCTGATTGGTATTATAACTTTATACTTACAGTACATTATTCACCTAGTGACATGAACACAAAATACACACCACACACACACACCAATATCTCCACGTAACCTCTGAAACATTTAATCACAGTGTTATTTCATATCAAACAATTTAACATTTATTTATTAATTAATCGTGATCAAATTCAAATCTCATAAAATAATTTAAACTCATTAGAAAAATTCAATTATACAACCTTTAAATCAATCAAAATATTTAAACATCTCAAATTATTTTAATTGAATTAATTATTGAACACACAACGTTTTAATTACTTTCCCCAATTACAACTCATTTATTATCTTCATCAAAATTATTTTGTTATTTATTTAGACTGCAAAATATTATTATTATTATCACCACAATTTCTACTACATACACACATTGTTTACATAACATCCTACAATACACACAATTACTTTCACTAAACATTTATTTACAATTCTTCATCATTACTTATTCAGTTGTATCACACTTCATTGTCCAAGTCTGCGAGGTCTGAACCATAAAACAAAATATTTAAAATTGTCCATTCATTGCTTTACTGTTTAGCCTCCATCGTCAAAAATTAGTCTTAGTTTCAAATAACAATTTTCAATTTTATTTACATTCCACATATGGCTATCTTGTGTGTAATAACCATAAAATTTTAGTTCATTCATTTTACCATAATAATCATATACCAAGTCAACATTATTTATTTCTGTCCGGTCTCCATTAGTAATTATATTCAATATCGGGTCAGTTATTTTTTCATCATAAGGCAAATTGTTATTATTTAAACATGTATAATTAAAACAATTCTCACTCTCTATTTTAACAGGTAAGTATTTAATACCATTTAACATCTCTTTCAACTCATTATAATCTCTCTTTAACTTATATAATTCTATCTCTTTATCAACACACAATTCTCTATCTAAATCTCTCTCATCATAACACCATCTCACACTTTCAACATCATTCCACACCGAGGGTATTAACTTATACAAAAATGGGAAACAACTCAAATCTTCCAATAACACGGGACTCTTGCCCTTCAAAAACAACACTTGTGAACACACTGGTTAATCATAAATATGGGGAAAATTTACCCTCTGCCACCATTCTACCTCTATACTATCTTTCCACTTTCTCTCTGACTCATAAACACACCTTAACATTCCATTATTACATTCTAAAATTTCATCATTACTCTCAATATTTACCCCATTATTCTTTAACATCATATTTTCACTTATATTGCCATAATTATCACTCCTATTTACCTCAGAATTGTAATTAACATCATTATCTAACACTACCTCTTCCACTATTTCGTCATCATTAATATTTGTCATAACTATAACATTGTCATCTACCTTCTTATTTAGTATTTGATTTAATTTAACTTCTAAATTTTTATTCATCTCATCAAACTTTTTCTCACTACTATTTATTGATTCTACTATTTGGTTTTTAAATGTATCAAGACGTGTATTAATTTCATTAATGTGTTTATTAAAATCAAAACTCTGTTGTTTGATTTGTTTAATTTCATCTCTCATTAATTTTATCTCATTATTCTGTTCATACAATTTTTTGTCAAAATTGCTATTTTGAGCGTCAAACCGACGTTCTATTTTATTGAATTTCTCATCAAAATCACTACTTTGTTTATCAAATTTAGCATCTAAATTGCTATTTATATTTTCAGACATTGTTTTTATTAAGTTAAACATATCGTCCATTGACAACTCTTTGACTCGTGCTGTCGCTGGAGTAGATTGTGCCGCTACATTGTCAGTCAACATTGACTCTGTACGAGTGTTTTCTAAACTTAATTCTTGATTCTCCATTTTGTAAGAGTACAATTATTACTTTTAAATCAAAATACTAACATCTATAACATCTACTTCTCACACAACAATGTATTCTCCTTACATATCACTTTGTGTTACTTCTCGTGTTTTTTTTGCGTATTCCTACTCAACCCTAAATCACGCTTGCATCTGTTGTAGGTGTGGAATTTTAATACAATTTAATTAATAAAATTCGTCCCTTTCGTGGCGCCAATTGTAACGTTAATTACATTTTAATACATTTAAATCGTAAAAATAATTTTCTCCCACTTACCGTTTAGTGTTCCTCCAACCCAGAGTTCGTCACACGAACGTTAAGATGCAAGTATATTTATAGGGTTACACAACAAACGTACGCCACACTCATTTGTTTGATGTAATAAAAAAAAATTTATTATATCATTACTTCATTTTAAATAAAATTTCAACTAACTCAACTTTTCTCTCTTTTTTCAACAGATAAAACAGGCACATTTATTTAAACATTTTCTTATTCTAATGTATATTTTATTAATCAAGGCGAACCCAGCTTGCCACACTCTCGCATTCAGACAATTTTTTAAAACCCCCACATTTACTTAATTTAGGCCTTTATAAGAAAATATTTGAATGGAATACTGTAACTTGTTGCAGTAGCGTCCCCGCCGACCTCATGGCGCGTCCTGTAACATTCTCGCACTATGTCCAAACGTTTGATAGTTCACTTTTTGTTTTCTACACGCTCACTTGATTTTTACATCGTTACATATTACTGTCAACTGTTGAATTGTTTTATAAACTCTGATACCAACTTGGTTAGTCGGCAGACTTAATAAAATGAAAATTTGCCCGGGCAGAAAGTTTAGATGACCGCGCGCGGTCTGTATTGGTAGTCGACTGCACGAGAACTTTTTGTGACGATGTTACATGCTGGCGGACATCACTGCCTTGCCGGCGAACAAATTTCGTCGCCGCACACAGCCTTAGTTGTCAGTGTCTTAGTGGCTGTACCTATGTCACACAGGATTTTTTGAGTGTTGGCCGTCGACGATATTTCACTGCCTTTACTTTCGTCACATAAATGGGTGTGACTTACAGTTATGTTTCCGGCATGTTGAGAGCATGTGTTAGACAAAATTCGCATCAAGCCATGTTTTGTGCCTTTCGTTTAGCGTGGGTTAGGCGCTCCGCAGATGTTGGTGTTTGCGCATTGGTGAGTGGATGTCACACAGCCGCAAAGTTCTAAGAATTGTATTATTGTCAACAGCACGACATTCCTTTATATGGTTACATCACCCAGCTACAGTGTACCGTTTCTTTGTTTGAACTAGAGGTGGGCTAAACTGTTATTTTAAAATACTAGGTATGAAAATACCGTTCCAAAAAAATAACAGGTACAAATACCTGTTATTGTATACTATATATACATAACCTATATTATCCTTTGTAAGTAACTCGTTTTGAGTTTCCTGCAGGTCTCCTATGTAATATCTTATTTACCTGTGCCACACCATACAATCTTGAAGTGAAATATTTTTTTTCTATTCTTCTATGTTATATAAACACGCGAAAATTAATTTTAAACGGGGGTCGAAGCTATTTACGAAGAAAAAAAAATAAAATAAATACTCCCATAAGCATGCATGCAAAAGTGAATGATCGCCATATTAACTGTGTAGACGGTGAGAAATGACATTTAACCTATCTTGCTTACACAGTCGTTTATATGCGATAACGGCTTCACTGATATCACTGTATACTATTTTTCGAATTGTTTCACTACAGTTTTGGATCACAATTCACAATAGCACCACTAACCTTTACTTTTCAACATATTTTACGGTTTAATTCACGCGTTATGTAGTGGCGAGGCGTTCGCGAACGGCTTAGCCAGAAAGAACTACTCCGTCAAGTGAACTATTGACTACAGTCGTTCGCGCCGCTGAACAGTAGTTCGCGTTAGCCACGCTCCTATCGGCCATTTATAAAACTAATCAGCGGTTTTTGGATTTGTAAAAGTCCATCAGTTCCGATGAATCGGAACAGAGTGAGAGAACAGACTATTTGAAACTTTTGTTTTATTGTCTGATTCATTGTTTGATTTATTGTTTGATTGTTCTTTCGACAAATTTTGGGATAAGTGTGATAAAATGAAATATCAGAGAATATCGTATTCTGGGATTGGGAGAAGTCGATTTACAAATTACATAACTAAAATGAATAATTTTTGTTACTTTAGATGTGTTATATTATTTATTACGATTCTTAAATGAGAGATAGGTATCACGATTCTGGCCGAAGGCGACATGAATAAATTTCTTTTCTTAAAATCTTTATGTTGAAACACCAAAAAATATTGGGAGGGCGCGCATGCATAGTAAAAATAAGCATGACATTGTCAATTTACCTTTAAAGATTCGTATTTTGCGTGTTACTTTTTTATTATTGTTAAATGGTAATTTTACGATTATTTCAAAGGCGATGCATTTTTTATTTGTTTTCGTGTGTTTATACGACATCCTAAACGAACAGACATAATTCAAATCGCACGCATTATTCGAACATATCTCACCCCACACACACAACATCGATCTTTCGAAATTCGATTCCGTCGCCAACAACAGGACGGACAGCGCTACCAGCGGCAACCTCTGAAGAAGCTTTTTAAAAGTGAAAACCGGTTCAGGTTGAAAGGTAAAACTTTATGTTTTTACTCATAAAAAACTTTGTGTTCCGAGTCGTTAACGAAATAGTTGTATATATAAATCATTTGCTAATAGTAAATAAATAATACATTCAAAACAGGCAGACGCGCCCCCATACCCCCCACAAGTTAATACTTAATTTTACTTCAAACTTAAGTGATAAAATTACAATAATAATTTTTTGTGCTTGTATTCATTTAAGATTAATCACACTGAAGTAAATTCTCTGTTGTTAGTCACTGTATGTATGAAACTTTTAGATTACTTGACCTGTCGAAATGAAGTTTTGGTTTAATTCTATCGTCCAGCTGTGCCTCCGTTTATTTGTAACGCATTTTCGGGCTAACATCTGGATGATTGTAATAAAATTTAATATGAAGGTACACTGTTTTACCATTGATCGATGTGTACACAATTTTTCATAAAATATTCTTCTGAGGGTTGAAATATACAGAAAATCGTAATAAAGTACCCTGACATGAAAATACAGGGTATCAAATTATAAGGAATAATTTTGTTATACCGTTAAATAATTAATTTATATATATGTAATTTTTACATTAAATTGTCTAGGATTTGTAAACATAAACAGAAACTATACGTATATTGTATACAAATTTTAAATAATAGCAATTGCATTATACACATATAAAAAATTCAAGTAAATAGAATAATACAAAATGCAGTATAATACAAAATTATTGGAAAGTTATACTAAAGTCTTCTAGTATTTCTAGTCTTCTAGTATTTAGTATTTCTTTCCATACAACATTTCGTGTATGGTGAGGATTTTGTGGTGGCAAAAGAACTTTTAAGCTGCTTCGTCTTTTTACTCTAGAAAACGCTACGTACAACATTCCACGCATAAAAACTGATATAAGTAAGAAGATACCAACGAATTCAAATGTTTGTCCTTGAGCTTTGTGGATGGTGATAGCAAAAGCAGGTCTTACGGGGAACTGATGCCGTTGCATAGTACATCCAAGGTTCACAAGAGCATTATTATTGTATTTGTTTTAAGTTTCAGTTCATGTGGTGGTAGATCAGCCATTTCGACGGAATTCAGGAATTCAGAAGTAAATTCGATACCTCCTTCTGGTAGATCTTTGACAGAATCATAACTTTTGTAAACCTTGTACTCTCTAGGAAGCTTTTCAATAATTTCTGCATTAGTTTTATTAACATCTTTATTTAATGGTGCTAGTATAGCCCTCTCCGTCATATCTTCATATCTGTTATTAGCCAGACAGTCTCCGAATACTTCTTCAATAAGATTGCCGTTTGAAAGAATATCCTCTGGTAGATCAATCTCATCCATAGCACTTACTGGCAAATCTCCATTGCCAACTTTTAATAAATATTCGGCAGTCTCTTTCCTTTAGATCCACACGCATATTTTCTGTCAGTGAAAAGAAGTTAAAATGGCGCCAAAGACTGCTTTTCTTAATCGAAAGGCCTACCAACTCACTGCGGTTAGCACGAGGTTGAGCATTTTACTCTGTAATAAAACGTACCTTTCTGTTCTAAGTCACAAAGAAGCAACAGCAACAGTTTCAAAAAACTCATAAATTATTATTAACTTTAGCTTACTAAAAATCTTTTTCGAACGTTTCAATACAAACCCTTGAATTTTTTGTCCATGACGTGTCCGTATATTAATACTTACCTCAGAGAACACGGAAAACGCAAGAGCGTAGAGGGAACACGTTATAAATTAAATACGTAATACGTTATTGCTCGCTTAATATTATTAAATAGAGTATACAATTATTGCTCGTCTCAACTCTTATTTTGTTTATTTACATTTATTGCAACAGCTATTTATTCTTCTTCGTATATAATGTTGTGATGTTATAGGGGCCTACAACTTGTTTCTTGTAACATTCTTGTAGCAAGTAGTGTACACTACTTCAGAAGAAACAAATTGTATAACATCACAACATTATATAATTGCTGCAAGAAACTTCGAGTTAACTATATAGAAAATGATGATTCTTCATATTGTTACGACGGTCTACTCTATCATCGTAGGTAGGCCTACAGTGGAAACAAAATAAGTACAAGACACCAATTAAGTCACTAATCACTCCTTTAATTTTTACAGTAAAACAGTTCGTAATTACCAACACAGTCTACTACAACAAATCAAATCAAAATGGTTCACACGCAATAAAATGTCACTAATATTAACACAATTGTATTAGGCTACAATAAATTCTAATTATACCGCCCGATTATAAAACGCAACACTTCACTAATAACTGCTTGAACATACACAGTAATCTCGCTTATAACTCTCGAACCGCTCTGTAAATATCTAGCACTAAAACTGAAAACTAAGGCCGCTACCGCCATGTATTTATAGTCCCGCTCACACACCAGAAGCTTCAAAACTGCGTCTTATCTCTCGTGTGAACTACGTAATTAACTGCAGCCTTGACACAAGCCGAGCGCCCGAGCGAAGCTCGGCACAGTAGAGAAGATTCTCGCAAAATGCCTATAGTAGCACGTACGCCACACGCGTTACATTGAGATCCTTCTGGCACATTCGATAAACGCGTAGATTGTTCTGGGCTGTCGTAGCAATACATAAAACCATCTACTTTAACAAAAACAAAAACCTCTTTAAATCTATGTCAGGTTTGTTTACTCCTAGTGAAAGTTTAAGTTAGTTTGGTAATTCTCAAAAGAGAAATTTTACCTTCTCCACTCTGTCCTAAGGTAGTGGTCGGCAGTGAAAACTGCTATCACAACTTCCTTAGCTGAAGAGGCGAACTGAAGCCGAAACAGAGACAAGCAAAAATAACCAGAGCGTAATGCTCAAAGTATAAGTTTGTGTTTGTCAAGCAATCTTTGTCAAACGGTAGTCCTTCAAAGCATTTAGTGAGAATTACCAAATTGTAATTTTGATAGAAAACTCCTCAGTGCCAAACTTCGCTTGTACTTTGTCTTTCGACTTTGACTCGCGTACTTTGTTCAACGTTAAATTAGTATTCCCAAAGAGAGATAGACCTATAAACTCTCTTATTTTCTTTTAAACAGTAAAAGCAGAAAATCACAGTGTAAAGTAACATTGTTAATACTTTTCTAAAACTAATTTATCTAAAACTTTGTGGTAGTTATCGATAGTATGAAAATCGCAACTGAACTATCGATAGTAAACATTTCAAAAAACCCCGCGGCGACGTCACAACGATTAACCAATGGCATAGGTCTGATGCAAATAACCCGCGAATTTATTAAAACCGCTTTATAAAGCTGATGTTGATTGGTAGATATAAAAAAAGCGCGTTTATGCACCGTTAATTTTAAAATTTTGCATATTCTCAATTGTCATTGGTTGCTAATGTGTGTGGGTGTCAGGAATCGGCGGCAACAGTACTGTATTCTCAGTTCCGTTGTTGTAACGAACCTCGTAAGATACGGTTATCGTGTATTTAATTATTTTGTGAATTCAGTGTTTTCATTTGTGTTATTGTGTTGTGTTATTGTGTGGTGTTAATATTAATTATTATTTCTGTTGTTTAGGGTTATTATTATAATGTACCATATATTATTTATTTAACATTTTACACTGAAATGGCCTGCCATGATATTCAGTGCGGTAGGACGTCAGACGAATGGATTCGAATGACTGAGTCTGAGATTATTGACTTTTTAATTTCCCACGAGGTTATTAAACGGTCAATAAATTGTCCTTCGTGTGGGTCCTCGTCGTCGACCTACAGTTTTTGTCGAGAAGTTTTTATTTTCGACGCCCAGCGCACTTCAGCTAAGCTGAGGGGCCCTGGAAAGACTAGAAGTCGACGAAGCCAAATTTTGCCGTCTGAAATATAATCGGGGCAGGTTCATTGAAGGACAGTGGGTGTTCGGGGGAGTGGAACGCGGTTCTGGCAAGTGTTTTTTGATACCGGTTGAGCGCCGGGATTCCGCTACTCTCCTCAAAATAATTGAGGAGTGGATTAAGGTAAGAGTTTCATCTTTTCATAATTATGGTAATGCATGCATTTCATGTGAGCGCGCGCGAGCGAGCGCGTGTGTGTGTGTGTGTGAAATATTTCTTTTTCTATTCTATGTTATATAAACACGGGAAAAATAATTTTAAACGGTGGTCGAACCTATTTACGAAAAAATAAATAAAATAATTACTCCCATAAGACGCCAAAGAATGCCATATTAACTGTGACAAATTACATTTAAAGATTTTTTAATTTTATTTAGTAGTATAAAAACGCGTGTTATTTGGCGCGTAAATTTGATGAACTTCAGTCATAGGTAATCCGCGCATGACGTCATGACTCGTCATTCGCTGTCCATTAGTGTGCCGTCGCCCGACTACGGTGATCCGACTCAGTTAATATGGCGCTCATTCACTTTCCATGCGCGCTTATGGGATTATTTATTTTATTTTTTTTCTTCGTAAATAGCTTTGACCCCCGTTTAAAATTAATTTTCGCGTGTTTATATAACATAGACGAATAGAAAAAAAAATATTTCACTTCAAGATTGTATGGTGTGGCACAGGTAAATAAGATATTACATAGGAGACCTGCAGGAAACTCAAAACGAGTTACTTACAAAGGATAATATAGGTTATGTATATATAGTATATAATAACAGGTATTTGTACCTGTTATTTTTTTTGGAACGGTATTTTCATACCTAGTATTTTAAAATAACAGTTTAGCCCACCTCTAGTTCAAACAAAGAAACGGTACACTGTAGCTGGGTGATGTAACCATATAAAGGAATGTCGTGCTGTTGACAATAATACAATTCTTAGAACTTTGCGGCTGTGTGACATCCACTCACCAATGCGCAAACACCAACATCAGCGGAGCGCCTAACCCACGCTAAACGAAAGGCGCAAAACATGGCTTGATGCGAATTTTGTCTAACACATGCTCTCAACATGCCGGAAACATAACTGTAAGTCACACCCATTTATGTGACGAAAGTAAAGGCAGTGAAATATCGTCGACGGCCAACACTCAAAAAATCCTGTGTGACATAGGTACAGCCACTAAGACACTGACAACTAAGGCTGTGTGCGGCGACGAAATTTGTTCGCCGGCAAGGCAGTGATGTCCGCCAGCATGTAACATCGTCACAAAAAGTTCTCGTGCAGTCGACTACCAATACAGACCGCGCGCGGTCATCTAAACTTTCTGCCCGGGCAAATTTTCATTTTATTAAGTCTGCCGACTAACCAAGTTGGTATCAGAGTTTATAAAACAATTCAACAGTTGAGAGTAATATGTAACGATGTAAAAATCAAGTGAGCGTGTAGAAAACGAAAAGTGAACTATCAAACGTTTGGACATAGTGCGAGAATGTTACAGGACGCGCGACTATATATACATAACCTATATTATCCTTTGTAAGTAACTCGTTTTGAGTTTCCTGCAGGTCTCCTATGTAATATCTTCAAATAAATACACTCCAAGAAGGTTTATTTTCACCTAGATAAACCTATTAATATATTAATAAACCTACTTGCTGTGTATTTATTTGAAGATATGATATAACCTATACTATATAATTTGTTATAAGAAATAAATTGAAACTAAAAGTATTAACAGTGTTACTTTACACTGTGACTTTATTAAACTATTACTGTTTAAATGAAAATAAGAAACAAGAGAATTTATAGGCCTATCTCCCTTTGGGAATACCAATTTAAGTTTTCACTAGTAGTAAACAAACTAACATTGGTTAGACAAATCAGTTGCGAAACTCGGGGCAATTAAATAATTTAGAGTAGGCCTACACGTAATACCACGAAAAATAATGTGAAAAAACATCAGAAACGTATAATAAAAACATAACAGTAAGCCACAAGAGTGTATGAGAATAAACAAAATTTTACAAATAAAAATAAAAAAAACAAATTGTAATAAAATAAATATAAATACATAAATAAAAACTTATAAATAATAAGCAACAACAAAAGTAAATTAAATGCATTACAGATATTTAAGGAACAGAACTAGATAAAGTGCATAAATGTCCATTACAACAATCTCATCATTTACGTGAGATGTGTAGTGAAGTTAAAATCACATTAATAAAAAGTATAATATAGCTTATCAACATCAGCCACTCTATAGGTTATAACTCAATATAATTAAATTCAACTATTTCACTAACGATCGGAACATAAAGTTTTTTTTGAGTAAAAACATAAAGTTTTACCAACCGATTTTAGTTGGTTACTAGTATAATATATAATTATTAGCATATAATCTGTATTATATATCTGCATATCACACGAGAATAAATGTAACAGCAGGATAATTATTTCCTTTATTGAAAACAGCTCCATCTCTTTGCGCAAAATGAAGTATACAGGACGAAAAAGTGGCTCATACTAGTTCTTACTCGAAATATGCTTGATTCTACCTGTTCCTGAAATACTAGGTGTTCCTGAAATATTAGGTGTTACTAAAATACTACTGTTACTCTGGAACGCGTTGTTCCTTGTGTATCGGTGATACCACTAGTATTTGAAATACTTAGTATTTTAAATACGCGTTACTGGCTGTTCCTTGCGTTCCAGCGATATTTTTGTACGCCTAGTATTTGGCCTTGGTTTACGTGATCTTGCGTACATTTTGTGTGTGTGTGTCTGTGTGGTGCCTAGGGGGTGTGCCTCGACTTGGAACAGCGAGGGCGGCGTGTCTCGACTCGGAACAGCGTCGCCGCGAATAACAGGTACTTCAACTTTTCAGTCACTGTTACATCCGTTCCACAAAAATATCGCCCCAAAATACCTATTACAGGTATATCGGCCCACCTCTAGTTTGAACAAAACTTCTACTCAAACACGAGTCTGGCCACACATATGAAATAAATTGTGCAATTTAATAAAATGAACCCAAATTGTTAATAACATAAAAAAAGCCCTTTTTGTCCCGTTACACAGTACTTATATCAAGTTAAGTGCAATAATTAAATAGATTCTTCAACTTGGACGTTGCAAACTTCAGGTGCTAAGCCTTTACTTTATTTTTAATTTAACATCAATTTATGTTCGGCAACGTTAAAAAGAACATGTTATGGCCTCTGAGAAAGTACACAGTCAGTGGAAGCTGGCTTAAATGAAGGTAACCATTTTATCTAATAGTTAGTGTCCCATGTTAGAAAACAAGTGCAATACATATTATAAAAAGAAGGATATTGTTTTTACTTCCATGTTCCATAAGGAAATGGATGGAAAAAAATCGCGTTCGAGATAAGGGCCGATTCTGATTGTACTACCCTCAAAACATAAAGAAAAGTCATTTTTTGAAAGATTTCTGTGTGTAGAATTTTTTCTGTGGCGGACGATAACTGCCGCAAATTCAAATAATTGTTTACATATTGTAGAGGTCTCAAGGTCTGTTGATTTTGGTGAAGATCGGTTAAGGAGAAGGGGTAGTTTATCTGCAACATTTTATGTTTTAACAAGAGTAAAGTACTTAATTTTGATAAATAAAGTATCCTGAAAAGGTTATAATAATCCACTGTAGAAAGGTAGATGAAATATATATAAATGAAAAGGGGTAGGGGAGGGGATAATTTTCTATAAATGAAAATGATAGGTGAAGGGGAGGGGATAATTTTTTATATGTGTACTACGTTATCAGCAACATTGAAGTAGTTTGTTGATAAAATTCCTTCCCAGGCTGTTTGGCCATGGTCCAATGTTTTCTGCAAAACCAGACGTTTCTGAAGTGCCATCGACTGTCATCATCAGTGAAAATCGAGTACGCTAACATGAGGTGGTATATGTTAGTGATCACAATTCTGTGGTTGAAGCTGAAGATAGAAGTAGTTTCTGTGGAAATATTTCATTTCTAAAATGATTTTAAATATAAATCTTAAAACATGGAAGTCATGTATGGTTCTCCATACCGATATTTTAATTATTTGCATAAAATAGTATTATTGTTTAATAAATGTTCTATCCAGATCAAATTATGTGTATGGAGTTCTGGAAAAATTAGACAGGCATAAAGTTTTGTTTGTTTATTGTAAACTGTATTATGTTTGGAAGTATCCCAAAATAAATTTAACTTTAGTCATGTCAATCAATGAGGCCAGTCCAGTTTTTTAAGGCCAGGAGAATCCTTGAAATGTTTGGAGCATCACTAGGGGATCTAATCATCAAACTTCAGTTTCTGTGAAAAACTGGCAGATTTGAGTAGTCACTTGATAAAGGATGGTGTTGTAAAAGCAACAATTCTTTCAGAATTTTTTATAACCCTGTCAGTCTGCAAATAATATACTGTATTATAGTATACAAATGTAGTGTAATATCTTGGCACAATACTATATGATAAATTTGGATAAAAGTCTCATTAACAATAGACAGGATAGCTGATGTGATCAGACATAACAAATTTGTATTAGTTTTTTGAGAATTTATTCCTATCAAACTGGAGTAAGCCTATTTTCAAACCTTTATGGACATGTGTCATGGAATTTACAGATTGCACCAAATGAAATAGTTAAAATATATCTTTTCAATTAAACAAAAATTGGTCTTGGAATATGATTCGGTAATACAGCAGGAACTAATCAGTTAATTGCTATTACAAAATGCCTTATTCCTTTTCCAAGGTGATCAGATTTTGCTATACGCCTGCATAAATAAAAATTATTAAAATGCTTAACTCCCAACACAAAGTTGAACACATGATGAAAAGTTCATCATGTCACATATTCTAGTAACAAGGTAAGTTTTTGGAATACTGTTTTAGCTGAATTTATATACTAGGAGTCACTCAATGACGCCAGTCCAGTTTTTTAAGGCTAAGAGAATCCTTGAAATGTTTGGACCATCACTAGGTCATGATGGATCAAATCATCAAACTTCAGTTTGCTGTGAAAAACTGGCAGAGTTGAGTAGTCACTTGATAAAGGATGGTGTAAAAGCAACAATTCTTTCAGAATTATTTTATGGCCCTGTCAGTCTGCAAATAACTATCACTCGTTTAGACCTTCAGCAGATTTAAACTTTTCTTATTCGTGTTAGCAATATATCATCTAGAAGTATGGAATACAAAGACAAGTCGAGCATTTTATATTTTTAGGTTAGATACACTTTGCAAAACCTTTTCTTTAGATGTTCAAAAGAGCAAGCATGTAATTGTTGTTTTTCTTTTTTTTTATAAGTCCCTTAGTAAGGTTTCTTAGCAACAGCAACTGGATGTCAAAGTTTGCTTCTAGGATATGTTTTATAAAGTAGTGGAAACTTGCTACTTGAACACAATACACTTGCACACAACATTCTAGAAGTCTGTTCTAAAAACAATTATAATCAATCCGCTGTTTCAACAGTACCTAATAATAATGCAGCATGGCAACATTTAAACCATTTTTGTTGGTCTGAACGTTTGTTTCAAGCCGAGTATACCAAATATGTTTGTAATAGGGTTATATTTTAAGATGTGAAGTATATGAAGCCATTACTAGTACCTGCTCATTAGACAAGAAATTATAACTATAATTTCCATTAATTTTGTTAATGTTCTTTGCTATTCATTATTTAGTTATTTTTTTACTATCAGGAAAAGTTCTGATGAAATTTCTGTACGTGTCATTTTTGGTCTCTCTCTCACTCTCTGTCTCAACCCCTCTCATTTTTATTTATTGAAAAAAACATATATTCATTATTTAGTTATTTTTTTACTATCAGGAAAAGTTCTGATGAAATTTCTGTACATGTCATTTTTGGTCTCTCTCTCTCTCTCTCTCTCCCTCCCCCCTCTCCTCCTCTCATTTTTATTTATTGAAGAAACATAAAAACTAACACTCCTCTGAATGTGTCCACTTTGCATAAAATTAAAAAAAATTAATCCAAGAAATTAAAAAAAAAAACTTGTAAACTCTGAAAACATTTGTTCTAATACAGAATTCAAATTAAATTAAGAAAAAAAGGAATTGTGTGCGTGCTAGTGTGTGTGTGTGTTTTAATGGAGACATCTTCCCCATTGTTCCTCAACCCCTTTCAGAAAGAGAATGGACAGAACAATACCTGACCTGCAAATGGTCTTGAAACATACTTGTGATCTTAGAAAAGAGGATCAGTCCTCTGTGTGTTTTAATGATAATTAGTATAACCAATGGTCATGTCATGGACAACAAAATCCAAGAATTTACAAATGAATAATGAAAACACAAAGATTAAAAACTAATAAGAAATCATTCAATAGACATAAAGAAACAAATTAGTAAAATTTATTAATGAATCAAAGGAATTCAGAAATTCAACTGATAATCACACATTAGTACATAGTGTTACTAATTTCACAATTCCACAAAATTTTTAACTATTGGATAGTGAACATTGGATTTCAATATAGTAAGCATACACATATTAATGTAGGTCGTTTCACAAAAAGTGAATGGAAAGAAAAGAAATACACAATTTCAACTTTTTTAAACTGAAAACAAGAAATTCTTTAGAGTTAGTGTAATGTACTGTGTTACCGATACTGTAAGTCAGAGCAGTGCCATTAGTGTACTAATTAAGAATAAAGCTAAATGGCATAATGAGTTATTCATAGATGACATCATTAATCTTCTTGGTGATGGTGTACAAGCCTTTCCACAGTGTTCGAGCTGATTCCTTTCTTCCTGATTATGTTATAGAACTAAGCCTGGCAGCAGGTGTGAGCCCCGAAGAAATTGCAACCAGGGTGTACAGAGTCTTCATCTTTGTATTTGCCAAAATAAAGTTGTTCTGAGCCAGGTCATGTAAATTCAGGTTAAGCCAAATAGCTCATTACACTTTGTCTAATTTTTAAAGATATACAGTGTTGATAAAGATGTTTAGGACCGTAATACAGTAAGGGTACACATATTAATGTAAAGAACGTTTCCATAAAAAGTGAATGGAAAAGAACAGAAATACACAATTTCAACTTTCTTAAACTGAAAACAAGAAATTCTGTTGAGTTAGTGTAAGACAGAGCAGTGCTGTTAGTGTACTAATTAAGATGCATTAAATATATAAATAAAGCTAAATGCCCTAATAAGATATTCTTAGATGTAGTAATACAGGTTAGGTCAAATTGCTCATTAGACTTTGTCTAAATTGTAAAGATGTTTAGCACCGTACATTAAAAACATTGTTTGCACATATGAGTAGGAAGCAGATGTATTAATATAATGTTACCCAACAAGATCAGGAACAATTATGTCTATTAAATTAAGTAGTTAGTGGATTTGAAAACCTGCAGTAGAAACTCCAGTTTTTATAAAACAAATAGGGAGAGAATTGAAGATTTCTTGTTTGGAAATGTTATATCTGTTTTCTTCACAACTAAAATGTTGTTAATGGCCTTTTTTTAAGAGTATGAAAAAACAATAGATACTGTACTTGAAAAAAGGTGAATTTTATTGGTACATACCAAAGTATAGAGTCCTATTTGTTTCTATTCATTAACAAAGGTCTGAACTGTAATAATTTTCTGTGTAATATACAAGCATTCTTTAATATGTTTACGAGATTCTCCAATTTTATTTGCATTAATTCAGACCGTAGTAACATTAAATTCGACTGTAACCCATTATTAATACTTAATCATTTGTGTGTTAACAGAAACTGCACACTGCTTTTTATTGCATTATGTTGAAAATGGATTTTAATGTAGGCCTACTTGTTTGGTTATACGTTCGACTGTACTAGGTTATACGTTCTAATAATGATCTTCGAATAAATACAGCCTTTAATGTTCTATACACCCTTTTATCCATACAATAAATACAGCCTTTGAATGTACACTAACTAAGTCATTAGTGTCTAACTAAGACATTTTTTTTAAGTCTAATTAATTTTAAAAATCTAAGGTTAATAAAGTTAATGGAAACTAATTTCTGTGCTTCCAGTAAAAACAGCCTTTTAATAAAATATGTACCAATAACGTACTAGGTTATACGGTATACCGGTTATACGTTCTAAATTGGAAGTAGGTTTTAATTCCGGTACTTCGAATTAATACAGCCTTTAATGTTATATACAACCATTTATCCTTACAATAAATACAGCCTTTGAATGTACACTAACTAAGGAAATTTTTGTTGTCTAATTAATTTTTAAAATCTAAAAGGTTAAGTTAGATTGTTAAGCATAGACACAACCTCCAAAAATCGTCTCTGTACCGTAATTATGTGCGATAAATTGGTATCAATAAACCCCAATAAAATATGTACCAATAACGTACTATGTTATACGTTCTAAATTGGAAATAGGTTTTAATTCCGGTACTTCGAATAAATACAGCCTTTTATCCACACAATAAATACAGCCTTTTAAATTTAAAAAACTAAAAGGTAGTTACATTGTTAAACATAAGACACAACCTCCAAAAATCGTCTCTGTACCGTAATTATGTGCGGTAAATTGAAACTAATTTCTGTACTTCCAATAAATACACCTTTTTAATGTACACTAACAAAGTAAATTTTATTTAAGTTACATTGTCGTACATAACCTCCATAATCTGCCATTAGTTACTTGTGAATAATACACATCCAGTAGTAATCTGGACACGGAAAAAAAAGTACAACCCAAACGAGGAGACGGAAGTTTGACCTTGCCGTACCATCGTAGGATAAGCTAGATCCCAAATTATATAGTATAGGTTATATAATATCTTCAAATAAATACACAGCAAGTAGGTTTATTAATATAGTAATAGGTTTATGTAGGTGAAAATAAACCTACTTGCAGTGTATTTATATGAAGATATTACATAGGAGACCTGCAGGAAACTCAAAACGAGTTACTTACAAAGGATAATATAGGTTATGTATATAATACCAGGTATTTGTACCTGTTATTTTTTTGGAACGGTATTTTCATACCTAGTATTTTAAAATAACAGTTTAACCCACCTCTAATTGGCACTAGATTTGGGTATAAAATTCATATATCTAATACTACTATATTGCTATCGCCCGTAAGTGGAGGTGTCACGGAGCAAGTGAGACAGCAAACGACTGCTTCTATCTCTTTTTTCTACTACTCGACCCGTTGTGCGCAAGCGCATAAGACTCGAAGTAGTAATGAGGGAGATAGACGCATATATGTCTGCACCGTAATGGTTTCGTCGTCCTTCAGACCCCTACTAGCAATATAGGAGTATTAGATATATGATAAAATTATGCTACCCTCGTAGTCTGTCTGTTAGCAGCTAGTGGCATCTAGATCCCCGCTGACTATTCCCTTGTTTGCATTATAAGCATGGATGTTAGTATATAAACATCCATGATTATAAGCAATTTCGCTCAACTTCGATTTCATGCGTTTGTAAACATTTTGCGTCTGGGAGAAATAGGACTATACCTTCTATTTGTGTATACTTTGTTGTTATGTGCAGTGAGATGTAATAATTTTATACTGTAACGCAGAAGTAGTTAGACGACTGTTTAGCTAGGTCTGACTGTAGACATTGTTCGGTTATTTATTCATATAATTACGCGTCAGATTATGCCGAAAGACTTTAATTTCTATGATGAGTTGGAAGGGTGGAAGCTATGTTGTTTGTATGAAAGTTTCGCATTTTTTATTTGTATGGCACTGAATTTGAATAATGTGTTAATATGGTGAATAGGGTAGTTTGTATTTACATATTAATCAATTAATTATTGTTACCGTGCTTTCGAAAAGTTTATTACCTGCAGCGGTGTATAGAATAGTTTATGTTACTGAAACTATATTATAGCAGCCGTAGTATAGCCTACTTACGAAGGTCTAATAAGGTAATTTACTTATTTAAAGACAACTGGACGTTAGGTTAAGGTGGAAACATAGCGAGTAGAAGAGACGTAGAAGAATCTCTTCTATTCGCTATGGTGGAAGTAACGATAATAGTCATTGATGGGTATGAAGTATAATTACGGTATGGATAATTTCATTTGTAATATAATGCAGACTCATTATCAAAAATTAATTTCAATTCGGATGTGGTTCTTCATTGTGTGTTGATGACATTTATCAACAAGCTAGAAGAATTACTGGATTGTATGTTAAAATATCTTCCGTTACAGTTTAAAGTTACCAAGGTTTTCTGTTTACATTTTATTTCCGTTTTACTGCTTGAATTAATAATTCCAACTTTCACATCAGCATATATAGGACAGACTTTTTTCAGTCCTGCATATGCTGTAAACACAACACAATGTCTAGACTAAGCTTGAGGTTGGTAGCTGCAAAGGTAGCACTAATTTAATGTATGTGGTTTTAACCAGTATAAGAATGCGTTATAAATGTACTGAAAGTAATGGCATAGTCAAATATTGTTATACAACGTACAGGACAAGTTCAAGACTAAATGTAATAGTACTATAGCTTGCATAACCCAAACCTGGGCAAACATAACCTCACCTTGCCTGCATAACTGACTACTGCCATAAGGTAACAAATAACTATAAATATGGAATAGTGAAACATACAGATATTCAACAGAATACGGAAAATTGATGTTAGTGGCATTTATGGAAAGTATCAGTAGATGAATATATTTTTAGGCATGTGAATATAAGTAAGTATGTGATGATTTCTCAAAACTATGGTTTTGTGATAATGTTTTCACAACGATTCAATGCACATTAAAAATTGAATTGTAGTTATCCAGGTTAACGACAATTTGAAATGACAAATGAATTTATTACAGTTCTTACAAATGAAAACAAGAAAATTATGATGCTCACTATATTATTATTGAAATGGTTTATTATATAATTTGTATTGAACTGAACTAAAGCAAATAAAACTTTTTCTAGACTTCCAAAACAAAATAAAACTTTCAGATTCTGAACACTTTTTGTTTAGACATTATTGTCAGTATATGTTTTATGTATGTAATACCCATTTTTACTTAAGTCAATGTGTTTACCCCTTCGGTCGGACCATCTTTTTTTGTCGCCTAAGCAGACCATGGGTATCGCATACCCATATATAGGAAAACCGCCGATTTTTCTCTAATTTTTCTATCTTTTACACTTTTTTGACAATTTACTTTTATCTTTATTTATTTTCTTATGTTATTCTGGTGTTATGGTTCATATCTTCATAAATTTTATTTTGATTATTATTCATTTTATTCATTTTTCAATTTTATTCATTTTTCAATTTTATTCATTAATTTTCCATGCCTTATAGGAACTTTTTAGTGGATATAAATTCATGACCAAGGTTGCGTAAAAAAAGCTTTATTTCCATTTCAGAGTGGATAGGTAATATGTAAAAAACATTTTTTCAAAACTAAAATCTCATAACAGGTAGGGATAATAAACTATTTGGATCTGTTAGCTGTTTTTTATATGTGGTTTGTTTTAGTAATGTGTTATTAGGCTGTCAGAAATTATATCAGTGACATGAATATCATTAATGTTACCCTCTTCGTGTTAGTGGAAAACTCTTCAAAGTGGTCTCAGCGGATCATGAATTCAATCAGTCCCAGTTCTCCTTTTTATATGCAGTTTATAAACTATGAAATATTGTTCCATTGTTCATTATGGTATTTCAAGTCATTAAAAATTATAATTTCTACACGATTTCTAATATTATTTGTCAAAGATTTTCTGTTTAAGACCAGATTCAATTTACTGCACCCTGAAAGCTATAAATAAGATGAAACGCGTCTTCAGACTAGATAAAGCAGAACAAATATTTCAACTCTTTAAATCTGTCAAACTTCCATTGTAAACAACAGTTTGCTAGCAGTATTGCAATGTATTCCCACAGCTGTCAATTTGGAAGTTATATGAAACATGTAGCCCGTAACTTCTGCAAACATTTTGACTCTGAGGTTTCATAAAAATGTTAGTATTCAATTGATAAGCAATTGTTGTTTCCTTCTCAAAATAATTCTAAAATTATATCAAAAGGTAAATAGGAATTTAAAAACAGTCTGTGTCAAAATAAGTAACATGGTATGACGAACTGATAAAAAAAATTGTGGACACATGTTTGTATGGCTTCAAAGAAAAGTGTACTTTTATGGGGAAAACATTTTCCAGGAATCATCAGTACCTATAGTTAGCACTGTAGGTTGAATGCTCTTCTGTACAATAGCTTATTCCAATTACATGTGCAGAAGTAATGTGACTTTTCCTCTACATAAGTGGTCTCGGTATCTCCTTTCAACCAAGAACACTTTATTATATTAAATGAAGTACCTTGCTTCTAAGATATGGCATCCTCATTGGTTAAACTGAGGTCTGACAATGGGAATACATTATTTATTAATAAAGATATGTGCATTTAATCTAAAAGTGTCCTTAATGATTTTATTCTTGTGCTAACTTGTGAGTGATGTAGATTTAGTCTTCATTGACTGCCAACTTGTTTTCATTTGTTTCAGGTGTTAACAAGATCAATTTATCCATCATCTGACAAATGGAAGAGATCAAATTTGAGGGCAAGGTATAAAGTTTAAATATAAAAATATATTTTTTGCTGTTTAATGTATGTATTAAATTGATACACGTGTTATATATACACACATTCATTTCTTATACATATATATGTCTTATACATATACATATATCTTATACACACATTCATTTCTTATATTAATAATAGTTTATTTATCATCATAGTGATTTGTAGTTAATTGCTGTACAGAATATGAGTTATAGCCTACATGTATTCTTTTGTGTAGGGTTCGCATTGACAATATGCATTTTCCATAACCTCCTAACTTTCAAGCAATTCTCTTCCTCCCTCGTCCAATGTAGACTTGTAATCTGTTTGTTAGTTGCGAAGTAGCTTTATAACTTTTTTTTTTCATCTGCCAGTCCTCTGTCTTTGTGTTGGCCAATTATGTTAACATACTCGTACTATTCTATCATCACTCATTCTCATGTGTTGTCCACTCTGGTAGTCCTGTCCTCTGCAAGTCTTCCTGGTATTGTCCTAAACTCCATACCTGTGACATCTCATTTTGCTGTTTTGACTTGCATTGTCTCACTCCCAGTTTCTGCAGAATACATCAGTATTAGATGTATTATATGTCTTTATGTTATACCTTATATGTATTATTAGTATTATATGTCTAAAAGTCAATATTAGACATGTAATTGATGTACATATTCAAACCTTTGTGTTTTGTCTCAAATGTTTGTTAGCCAGATAGTAAGAGCCAGGCACACAACTGACTATTTTATGAGTGATCATGACTTGGATTTGAATTTTTTATCTGACCACCTGCTTGTGTGCCAAGTGGGGGGGAGTCCAAAATTCACCATTTATTGCCCACTTTTATTGTTGTAACCCTTAGCTATATAATTGCATCCTTCAGATGTTATGTACACGACCTACCCGTTCGTGGGGAGTGAGAATAACCCTTCTTACTAACCCACTGCTCTTAAGATTAGTTATAAACAAGTCAGTCAAGGACACAGTAGGCATGCTGCTTTTAACTGTATAATTAACAAACTATTAATGTAGAAAGTATGTTAATAAGTTTACAGTAGACAGTAGATAATTAATTACATTTGACTTAATTAAATTGTTCTCTTACTGTAATATCATTAAAGTTCATATCACCTCATCATAACTAATAATCTTTAATGCAACAACATATGATTGAAATCCGTTTGAAACATGGCTTTTCGTAGATAAGATCATTTATCCTTTCGTATACCTTACAGGTATATACTATGGCAATTTGAAAAGTTCACGACCTAATAATAAAAGATTTACCAGTATTTTTTTGTTTTGGAATCACTTTTCATATTTCACCCTAGTCTCCATGTAGTTGAACACATTTGGTTTAGTGATGCTCCAGTGCTTTTATCCCATTCAGAATTTAGATTGTTCTAGGTCCTCTGATAACTGTTTACTGCCGCTTTCAGTCATGTCCAGAAAAATCCCTCCCTCCCCAGGGAATTTCTGAGTTTTGGGAATAATTAAAATTAAATAGAGCTAAATCAGGAGAGTAAGTGTGATGTTGCAACAGATTGTATTTCAGCTCAGCGATTTTTTGCCTTAAAAACAATGCTTGTCTGAGGTCTTCCATTATCCTACTACAAAATTATCTGTTTATATACTAAACCTGGCCCTTTTTTACAAGTATTTTCATTTATTTGGTCTAAAAGGTTAGAATATCGCTCTTTATTTTTTGGGACAACCATGATAATCTCTTAACAACATTCTCTTAGCCAATCAGAAAATCAGGTCATACCTTTCCAACAGACAAAATTGACTTTTTTTTGTTTACATGACTGTAATTCAGCGGCGGGGCAATACCTAAATTTGATGTGTGCAAGATAAATTTTGCGAAGCCCTCTGGTGGCACAAGAAGACAGATTTTATATAGAGAAAAAATTTTTTTGAAACTGTCAAATTTGTATTTATAAAAATGCAAACATCTTCACTTTAACTAACATTATTAAGTAATAACTAACAGTAAAGAATTAAAGAAACAGAAATTTCCTGCTTTTAGCCTTACTGAACTCCTTAATAACTGTATCATAATCCAGCTTAGATGCTGTATCTGCTTCAATAGATAAAACTGCCAAAGCTGAAAGTCTTTGCTGACCCATTGTACTTCTTAAATAATTTTTTATTAGTTTTAATTTTGAAAAGCTCCTTTCAGTGGAGGCTGTACTTACTGGTACTGTTAACAAAATTCGAATGACTATAAATATTTGGGTAAATTTCTTTTAAGCTATTTTCTGTTACGTATTGGAGCAGCTGTTTCACATCTTTAATGAAGTCGGGTAAATTTGGGATCATTGTTTGTAATTCTTCATATAATTCGTAAGGTTGGAAGGCACATCGTCATGTGACACTACATGCAAATACTGTTATTCAATTTTCAACATAAAGAAACAAACCAATGTATTAAAAACACCAGATTAGAAACCAATGTGATAACTGTAGTGAACAATTTTGAACCAGATAGTGGGTTGAAAGAACACTACTTAATTAAAAAAAAGAAATAAAGTAAGGGGACACCTGATAATACAATACAGGGGTCACTAAATAGAATCAAAACTAGGGAATAACAATGTATTCCCAGTAACTGAGTCAAACAGTAGTCGTAATGACACTGTATATATAATTGGGACAACCCAGAAATTGCCCAGAACAAACTTCTCAAGTATAATTAATCAATATAGCTAGTAGACTCATAGGCCTAAGACAATGTTAGCATAGGAGATGTATTTTGTTCATAATCATAAGTAGATAATAAGTAAAGAGTGTAAAAGGACTTGAAAAGCATAATCTCGAAGAGATGTGATTGTCATTAGTTAGTTATAATCAAGGAATATATAAAATTATTAATAAATAGTGCAAAGTGTTCATTTCAAACAATATCTTCCTTAATCATGGACGAAAACATATGTGTGGACTCTAAATTAAGAGCCAAATATTCGCCATGCAGTAGTAAGCTTAGACTCACCATCTAAGGTGTGATAAGAAAGTTATGGCAATTTTAAAAATATTTGAGTTAGTTTGGAAAAATGTCTAGCGTCAGTTCATAATCTCGAACCCAAACACCCACGCTTATTACAACAATTAAATAATTTCGCGAAGGGGGTATGTGCACTAAAGTAAAGATCTCCAGCCAATCAAACAAAAGAATTCGACAAATTTTACAAGGAACGCTGTAACAGTACATAAAGGCCCGTTATCTTGATTATGGGGTTTGAGGATGTTTTATAATGTTTTATTGTATCAAAGTTGAATAAAGTATGGTTAGGTCCATTGTCCCTGTGTAAGAACAAACAACGCATATTCAGTAAGAGGAGCATAGTTCCAAGGTCACCGGTGGACGGGTGAAAACGAGTAGAGATGATGGCGGTGTATGTGATGACGAACTCTTAATAACAATTGTGATTGGTTCACAAGGCTGTGTCATCATTAATAAACGACAATGACGCAGGAACAACAGCGTATGAAGTAAGGCGTTGGCCGAGACAACAAAAGACGGTGACGTAAAATGCACTAATACGTACGCAAAATTTGCACATTACCCATTCTCAGTTTCACACAGCACATCAAGGGGTCAACAGCGATGTATCGCTGTTGACTTAGTTTTAATCAGAAGTTTTAGACAAATTACTATTCATCATCAAAATGTAACAGTGGAGTTTTAAAGACTCGAGAGAACCAGTTAATATTTAAATATCAAATGTAAAATCAGTGCTAGCCAAACAAATAGACGAGAGACATGAGGCGACCACCTGCCATGCCAATACGTAAGATCTAGCACCAGCAGCGGAGCTACCAGAGTCTACATACAGAGAAGTCGAAAGAATTATCCTATTTTTTATATTTAAATGAGCTCAATAAGAAAATAAATCTAATAAAATGTATCTGTGATAGTGTGTGTGAGTGAGTGCATGAGGGAGTGAACGAATGGCCATGATAATAGAATAAATAGGGCATTGGTTTGTGGAATATACAAACATTAAATTAATCACATGTTATTAGAGCTGCAGCTAGAAGCAAATTTAAAATAGGACCAAGCTTCACCATAGAGTAAAGTAATAATTAATAAATAGGGCATAAGAAAATGTAGACGCCATTTTGTTGTGGTATTTGTATGTGACGCCATCTTTTGGTTATGATTCAGTATATATTTTAATTCTGAATATTAAAAAAAAAATTGATTATATTCAAATGGTAACCAGAGTTGTTATTTCGATTACCTCTGTGTCTGAATCTCGCCGAGAGTGGACCCTGGCCCCTTAAAGAGAAATTTATATTGGAGATGAACCACGTGCTCATACCGAAAGTGTCATGGTAAGTACACGTGTTTACTTTATATCAGTAAATATATAAAATTAAATGTGTGTGAGAAAAGAGTGTGATACAACAATTGGCACCCAAACAGGGACTTTATATAAAATAAGCCAGATTCAGAGACAAAGAGGGTAGCGAAATAGTTCATAACCTAATACACAAGGGGTTATGTAGGTTATATTGACAAAAGCATATCAAAGACAAGTGTAATCAAATAGTTATTTTAATATTAATGAAAAAAATAGAATAGCTTGTCAAAATGGCAGAAAATAATGAAAGCATAGAGATGAACAACACGGATACAGAATCAATAATATTAAACGAAATAAGTCCCAATTCAACACCTAGAGCAATCGATAATAAGGTGTCATTAGAAGATTTATTTATATTAATTAAAACCCCAAATAACCAATTTCAAGTATTAAGAGAACAAATTGATGAAAATTTTGAACAGCAAAATGTTAAATTTAATGTAAAGTTTGACAGTTTTGATACCAAATTAAACGAACTAAAGAAACAAAGTAACTTGCAAAATGTAAAATTAAACCAATTAGATGAGAAATTTGAAGAATTAAAAAATGAAATGCACAAACGAAATTTTGATGTTGACAAGAAAATTAATGAGATAGAGTTAGAAAATAAGAGGGGAGTAGACAAGTTAGATATAAACAAAGACAAGGTAAGTAGGGGAGAAAATTATGACAAAATAACTAAAAGTATGATATTAGAAAATGATTATGTAAACAGGGGAAGTGATAATGAGATTTTATGGGGAATAGAATATAATAATGATGGAATGATAGTGTGTGTTGAAGGGTTAAAGAGAGTGTGTAAAGAGAGTATAATTGTAAAATAATTGCAGGGGATAGATTCTTCCCTTAATGGTGTATTTGGGGGTGATGTACATGTGTTTAGGAAGGACGAGAGTGCCTTCGATGTATATTTGGGAGACAGGGTCTACAAATAAAGTTGTCCTTGGTTTTATTAGTGCACTTCACAGGCGGTGCAATAGTTGTGAGTTAGTGTCCCCTGCAAATATTGAAAGAGAGAGATGTTTTAAGAGAGAGAGATGGTGTAATAGTGAGAGATATATTGAGAGAAAAAGAGAAGTAGAGACTATGAAGAGTTTATGGAAAGGTTAGGAGTAGAGATGATATATAATGAATGTAGTAAGTACTTACCTTGTAATAAAACTGAAGTAGTAGGAGGTAAAGAAAATAATGACTTGGCAAATTACCTAATTATGACTAATTATACCGAAGGTAACAGGACCATACCGAATGTTGACAAGTTTTATGATATAGTAATGTGGAGTAATCCTGCAGAGTATTACTATGGTATAATGGACAAAATAAATTTAAATAGTTATTATATTACAAAAGATGATATAATGTACTTAATTAAAAATGAGTTATGTATACGTAAGATAAGATTATTATTTGACGATGGAGGTTAATTATTTTATTGTGTTTATGAACATTTAATTATGTGGACAGTGTTTTAAAATGGACTGTTTATGACTGATTTATGGTAAACGATTAATTGATAATTTGGATTGTATAGTTTGTGTATTGATGTCAGTATATTTGTATATTTTGCTGTTGTGTATTTTATGTATTTTTTATGTAAACAATGTACTGTAGAATTTTAAATATTCAAGAATAATTAATTATGAGAATGATTTTAAATGATATTATGAGATTTAGATTCTAATGGTTAATAAAGGAAGCAGGTAATATATTTGGATATTGAGATGTATTGTTGTTAGTAGGTAAGTGATGAATTTTTTAGTGGTATATTAAGGTGAAATGTTGTAAAAGAGTTTGGGGAATAGTGATAAATAGAGGCATTGGAGTTAGTTAAATAGAGTTAAGGGGAGTTAGATAAATAGAATGTTGAGATACAGATAATATATAAAGAGGTGTTAGATATTTTAGGGACACAGTAGTTGGTGATTATATGTGTAGAGGTGAGTAATGTGAATGGTAATTATATTTGTTGATGGTGATATTTTGTAGTAAGGGTAGTGGTGTAGGGAGTCTGCAACAGAGTCACCCAAACTAATAAGGATAAAAGGTTAGAAAAAGAAAATTCATGGTAGGGAGGTAATGTAACTGAAAGGTAAATGATAAATTGGAAATTGTTTTGTAGAATCTAATGATAAATGAATGTTCACTAATTTAAAAGTTAATAGAGAGTTGAAGTGATAATATTATAAAGTTTTGATACCAGTTATTTAAATGTAAATTGTTTAATGTAAATGTAACCATGTTAATGTGTAATGTACAATATTTTATTCTGTTTTTATTATGTTGATGGTCATAGAGTGTGTGGTTAGGAGGTCGCTACAGGGGTAACGACGTTAGCAAATGTTAAAAAGATAGTAGATCTTGAATATTAAAAAGATAAAGTTGGAAATGGTGTTGAACAAAATATAGTATGATGTCATTGCAAAAAATATAAAATGATTATAAAGTTGAGTAATAAAATTTGAATAATGAACTTGTCTGCCATAGTAGTTGTAGGTTGAATTTTATAGAAATAAATAGGTGATGGTGTTTTGGGAATATTAAAAGAATTGTTTACGTGTTATGTTATTTATAGGAATATATATATTTTTCTCTTATAAGGAAGAGATTGAATTTGGTGTTGATGAAAAATCAGTCTATTTTGAATTCTTGTTGTTTTGAAGAAATTAATTGAACAAACCAATGGCCCAGACACAAACCAATGCATCTAAAAGGAAACATATCAGTTGTAGATATGGAAGTATATTAGACCACTATTTTAAAATTTTTGTATTCATTGTTTCAGAGTTTGGTGGTGTTGTGACCGCGGTCCTGAGCTGGCCGATGCGTCAGAGCAGGAACGTTAAGTGCCTCATGGCCTTATGGTGTTGGGATCTCTCCTGAGAAGTCCAGTAAGGTCAGACAGGTACGATCAGCACTATTGGACCACGGGTAAGTGATTATAATTTTTTTATAATAACATTACAGGGAGTTGTGGCGACATATCTAGGCTGATCCTTTTAGAACCGTATGAATGAGTCAATGAAAGTTTTTATGTCTTGACACAAAATCTTTCATTGAGGGGGTTTGTAACAGTACATAAAGGCCCATTATCTTGATTATGGGGTTTGAGGATGTTTTATAATGTTTTATTGTATCAGAGTGGAATAAAGTATGGTTAGGTCCATTGTCCCTGTGTAAGAACAAACAACTCATATTCAGTAAGAGGAGCATAGTTCCAAGGTCACCGGTGGACGGGTGAAAACGAGTAGAGATGATGGCGGTGTATGTGATGACGAACTCTTAATAAGAATTGTGATTGGTTCACAAGGCTGTGTCATCATTAATAAACGACAATGACACAGGAACAACAGCGTATGAAGTAAGGCGTTGGCCGAGACAACAAAAGACGGTGACGTAAAATGCACTAATACGTACGCAAAATTTGCATATTACCCGTTCTCAGTTTCACACAGCACATCAAGGGGTCAACAGCGATGTATCGCTGTTGACTTAGTTTTAATCAGAAGTTTTAGACAAATTACTATTCATCATCAAAATGTAACAGTGGAGTTTTAAAGACTCAAGAGAACCAGTTAATATTTAAATATCAAATGTAAAATCAGTGCTAGCCAAACAAATAGACGAGAGACATGAGGCGACCACCTGCCATGCCAATACATAAGATCTAGCACCAGCGGCGGAGCTACCAGAGTCTACATACAGAGAAGTCGAAAGAATTATCCTATTTTTTATATTTAAATGAGCTCAATAAGAAAATAAATCTAATAAAATGTATCTGTGATAGTGTGTGTGAGTGAGTGCATGAGGGAGTGAACGAATGGCCATGATAATAGAATAAATAGGGCATTGGTTTGTGGAATATACAAACATTAAATTAATCACATGTTATTAGAGCTGCAGCTAGAAGCAAATTTAAAATAGGACCAAGCTTCACCATAGAGTAAAGTACAGTGAAACTTCGATTAACCGTCACTCTTTTAACCGTCAGTTTCTGTTAACCGTCACTCTGTTAACTGTCAGTCCGTACTCTATGTACAGTAACCAAATTGCCGCGAAAAATCATCCTCGCTTTACTGCTGAGCGGCGGAGGCGCCGGAGTGGCGCACTATTGTTCTAATGATGAGTCACGTTCTTGGCCCACCGCCTAGCTATCGCACACATGGTCAGTTTCAGTTGTGGCTGAGAAGCTGTTGTGCTCGATGCTGTATGTTATTTGTTGCGTAGTGGCTTAATTGTTTCGCCATACGATAGTGACATTCACACCAGTAAGTAGTGTTGTTAAGGTTTCTTTTCTTTTTTGTTTTTGTGCAACAGCTAAAAAATGGCTGAAAAGCGTAAACGGGTCGTGTTAGATCAACCAGAAAATTGAGATTATTAAACGTTTGAAAGAAGGTGAAACTCCCACTAGTATTGCTCTCATTTACGGCGTTGGAAGAACGATAGTGAATGACATCAAACGCGATGCTGAAAAAATAGAACAACATGTTTCAAAAATGCAAAACATCGATGAAGATCCTAAAACTCGTAAAACCATGAAATCAGCAAAATATGACCAACTGGACACTGTTATGTATCAATGGTTTATACAAGCACGGAGTCAAGGAATCCCACTTTCAGGCCCCGTAATAATGGCCAAGGCGGTTGAAATGAACAAAAAACTTGACGGAGATCCTAATTTTAAAGCAAGCATAGGATGGCTCGATAAGTATAAGTGTCGCCATGGCATTCGGAAACTAGACATTAGTGGTGAAAAACTTAGTGCAAATAGCGCAGTTATTGCCGAGTACAGAGAACAATTTAAAGAGAAAGTGGCCAAATTAATCCTCGTTAGAGAACAAGTGTACAATTGTGACGAAACCGGTCTCAATTAGAAAGCTTTACCACAAAAGACATTGGCATCACTTTCGGAGACATCAGCCCCGGGTTTTAAAGTCCAAAAATCGGATCCCTTTAGTGGTTTGTGCAAATGCCACCGGCAATCACAGGTTACCCCTGCTTGTGATTGGAAAAGCAAAAACACCTCGTGCATTTAAAAATTTTAATTTGAACGCATTGCCTGCTACCTATTACGCTCAAAAGAGTGCTTGGATATCTCAAGATATTTTTTCCGATTGGTTCCACAAAGTGTTTGTGCCACAAGTTAGAGTTCACTTGGCTGAAATGCAGTTACCACAGGAAGCATTGCTGCTAATGGACAATGCTCCAGCACATCTCACTTGCAGAATTAAAAGTGATGATGGCAAAATAACACGCCTCTTCCTTCCGGCAAACACAACACCACTAATCCAGCCTATGGACCAGGGCATAATCGAAAACATGAAACGTCGTTATAGGAAAGCTTTTATTGGAAGTTTGAAATGTCTGATGATGAAATGTCTGTAAAAGAGTTTTGGAAAATCTACAACATAAAAGATGCAATTTTCAATGTTGCTGCTGCATGGGATGATCTTCAAGTGTCAAATCGTAAAAACGGGTGGAATAAACTCTGGCCTGAAGATAATGATGGCGAACCTAAGGAAACTGGGAATATTAGTGTCGACAAAATTGTGCAACTGTGCAATAATGTACCGAATGCTGAAGACATAACGCCAGCAGAAGTAACAGAGTGGTTGGGATGTGACAAATTGGACGGAGGCTTTGACATTTTGAATGACGATGAAATTGTTTCCAGTGTGATTGACAACGAAGAAGAAGAAATTGACGAAGACGAGTGTTATATTTTGAATGAAAAAACTACGTTAAGCCATACAGAAGCAGAAACAATGTTATCAAAATGCATTGAGTGGTTTGAGGGGCAAGAAGAGGCAAACGCAACGCAGATACTTCTCCTGCGTAAAGTACGGAACATTGCCGCTCAGAAAGCACGAGCCTCGAAGAAACAAAAGAAAATGACAGACTATTTTAAAATTTGAATATGTATGTACGTCTAGAGCGTAAGTTCATGTAACAATATGTACAGTTGTAATTAATGTAAATTGTATATTGTTTGTTTCTGTAAAATAAAATACATGTATATACAGTGCATTTCCAGTTCGTAAACATGCATTTTTTATCATTCGTTCATATGCAATGGATGGGGGTGGGTTGTTGTTTAAGGTTTTTCTGTTATCCGTCTATTCGATTAACCGTCACGGTCCCAGTCCCGACACTGATGGTTAATCGAAGTTTTACTGTAATAATTAATAAATAGGGCGTAAGAAAATGTAGACGCCATTTTGTTGTGGTATTTGTATGTGACGCCATCTTTGGGTTATGATTCAGTATATATTTTAATTCTGAATATTAAAAAACAAGTTGATTATATTCAGATGGTAACAAGAGTTGTTATTTCGATTACCTCTATGTGTCTGAATCTCGCCGAGAGTGAACCCTGGCCCCTTAAAGAGAAATTTATATTGGAGATGAACCACGTGCTCATACCGAAAGTGTCATGGTAAGTACACGTGTTTACTTTATATCAGTAAATATATAAAATTAAATGTGTGTGAGAAAAGAGTGTGATACAACAACACAGATAGGAACGGCAGAAACAGACGCCATCTCGAGTCACTTTTTGAATAGTCATTGAAGAGTACAGACGGCAGATCAGCATCGCCAGAAAACAGCTGTTTAACCTAGCTTGTGCGTGTTATCGATGTAAACAAAGCAAACCTAACCTTATTTGTGTGAAATCATAATAACATTACAATTGAAGCTTAAGGAAGAATAAACAGTGCGACATGAATTGCTAAGTGTATAATCCCTAGCAATTACGTGATGTACAGGGAGTAAAGTGATTTTTTATATTAATTAAGGAAGTTAAGAAATGACTATATACTTTATCGAACAACACTAATGCTATGTGTATAGACTAAAGAATAAAGGTCATTGCACCCTATTAATTTCATTCAGCAATTGTTTATAGAGAGAATCTTCAAACTCATTTTATGTAATTAGTAATTAAGATTTCTGAAGACGATAATAGTTTGTTGAAAATAAACACTAAGTGTGTTACAATTAATAACACATCTATGAAATCATTAAACGTTGAACCAATATTAAACTAACAAAAATAGTTACTAAGAAATTTGAGAATTGTCTGCTGACTAAATTAATTAGCAACAGTTAAACAATAAAAAATATAATTTATGTTTAGAGTTAAGGAAGAGTCTACTACTATTGAAATATTTCCTTACATTATTAATAAAGGAAGGTCGTACCAAGCGACATAATATACTAATAATTAAACGATTACCTTTTTGAAGGAATCCAGTATAACGGTTCAGTTGATTCTTCAAGGAACACTGATTTGAGTTATTATTTTATTGTGTTCATATTTTATGTATTGTCAAGAATTCTTAATTCATTTAATGTTCATTGTCGATTGACAAACAAGTTAACCTATAATGCCAGAACCAGGCATGGTTATAATTTTTTCTATTATACAGTAAGATGTAATTGATTTGTAATCACTCCCCGACTACCTAACTAATAATTGTAGAATAAGTTTTCTAGTTATTTTATTTGTATTCTGCAGGCTAAAAGAACCTACATTTCAACTAAATAGTTAACCAATAAATAATTTAATCCAGTCTGATGAGTGTAGATCATAACTGCCAACCCTGAGACCAGATTTTCATAACAGTAAATTCAATTGTAAAACAAACTTAAACCTAGAACAGTTTATAAGATTTTAAAACAATTTAAGCGATGTTAACAAAATAAATTACAATTTTATACAACAAAATAGAGTCAGACGGTTTATTTCAGTAGAATAGGTCATTACAGAATAGGTGGACATCTCTCAATGGATGGCAAGACAGACAGCGGCAATTTGAATTTGTGGTGATTAAATCTAAAATTAGATTGTCACCTCAACACTGCGTGGTCAGCCAGACTCACTTCAAGTAAGTAGTTATTTCATAAAAAACTAAATGTACCTTCAGTGAGAGATCAACTTCATAGATTCACCTAGTCAACCAAAGAAACGTCACACCATAAACAAACTTCGAAGAAAAATAATTGAACAATATTTAGACATTTTAAATATATTTTTTTTAACAATGACAAAAGACATTAACCGAATGAATTAATGAAATTAATTCAACAATAATTCAATAATTAATTAATTAAATTAAACAATTAAATTTCAAACCATTCAAAACATAATTAAAAACTTCAGTTAAATAAATAAAAATAAACGTAAACAAACAGAGGACCGCACTTCATCGACTTACAAATTGGCACACCAACGTAAGAGGCTCGAATTAGGTCAAAACTAATTCTAAATTAACAAAAAAAATCAATTTACCTAATTTCTAGCAGCAGCTGCAGTACAAAGAATTAGAAGATGCAACGGGGGAATGCGACATCGAAGAAATGCGTGGTGGACGAGGCACAGGAAATAAATATGGACGAAAAGGAGGCGATGCCGGTGGAAGACATTGAAGCGAGATTACCTCCTATGGAACCGAACCGACCTACACAAACTAGGGATGCAAATTTCGTAGAAATGATGACTATGATGAAGGAGGAATTAAATAAATTCAGTAAAGTATTCAGACGAATAATAGACGATGGTCACCGACAGTTGATGAAGAAACTAGGTGATCAACATAAGAAATTGGATGACATGAATAAGAAATTAGACGATGGTCACCGACAGCTGATGGGGAAACTAGAAGATCAGAGTAAGATCATAGACAATATGAATAAGAAAACGGAAAAAAATACCAACAGATAAAAACATCGAATATTTGAAGCAAATAGAAGCCAACGTGAATGGAATAAAGAAGAACCAACTAATTCAGAAGATTGAGAAAATGAAGAAAAGAGGAATAATACGTCCTAAGAAAATTAAAAATACACGAGAAAAATTAGATATGACTAGGAGTGGTCTAGTTAATCTACTTAACTTCCCAATTGTTGATCACAGAGAAGGAATTAATGTGAAGAATTATAGAAGGAAATTAATGATGATGTTCGAAGAGAATCACCATGTGACACTGAGGAAAAATGTTACCAATAATGTATTTAAATTAAATACACCTGAAAAGGAAATACTTCATAAGAAATCAGACATGTCATCAATAACTGATATAGGCCTACCAGGAACATATTTGTGGAATAAACCAGATGATAAAATAATTAACGTAGGCGTGAATACCAGTGACAATTTTGTGTTAGAAAAATTGCAATGCCAGTTAATTGAAAAAGAATTAATGAGGACAGGATTAGTTCGAAACACAAATGTAGACCTAAAAATAAATGAAAATTTTGTAGCAGCAAAATGGAAGAACCGTATGATAGCGAGATACGTCACAAGGACAGAAATAAATCTGAACACGATGGAAATCCGAACAACAAGGACAGATGAAGTAATTGACCACGGATAAACCAAGTGCAAACCAATCATCGAAAAAAGGGATGGATTTTTACGATACTAACCAACGCAAACCAATTAAGAAGAAAAAGAATATATGTAAATAAATATAATAATATACTAAAACTAATGAAAATGAAACGGACCAATCTTAAGGGTAGAATCCCAGAACGAACAACCAAAACAAAGGAAGGAAGATATAAGCCATTACTGTAAAGAAGACTAAGTACTTAAAAAAACATGAAGGTATAATCAATAAGACAAGAATATGAGGAAAAACTAGAATTATGACAAATGATACAGCTACTAATCATAAGGCATTAGAAGGAGATCAATAAAAGAGAAAATGTATATACGAATAACATCTATCAACAATATTGTTTCACACAGAGCTATAGAAGATAAAACGAAGTCGATAAGAAAGAAGATATTATCAAATCTGAGCAGCAACTGCGTGATTAATCCCTGAATATTTTTTATTAGTCGCACATCGACTACTTACAGTTTTTTAATGATTGTTTGTAGAGATAAGCTCCAACAACCATTTACCTGAGCAGACGGTACGTCCTTCTGAACTCAGAAGATGTAGGATGGACAGCAGAGTATGGAAGCCAAGAGTGCCCCTCTGACCTGTACCAACTACCATGATAGGGAAATACGAGGTGCTATCGGAAAGTTCCCAGACTGTACTTGGCACGGCTGTTGGACGTGACTGTACAACCTGGCGTCCCAGTGTCCGATTCCGTAATACGTAATGAGTCAGTCTGCCGAGTTTCATTGCATTGTGAGGTGTTCGGTCTACGCGTTGTGTTTTGTAATCGTGTTTTAATGTTCATTTGCTAATTTTATGATGGCTGATAAATTCGAGCAACGCGCGTGCATTAAGTTTTGTTTTAAACTTGGTAAATCGCCTACTGAAACTTTTGCAATGCTTCGAGAAGCTTTTGAAGAACATTCCCTACACAGAACACAGGTTTTTGAGTGGTACGCTCGTTTCAAGGCTGGCAGAATGTCACTTGAAGATGATCACCATTCAGGACGACCTTCCACGAGCAAAACGGATGAAAATGTTGAAAAAATTCAACAACTCATTCATGAAGACCGTCGTCAAACAATCCATGAGTTGTGTACAAGTGCCGGAATAAGCTATGGAAGCTGTCAACAAATTCTAACTGAAAATTTAGGCATGCGTCGTGTTGCTGCGAAATTCGTCCCTCGGCTTTTGTCTGTGGATCAGAAACAGCGCCGTGTTGATGTGTGCAGTGAACTCAGAGAAACGTCTGAAAATGACCCTACCTTCATCTCCAGGGTCATAACCGGTGATGAAAGCTGGTTTTATGGTTATGATCCAGAAACAAAACAGCAGTCGTCACAGTGGAAACGTCCACAATCACAGAGACAAAAAAAAAACACGGCAGGTCAGAAGTGCAACAAAAACCATGCTCATTGTGTTTTTCGACATCAAAGGCATTGTCCATCGTGAGTTCGTGCCAGCTGGTGTTACAGTGAACTCAGATTTTTATTGTGACGTTTTGAGGCGGCTGAGACAAAATGTGCGACGAAAAAGGCCCAAATTGTGGGAAGACCAAAACTGGCTGTTGCATCACGACAATGCACCTGCTCACGCTTCACTGAAAAGAACAGAGTTTTTGACCAAAAACAATATGGCCACTGTCCCACACCCTCCATATTCACCAGATTTAGCCCCCTGTGATTTTTCTCTGTTCCTGAAAATAAAAATTCACATGAAAGGTCACCGTTTTGACACTGTAGAAGACATTAAGAAAAAAAACGCAGGAGGTGCTTGACAGCCTTCAGCAAAAGACTTTTTTTGACACTTTCCAGGCATGGAAACAACGCTGGATTCGTTGTATCAATTCGCAGGGAGACTACTTTGAAGGAGATGGGAGCCATTAATGGCCTAGGTAAGCGAAAAGAATTTATTAGACCTAGTTCGGGAACTTTCTGATAGCACCTCGTAGATAGGGAAACTAAATACTACAGGGATAAAACAGCAAGCAAGAAAATAGTAGATCAGATCAACGATAACAATGTATGAAAATATGAGATAGAATAAATAAGAATTAGAAGTCGGGAAGCTCAAGTAAATAAGAAACAATTTAAACGATAATTTCTCAGATCCCATAAAGGAATTTTTCAAAATGATCTATTTTCGTGGAGGGACAATATGTAACAAGACATATAACCACGATATTTTAAATGTCAAAATATAAGTAATGTCACAATAATTGAGGGGGACAAGACCCATTAAGTATTTACAATAAGAATACCAAGCGTGAAAACTACATAAACAAATAATAAAGAAGAATGAACTCACAACAAAGGAGTTAATAGAGTAATGGTAATAATAATTAATAACAAGAAAGAAAAGCATTAAATAGTGATTATACAACAGAAACAATAACCCAATAGATCCGGTTAGTAAGAAGTCAAGAAACCAAGAAATAAAAATATTACAAGGAAGAAATAAATACTGTGCGACAATACAAGCATAGGCTGTAATGCACATATATGAAATAAAATAAATATTTAAATTAATTTTAGTCATATATAATAGACGAGCAGGTGTGAAATTGAAAGCTGGCTTATAAACAGGAATCAACAGGAAACATCATGTGATCACCGCTGTATGCGTGTACACAAGTAAATAGAGTGCGTGCGTGAAGCCTGTTCGAGCCTGAAAGTTTGCAACCTCACCCCAAATAAATGCTAAATTAAGATTGTATTTAATTTTAAGCAAACCATAAATATTAGAAAGAGTAAAAACTTCTAAAAATGCGTAAAAATAAGACATTTGCAGTGCGAATTCTACGTAATTCTGACAATCAGTGCGAATTCTGTGCGATTTTTAAAGCATAATAGTTACACTAATGATGCGATCATTATGATAAAAACATGTGTAGTTAAATTAGACAATATTAGATCACCTTGAAATCCGCATTAAACATTGCGATTGGCGAAAAAGTGCGAATATATAAAATGAGACGAGAGTGGGGCAATAGATGCTACGGACAGTTTTTGACATGCATATTCCTGAGCCAACAGGTGTGATTTTCTTGGTGAATATAAATACGAGCCCAGGAGAGCCAAACTCTCTTCAAACAGTCTTCAGTTGTGGCGGTACGCTATGTCCGTTTCAGACGCGAATTTTTTAATTACTTCGGGCGGAGTTAGACGCTATGTCTAACAGCAACAAGATTTTATATCAATCTGTAAAGTATTACGGAAAATGTTTTATTTCAAGTAGTAATAAAAAAAAGAACCGTAACTAAAATTGTCGGATGTCTACGAACAGTCTACAACTACGAACATCAACTCTAGACAGATGGCGAGAGAACATCTAGCAGAGGAACGATACGCAGAGCAATAGAGACTGTTTCTATCACGACAGGAGCTGATCCAGAGCAACACGTCATTACTATCTACAGCAGCCGATGGACCATGAAGGACGAGAGACGGAAGGATGACCAGTGAAACCAGAAAAGGCAAGAGGACATCCAGTAGGAGAGGACCGACAGATCACTGGAGGACATGGGACAAGCTGCAGAATTTGAGGTGACAAAAAACCAATTTATAATTATCACAAAATAAAGACATTAATAAAAACATTTTAAAATTAAATAATAACTGTGTAGATAGGGATAAGAGAATGTAATTCAATTGTAATCAGAATTCTTTTTAATGATTTTTTGTTCTTTAATGAATGTACAGTTAATGTAAAGATAATTTAAATCCTTGCTTGGAGTATTAATCATTGATTTAATAAGTTAAAATCTTTTTATTGAAAGCACATAAAGTAAAATAATTGAAAAAAAATCAATTAGTTTTGTTAAAATGATTATAAAGCCGTAAAAAGGTATGTCAAGTAAAGAATAAAAAGGTAAAGATTACCAATTATAAAGCACACATTCAGACTGAGTAGTCGAGAATTTATATTATGAATAAGAAATGTTGTATATAGAATTTATAATATAAGACATAAGAGATAAAATATATTTTTATGATGAATGTACGGCAATCAAAGAAATATTGAAACAATAGATAATGAATTTCTTATGGCGAAGTAAATATTACTATTATATTATTATTTTAATATGTTTGTTTGATATAATAAATGAAAACATTACGATTCCTAAAAGGACTACTCTTATTATAATTACATCTGAACTCCAATTATACATACACGTTGTTAGTAATGTTATATAAAGTGTATGAGTTAAATTAAAGTACAAATTAAATTAACAAATCAAATTAATTTGTTAAAAATGTCGCCCATGAACATGGAGCATGACACGCCTACATTTAATAAATAAATGTATGCTCGATGGTTAATGTGTCCATAAGATTTTATGTATAATAAGTGCTGTTTATTAATGAATAATTTTGTATATGTGTTTATTTCGTTGTGTGTATTGTATTGTAATAACGCAACTGGCGCCCACCCCAACAAACAGGTGTAATTGAAATATAAGTAGATAAGAATAAATAAATAATAATAATTAAACAATAAATAAATAAAATGAATAAGTCGGTTCCATAAGAATAATATTCTAAAACATAATAAATAAATATAATATTCAACATGGCAATATCGGGAAGTTTAAGGATGGAAGAGGCACTTCAAGCTATGATGCAAGCCATATTTGGTGAAGTAGAGAACAAACAAACAAAAAAAGTAAAAGAAAATAATATTAGAACACAAATAGAAGAGTTAACAGAATTTTTTACAAAACAAACAGAAAAATTAAGAGAAGAAAGAAAAGCAAAAGAGAAGTTAGTAGAAAGAATTGACGACTCTAATACGCACATAGCGGCAGTAGAATGTGAACAAACCAGAATAATTGAGAATACGAAAGAAAATACGTTTGTAATTAATAACTATAATTCTAAAGAAATAATTAACATTAAAGAAGGGAGTAAAATAAAGATGAAGAAAGCCTACCTTATTGATCAGAATATCCCAATTGCAAGTTACACACACAATAGGAAAACACATGTGAAACACTTAAGACACCACATTTACGGCGAGAAAAAACACTAGTACAAAACGAGTGATAATTGTAATAACGATAATTATAACTGTAATTATAAAAACCACGGTAAGTATAATAAAAGACGCATGAAGTCGTGCACAGCTGTTCAGGTAGGTTCACTAAACCGAACTAATGAGAGAGAGAAAAGCATTTGTAACGAGAGACGAAGGAGAGATTCTGTGTGGTCGACAGGCAAGATGAAATTGTAACCCTGTAAACAGGTGACTTCCATGATCAAAACAAACGTCGCAGCGATACAATGGAATTTTAACGAGACAGGAATGCAAGACGGAAATTGTTATATGGCGACTACTATGCTACAAAGGAAACGATGTCCGGCTGCTGATCAAACAATATACGTCCGGGAGACGACAACCAATGCGTTGTTAAACTTAGAGAGGGGTGGAAATCAAACTACACTGCACTAAATGCTCTATTGGAATGAATAATTATTTTTAAATGAAAAATAATATTGCTGATTATTAATAAGAATAGTAGCTAATTAATAAGAAATAATATGTGTAAAAAGATAAAAGATTAATTAAGAAAGGTTATTTGTTAAGGTTATGATTGCAAATAAAAAGAAATGTGAAAGAAATATAAGAAATAATGAATTAAATAATAAAGAATGTTATGCTAAATAAAAATAAGAAATAGAATGAAGGTTATGTTTGTAAGAAATGGTAAGGAATGTTAATGTGTTAAGAGTATGTTAAAAAATGGTAAGGAATGTTATTAGCGATGTTATTAATATGAAGAAAGGGTTAGAAATGAGAAATAAATGTTATAATTGTCAGAACGGCTGATCAAACGAAATCTTCATACCTTAGTGGAAATGCAAGGACACAGAAGAAAGCGAGAGTGAAAAGTAAAAGGGCAGAGACTACTTAGAATTAAGGACTACGAGTAAAATATCGATATGTTTTCTAAGGCAGTTCATCTGTAACCGATCATGAGACACACTACAAAGCTATAAGAGTATTCTGTTACTGAAGTGTATTTCAGAAAGTAATGGTAACAATGAAGAAAATTATGAACAATCAGAAAGGTAATGTTAGAGAAATGTAATAAAGGGTAATGAAAGTTAATGTATTATATAAGTAATGTAAGAAATGTAAGAATGAAGATTGGAATAATAGACTAAGAAAAGGGTTAAGGAACGTATGAAGGGTGGGAATGTATGATTAAAGTAATGTAAAATTCCAGATTGGAGAATGGCATAATATGTTAAGATGCAGAATGTTTCATGCAGGAAGTTCTACACGTACAAAAATATATAAATTAAATAGGTCAATGGGACCAGAAAAGGAGAACAATGGAAAGATTAGCTACGCTTACATATTGTCAGCAACTCGTAGGAGGGGAGAAGGGAACTTGACTTGTTTTACCCTCCAACTAAGGGAAATTGAACAATTACTATTCATTATCATTGATAGTAGTGTATAAACACAAATTAAAAAAAAAATATAAGTAATATGAAATATAAAAAAATATAATATGTCTAATGATAGGGAAAAAAAAATTTTAATAAATAAATTTATTAAACATTTTTTTTTACCAAGCAGAGAAATAATGCGACAATACAAGCATAGGCTGTAATGCGCATATATGAAATAAAATAAATAATTTAAATTAATTTTAGTATTATATAATAGACGATCAGGTGTGAAATTGGAAGCTGGCTTATAAACAGGAATCAACAGGAAACATCACACGATTACCGCTGTATGTGTGTACACAAGTAAATAGAGTGTGTGTGTGAAGCCTGTTCGAGCCTGAAAGTTTGCAACCTCACCCCAAATAAATGCTAAATTAAGATTGTATTTAATTTTAAGCAAACCATAAATATTAGAAAGAGTGAAAAAACTTCTAAAAATGCGTAAAAATAACACATCTGCAGTGCGAATTCTACGTAATTCTGACAATCAGTGCGAATTCTGTGCGATTTTTAAAGCATAATAGTTACACTAATGATGCGATTATTATGATAAAACATATGTGTGTAATTAAATTAGACAATATTAGATCACCTTGAAATCCACATTAAACATTGCGATTGGCGAAAAAGTGCGAATATGTAAAATGAGACGAGAGTGGGGGAATAGACGCTACGGACAGTTTTTGACATGCATATTCCTGAGCCAACAGGTGTGATTTTCTTGGTGAATATAAATACGAGCCCAGGAGAGCCAAACTCTCTCTTCAAACAGTCTTCAGTTGTGGCAGTACGCTATGTCCGTTTGAGACGCATTTTTTAATTATTTTGGACAGAGTTAGATGCTATGTCTAACAGCAACAAGGTTTTATATCATAATCTGTAAAGTATTATGGAAAATGTTTTATTTCAAGTAGTAATAAAAAAAAGAACCGTAACTAAAATCGTCGGACGTCTACGAACAGTCTACAACTACGAACATCAACACTAGACAGATGGCGAGAGAACATCTAGCAGAGGAATGATACGCAGAGCAATAGAGACTGTTTCTATCATGACAGGAGCTGATCCAGAGCAACACATCATTACTATCTACAGCAGCCGATGGACCATGAAGGACGAGAGACGGAAGGATGACCAGTGAAACCAGAAAAGGCAAGAGGACATCCAGTAGGAGAGGACCGACAGATCACTGGAGGACATGGGACAAGCTGCAGAATTTGAGGTGACGAAAAACCAATTTATAATTATCACAAAATAAAGACATTAATAAAAACATTTTAAAATTAAATAATAACTGTGTAGATAGGGATAAGAGAATGTAATTCAATTGTAATCAGAATTCTTTTTAATGATTTTTTGTTCTTTAATGAATGTACAGTTAATGTAAAGATAATTTAAATCCTTGCTTGGAGTATTAATCATTGATTTAATAAGTTAAAATCTTTTTATTGAAAGCACACAAAGTAAAATAATTGAAAAAAAAATCAATTAGTTTTGTTAAAATGATTATAAAGCCGTAAAAAGGTATGTCAAGTAAAGAATAAAAAGGTAAAGATTACCAATTATGAAGCACACATTCAGACTGAGTAGTCGAGAATTTATATTATAAATAAGAAATGTTTTATATAGAATTGATAATATAAGATACATAAGGGTTGCCGTCATAAAGAGAGCCAAATGTATGAACAAAAAAAAATATATCAAGTTTTAAGAATATTTATATTGGAATAAATGCACAATAGTATACAGAACATTACAAAATGCAGAGCAGAGCTGAAATACTGCAATACAATTTTTGAAGATTTTTTTTATCCCGAAGTACTACATAGGAAAATGTCCAATCGGTCACACCTCTAAACACAGAGGAAAACCTCATAAAACAATGCTAGAATGATGTAATTATATGAATTAAATTAAAATTCATTGTCATTAACTGACCTCTGGTGAAATTGCTATATAATTGTTTTTATTTTTAAGGAAATTTTCAATAAAATATTAACAATTTCAGTTTGGTTGTGTTTACAAAGGCAACTTTAACAATAAACTAACCTCGTACCAGGAGATATTTCCAAACACATAAGCATAGTAACAATCAGTTTTGTATAATATCACCAAAAGTGAAAATGAACAAAATTTCTCAGATTAAAAGTTGAAATTATCCGAATTGTGGCCATGACCGAGTGGAACCTGCCATGACCGATTGAACAAACAATGATGTGATGTCAATAAATGTATTAAATAACTATAGTAACTGTTGGAATGTATTATGCTAAATAAATTATGCAGAGATTGATTAGGATAAGTGTATTCAATTAAAGATCAAAGTTACAAATGAAGAGTATCATGACAACTGAGAGTTACCTGTGACACAAAAGTAAAACAATACTGCAGCAAAATAATTGTAAGTCAGTTATTTTTCAATATTTATTTTTTTGTAAAAGAAACAACAATTTAAACAAGACAATCCTTCTGTTACCTTCAGTCGTACACTAAACAAGTGGCAAGTTTCAGATAAATTTAGTTAAGAGCGTTTCAAATTTTTCAGCTTTTAAAATTGCTATTATATTGAAAAAAGAATTGGTAGGCTAGATTATATGGACATTCAAAAATTTTAAATGAATAAGTTCAGAAATGAAATAGTTTTGACTCATATTTTTAATAGTATTTTATATTATTTTATATTATTTTGCAGCACATATTATTGCAAAGTTTGTCATACTCGAAATAATAGATATTTATAAAATAGCTTAATTTATTAACAGTTCTGAAAAAGAAATATGAATTTCGGCTAGAAATGCTTTAGAATACTATTATTCGTCCCTAAAGCATAATTGTCACAGCATTCATAAAGGACATGGAGCAACCTGTCTTATCGGTCGCACTATGATTCACTCGGATGCGCGACCGATTGGACATTCGGCACTTATTCCGCGTCAACTCGCTGCCGTTGCTTGTCTCATGACTCGTTTTGAGGTTAGGCTTGCGGCTTTTTGTCGCAATTCGTTTACATAATTAAAAATTCACATGTAATATTATTACTGTAAAGATATTAAAGTGACCGATAGGACACATTAAAGCAGGTCAATTCTTTAGTAATTAAAATATTTAAAATTCGCCCCCATTTCGGGCGTCGACTAAAGCAGTACGAGCTTAAAAATAAATATTAAAATTATAAACCTGTTTATATAATTGAAACTCTACTTGCTTTTTAAATCAAAATATTCGAATTTGTCCCACTTACCTTCATTGCGAATAAACCAGGGTGTCGTCTGATGTACTTAGGCAGAGAAAAACAACAGGTAATGCAATGACACACACATATTTTACAAACATAAATAAAATGGTATTTTATTTATATAACATGACAATTTTTCTGTTTACCTTCCGGTTTAGATTTACTAAAATACGCCTTATGGCTGAATTGTGAAACTACGTCAAATTATGATTTCTACTGTAGTTATGCTTCTTCTACCAATAATCCTCCGAACAATATTTGATTCACCTAGCCATGCTATCAAGATTTATTTATTACTGACTATATATATACTTACGACTAACTTATTTTCTACTCAAAAAACGACCCAGTATATGCTCACTCTCTCCCTCTCATACTGTAAAATTCCCCATAATTTAGATTTAGCGCTTTTTTATTGAATTTTCATCATTAATATTGGTGAATTGAAATTAATTAAAAATTAAATATTTTGTCTGTTCAAACTGCTTAAATTAGGTACTCATCCCTTCATCCACGTGGTTATGCCATCACTGTTAACACTTGATTCTGCTGATACACTCCGAATATAAGTTTAGAATGTTATTATTTGTCGGTTACTTCTGTTCGATCACTATAACATGATTGACTGTTATTTTAAATTAAAATAGCAAGATTTACTGGTCGGCCAACCCTAACTAGCTCGAGCAATGTTTTATGTGACCTCGCAAGGTCTGGAGTTTTAAGTCGACTGACTGACGCTACTCTTAGCGTCACTCCCACCACAGTTCCCCAGCTTGCGCTCTTGATTCGTGGATAAAATCACATGACGTGATTAGTGAAATTACAGTTTACGCCCTTGGTAGCGAGTTTGGGTATTTTTGTTCTGTCCTGGGGCTCGCCACAAAGTTTGTGCTTTTTGCCAATGGAAAACGCAATCATCCGCGCACCGGTTCGCATTCCAACACCTCAAGGAGCAGTGCTTATTGTAGGGCTCTGACAAAATGTGCGTCTCGGTGCCTCGACAAACCAAAACAAGGAATGTTAACTGTTCAAAACTGAGGCCCTGTTTGGGTAGACCTTATGTTACACTTATAATTGCAATAAAAAATAAAACCCCTCAAAATTGTCCCATTACAATACCCCCCCAATGAGAGGTTTTCTGTCGAAACAGAAAAACTCTCATTGCCAACCCTACGAGGATCGGTGAGGATATGGAGCCAACAACCCCCCTTTAATTTCTTAACACATAATGGGTAAACTACCCCCCTGGCTCGGCGACTATGGATGCATCTGAACGAGATCACTGGACTTCTCTGTAAGAGATCCCAACACCGAAAAATCGAACAGACACGCACCACGGCGCACCTTACCTTCTATCATGCTACCCCAAAAATCCTCAATCCCTGGCTTATATCATGCCAGATCCTCAACCGATGTGTTCCCCCTTATCATGGACACTGGGTCGCCTTCAGCAATACTGGGCTCATACATATACTTGTTAATCTCTTTTTTAAATTCAAAAATATTTATTGCTAAATCAAACTCATTTATTCCAACATTTGATTATACCTACATACTGCACCACACAATTCTATAAAAAACACTAGTACTACACCTAAACAATAATACAATCAGAAGTCAAAAACATCAATTAGATGGCAGGCACAATTTTTTTTTTTTTTTTTTTTTTTTACATTCGAAGTTTCCAAAAAAAATTTTAAATTCATAAAAATTTAAATTTCTTAAGATATTTTCTTTCCATATCGAAGTTATTTACAGTTTGTTTAAATTGATCAAAAACAAAAGTTGAATCTTCCATACTAAACCTGCCTAGTATATGACCTTACTGTCAGCTGATCGAAACTAGGTCAAGTCCAAAAACCTTGACCTACATACGTATATATACAAGTTCTATCTGAAAATACACTTAACATCTGTAAAATTCTCTCTTAAAACACAAAAACATAATAAAATACAATATCTAAAGTTAATAAAATATTATTATAATTAACAATTGGATTGATATTTAAATTATTCAAATAAACACTTTCTAACTTTACATTATTTTCAAACACTATCAAAATTGTCACTGGTTACAATTAAAAATTCTTTATATTTGTATTCTAAATCTCTTTCTTTATTTAACAATCTCACTTTCCCTTACTTTGTGTGACCTAATTATTTATTTTAGCTTGATATGCCACTTGGCAGGTATATGTATATAATCTTTCTCCCTCTCTCTCTAATACCACTAACAATTTTAGCTTGGACTGATTCAAACGTTTTACTCAAACAATTACTATCACTCAATTTCTATCTTTTACAACCCATTGAACACTTAGTTATCTCAAATTTATTTCATTATTCATTGAAATTCTTTAAACACATTGAAAACTTTTTTTATAAAATATTATCCTATTTTGTAATCCTTATTCCTAACATACTACATGCAATTAACACAATAATGCATAATAAACACAATATATGAAGTATCTAGTGCCTCGATTTTACAAATCAGAACAAAATTATGTAGTTATCTCAGTAGCGAATCATCATTATTAAAACACAACAAATTCCTAATTCGTTACCCCCCTGGGTAACCTCCCTGCCACACACACTATGACCCCCCCTAGACTGTGGCGTCTAGTTGCGTCCACAAGGACTGAAATTTTGGAGGAATTTTGACATCTCCGTGTCCTTGCTTCTGCGTTAAATTTTAATAAAACTAGATATCCTAATATCTAAACGTTCATATTACACGCCCCTAATGCGGGTCTACCACCTGGCTATGCTGTCCCCACGCGGACAGAGTGGCAGCCGCTGTTTCATAGTTTGGTGATTCCCCTAAATTACCCCCCTTTCAATTTCAAAATTCACCTTGACAACGATAACAGCTATGGCCAGTATGGTCAGCGCGTAATCGTAATGTGCCCCAACCATAGCTGTTAAAGCTAAACCAATTCCACGGTCAGGGTTTGGTGAGGCCGTGACCGCCCGAAAAGTTGGGGAATCACAAGTATAATATATATATATATTTTTAAATTAAAATTAAAATTTATATTACATGACAATTCTAGTCTTGGTGGTTTTTTAACCTCATACATTTCTTTCTTAACTTTCCCTACCTTGATCTTCATTTACATAAAAAACATAACGTGTGTATAAACACTAATAATGATTTATAATAATAGAATATAAAAAAATCTGTTTATGTATGAAAATTTTAATTATTTATACGCCTAGGCATTCCACAAACGAAACAATTTAACATTTATTTGTTTATTAATTATTATTAAATTGAAATCTCTTAAAATAATTTAAATATCTCATAAAAAATTCAATTATGTAACCTTCTAAATCAGTCACAATATTTTAAACCTCTCAAATCATTTACTTCAATTAATTATTTAAAACACAACATACTTCAATTATTATCAAAAATTTACAAATCATTAATTACTGTCTTCATAATTATTTTATTATTTATTTAGACTGCAAAATATTAATAATATTATTATTATTATCATAATATTTTCTACTACATATACACCTTGTTTACCTAACCTTTTACAATACACACAAATAAATTCGCTACACATTTATTTACAAATTATTCGTCATTATTATTCAATTTATCACACTTCATTTGGTAAAGCAGTCCATTCCAAAACCATTAATTACATGATTAAACATTCAATAAACATTCATTGTCTCTACCCCCAATCATCGTACAAAAATCTGGTTTTACGTTTACACAGTTCATTCTTTACTAAACACATTATATTATTTTTATTAATATAAATATTATCCAAATTCTTATATTCTTCCACAATATCAACAGGATTATTCCCTGTTATTAAATTATGTAATTTATTATCATTGAGTATAGTCCAGTCGCCTTTAGTACGATCTGTCATAGTTATGTCAATTACAGTTTCATTATCATTATTATCTGCTGCTGTATTCGCTTTGTCATAAAGTAAGTAGTCTATTACATCAATTGCTGTACTAACTATTTCACAAGGTAAGTACGTATTATTAATAACTCTTTCAATGTCTAATCTCTGCAATAATTCGTCATAATCTCTACTAACCTTAAATAACATTACCTTCTTGTCAACATATCTTTCATCATAACACCAATTCACACTTTTTCTATCATTCCGTACAGAGGGTATTAAATCATAAAAATGCCTACTACAAATTAAAAAATTATTTAGATATATATTGCTTTCTTGTAAGGGACTCTTGCCTTTCAAAAATATTCGTAACCAGCTTGGTTTACCATATAACTGGGGAAAATTTACCCTCTGGCCTGCATTCACAAAGTCATTCTCTTCAAACTCTCTCTGTAACTTACAAACACTCTCTCCTCTCTCACTGTTTCTATATTATTATGATCGCTAATTATTTTCACTGTATTATTTTTATGTATCTCGTTTTCAACTATCTTACTACTATCAGTTGTTAATTTATTTTCGTAATTGTTTGTTATTTTATTATTACTCTGGTCGTCTGTTATTTCATCACAATCATTCGTAACTGTGTTATTTTCTACCTCCTCCTTCCGCGTTCTACTCTCGTTTATTTCGTCTTGAATATTATTTATATTTATAATTATCTCACTTCTCATGCCCGCAATAGTTTTATTCATACTTTCTAAATGGCTATTCATATTTATTTCACTCGCTCTCAATTCGCTCCTCACATTTATGAACTCGTTATTTAAATCAGTCAGTTTAACATTTATAGTATTTACTTCTGATTTGATCTCAGTTTTCATTCCTGACATCATCTCCATTATTAACGCTAACTGATTAAATATATTTACATTATCGCTTATTTTTGCGTCTACTGTCTCAATCGTTAATTCGTGTGTTGTATTGTCTACACTCTCGTTAATATTTGTCGATATTAAATTGTCTTGCGTAACATTGAAAATTGACCCCTCCACAACATCTTCACATAAATTTACACTCTCGCTTTTCTCTGCCATTTTCGATCAGTTTGAAAATTTTTGTTAAGTTAATTTACAAAGTCCATGTTAGACGGGCGCCAACTAAAGCAGGTCAATTCTTTAGTAATTAAAATATTTAAAATTCGCCCCCGTTTCGGGCGTCGACTAAAGCAGTACGAGCTTAAAAATAAATATTAAAATTATAAACCTGTTTATATAATTGAAACTCTACTTGCTTTTTAAATCAAAATATTCGAATTTGTCCCACTTACCTTCATTGCGAATAAACCAGGTAAGTGTCTGATGTACTTAGGCAGAGAAAAACAACAGGTAATGCAATGACACACACGTATTTTACAAACATAAATAAAATGGTATTTTATTTATATAGCATGACAATTTTTCTGTTTACCTTCCGGTTTAGATTTACTAAAATACGCCTTATGGCTGAATTGTGAAACTACGTCAAATTATGATTTCTACTGTAGTTATGCTTCTTCTACCAATAATCCTCCGAACAATATTTGATTCACCTAGCCATGCTATCAAGATTTATTTATTACTGACTATATATATACTTACGACTAACTTATTTTCTACTCAAAAAACGACCCAGTATATGCTCACTCTCTCCCTCTCATACTGAGACGCATTTTTTAATTATTTTGGACAGAGTTAGATGCTATGTCTAACAGCAACAAGGTTTTATATCATAATCTGTAAAGTATTATGGAAAATGTTTTATTTCAAGTAGTAATAAAAAAAAGAACCGTAACTAAAATCGTCGGACGTCTACGAACAGTCTACAACTACGAACATCAACACTAGACAGATGGCGAGAGAACATCTAGCAGAGGAATGATACGCAGAGCAATAGAGACTGTTTCTATCATGACAGGAGCTGATCCAGAGCAACACATCATTACTATCTACAGCAGCCGATGGACCATGAAGGACGAGAGACGGAAGGATGACCAGTGAAACCAGAAAAGGCAAGAGGACATCCAGTAGGAGAGGACCGACAGATCACTGGAGGACATGGGACAAGCTGCAGAATTTGAGGTGACGAAAAACCAATTTATAATTATCACAAAATAAAGACATTAATAAAAACATTTTAAAATTAAATAATAACTGTGTAGATAGGGATAAGAGAATGTAATTCAATTGTAATCAGAATTCTTTTTAATGATTTTTTGTTCTTTAATGAATGTACAGTTAATGTAAAGATAATTTAAATCCTTGCTTGGAGTATTAATCATTGATTTAATAAGTTAAAATCTTTTTATTGAAAGCACACAAAGTAAAATAATTGAAAAAAAAATCAATTAGTTTTGTTAAAATGATTATAAAGCCGTAAAAAGGTATGTCAAGTAAAGAATAAAAAGGTAAAGATTACCAATTATGAAGCACACATTCAGACTGAGTAGTCGAGAATTTATATTATGAATAAGAAATGTTTTATATAGAATTGATAATATAAGATACATAAGGGTTGCCGTCATAAAGAGAGCCAAATGTATGAACAAAAAAAAATATATCAAGTTTTAAGAATATTTATATTGGAATAAATGCACAATAGTATACAGAACATTACAAAATGCAGAGCAGAGCTGAAATACTGCAATACAATTTTTGAAGATTTTTTTTATCCCGAAGTACTACATAGGAAAATGTCCAATCGGTCACACCTCTAAACACAGAGGAAAACCTCATAAAACAATGCTAGAATGATGTAATTATATGAATTAAATTAAAATTCATTGTCATTAACTGACCTCTGGTGAAATTGCTATATAATTGTTTTTATTTTTAAGGAAATTTTCAATAAAATATTAACAATTTCAGTTTGGTTGTGTTTACAAAGGCAACTTTAACAATAAACTAACCTCGTACCAGGAGATATTTCCAAACACATAAGCATAGTAACAATCAGTTTTGTATAATATCACCAAAAGTGAAAATGAACAAAATTTCTCAGATTAAAAGTTGAAATTATCCGAATTGTGGCCATGACCGAGTGGAACCTGCCATGACCGATTGAACAAACAATGATGTGATGTCAATAAATGTATTAAATAACTATAGTAACTGTTGGAATGTATTATGCTAAATAAATTATGCAGAGATTGATTAGGATAAGTGTATTCAATTAAAGATCAAAGTTACAAATGAAGAGTATCATGACAACTGAGAGTTACCTGTGACACAAAAGTAAAACAATACTGCAGCAAAATAATTGTAAGTCAGTTATTTTTCAATATTTATTTTTTTGTAAAAGAAACAACAATTTAAACAAGACAATCCTTCTGTTACCTTCAGTCGTACACTAAACAAGTGGCAAGTTTCAGATAAATTTAGTTAAGAGCGTTTCAAATTTTTCAGCTTTTAAAATTGCTATTATATTGAAAAAAGAATTGGTAGGCTAGATTATATGGACATTCAAAAATTTTAAATGAATAAGTTCAGAAATGAAATAGTTTTGACTCATATTTTTAATAGTATTTTATATTATTTTATAGCACATATTATTGCAAAGTTTGTCATACTCGAAATAATAGATATTTATAAAATAGCTTAATTTATTAACAGTTCTGAAAAAGAAATATGAATTTCGGCTAGAAATGCTTTAGAATACTATTATTCGTCCCTAAAGCATAATTGTCACAGCATTCATAAAGGACATGGAGCAACCTGTCTTATCGGTCGCGCTATGATTCACTCGGATGCGCGACCGATTGGACATTCGGCACTTATTCCGCGTCAACTCGCTGCCGTTGCTTGTCTCATGACTCGTTTTGAGGTTAGGCTTGCGGCTTTTTGTCGCAATTCGTTTACATAATTAAAAATTCACATGTAATATTATTACTGTAAAGATATTAAAGTGACCGATAGGACACATTAAAGCAGGTCAATTCTTTAGTAATTAAAATATTTAAAATTCGCCCCCATTTCGGGCGTCGACTAAAGCAGTACGAGCTTAAAAATAAATATTAAAATTATAAACCTGTTTATATAATTGAAACTCTACTTGCTTTTTAAATCAAAATATTCGAATTTGTCCCACTTACCTTCATTGCGAATAAACCAGGGTGTCGTCTGATGTACTTAGGCAGAGAAAAACAACAGGTAATGCAATGACACACACATATTTTACAAACATAAATAAAATGGTATTTTATTTATATAACATGACAATTTTTCTGTTTACCTTCCGGTTTAGATTTACTAAAATACGCCTTATGGCTGAATTGTGAAACTACGTCAAATTATGATTTCTACTGTAGTTATGCTTCTTCTACCAATAATCCTCCGAACAATATTTGATTCACCTAGCCATGCTATCAAGATTTATTTATTACTGACTATATATATACTTACGACTAACTTATTTTCTACTCAAAAAACGACCCAGTATATGCTCACTCTCTCCCTCTCATACTGTAAAATTCCCCATAATTTAGATTTAGCGCTTTTTTATTGAATTTTCATCATTAATATTGGTGAATTGAAATTAATTAAAAATTAAATATTTTGTCTGTTCAAACTGCTTAAATTAGGTACTCATCCCTTCATCCACGTGGTTATGCCATCACTGTTAACACTTGATTCTGCTGATACACTCCGAATATAAGTTTAGAATGTTATTATTTGTCGGTTACTTCTGTTCGATCACTATAACATGATTGACTGTTATTTTAAATTAAAATAGCAAGATTTACTGGTCGGCCAACCCTAACTAGCTCGAGCAATGTTTTATGTGACCTCGCAAGGTCTGGAGTTTTAAGTCGACTGACTGACACTACTCTTAGCGTCACTCCCGCCACAGTTCCCCAGCTTGCGCTCTTGATTCGTGGATAAAATCACATGACGTGATTAGTGAAATTACAGTTTACGCCCTTGGTAGCGAGTTTGGGTATTTTTGTTCTGTCCTGGGGCTCGCCACAAAGTTTGTGCTTTTTGCCAATGGAAAACGCAATCATCCGCGCACCGGTTCGCATTCCAACACCTCAAGGAGCAGTGCTTATTGTAGGGCTCTGACAAAATGTGCGTCTCGGTGCCTCGACAAACCAAAACAAGGAATGTTAACTGTTCAAAACTGAGGCCCTGTTTGGGTAGACCTTATGTTACACTTATAATTGCAATAAAAAAATAAAACCCCTCAAAATTGTCCCATTACAATACCCCCCCAATGAGAGGTTTTCTGTCGAAACAGAAAAACTCTCATTGCCAACCCTACGAGGATCGGTGAGGATATGGAGCCAACAACCCCCCTTTAATTTCTTAACACATAATGGGTAAACTACCCCCCTGGCTCGGCGACTATGGATGCATCTGAACGAGATCACTGGACTTCTCTGTAAGAGATCCCAACACCGAAAAATCGAACAGACACGCACCACGGCGCACCTTACCTTCTATCATGCTACCCCAAAAATCCTCAATCCCTGGCTTATATCATGCCAGATCCTCAACCGATGTGTTCCCCCTTATCATGGACACTGGGTCGCCTTCAGCAATACTGGGCTCATACATATACTTGTTAATCTCTTTTTTAAATTCAAAAATATTTATTGCTAAATCAAACTCATTTATTCCAACATTTGATTATACCTACATACTGCACCACACAATTCTATAAAAAACACTAGTACTACACCTAAACAATAATACAATCAGAAGTCAAAAACATCAATTAGATGGCAGGCACAATTTTTTTTTTTTTTTTTTTTTTTTTTTTTACATTCGAAGTTTCCAAAAAAAATTTTAAATTCATAAAAATTTAAATTTCTTAAGATATTTTCTTTCCATATCGAAGTTATTTACAGTTTGTTTAAATTGATCAAAAACAAAAGTTGAATCTTCCATACTAAACCTGCCTAGTATATGACCTTACTGTCAGCTGATCGAAACTAGGTCAAGTCCAAAAACCTTGACCTACATACGTATATATACAAGTTCTATCTGAAAATACACTTAACATCTGTAAAATTCTCTCTTAAAACACAAAAACATAATAAAATACAATATCTAAAGTTAATAAAATATTATTATAATTAACAATTGGATTGATATTTAAATTATTCAAATAAACACTTTCTAACTTTACATTATTTTCAAACACTATCAAAATTGTCACTGGTTACAATTAAAAATTCTTTATATTTGTATTCTAAATCTCTTTCTTTATTTAACAATCTCACTTTCCCTTACTTTGTGTGACCTAATTATTTATTTTAGCTTGATATGCCACTTGGCAGGTATATGTATATAATCTTTCTCCCTCTCTCTCTAATACCACTAACAATTTTAGCTTGGACTGATTCAAACGTTTTACTCAAACAATTACTATCACTCAATTTCTATCTTTTACAACCCATTGAACACTTAGTTATCTCAAATTTATTTCATTATTCATTGAAATTCTTTAAACACATTGAAAACTTTTTTTATAAAATATTATCCTATTTTGTAATCCTTATTCCTAACATACTACATGCAATTAACACAATAATGCATAATAAACACAATATATGAAGTATCTAGTGCCTCGATTTTACAAATCAAAACAAAATTATGTAGTTATCTCAGTAGCGAATCATCATTATTAAAACACAACAAATTCCTAATTCGTTACCCCCCTGGGTAACCTCCCTGCCACACACACTATGACCCCCCCTAGACTGTGGCGTCTAGTTGCGTCCACAAGGACTGAAATTTTGGAGGAATTTTGACATCTCCGTGTCCTTGCTTCTGCGTTAAATTTTAATAAAACTAGATATCCTAATATCTAAACGTTCATATTACACGCCCCTAATGCGGGTCTACCACCTGGCTATGCTGTCCCCACGCGGACAGAGTGGCAGCCGCTGTTTCATAGTTTGGTGATTCCCCTAAATTACCCCCCTTTCAATTTCAAAATTCACCTTGACAACGATAACAGCTATGGCCAGTATGGTCAGCGCGTAATCGTAATGTGCCCCAACCATAGCTGTTAAAGCTAAACCAATTCCACGGTCAGGGTTTGGTGAGGCCGTGACCGCCCGAAAAGTTGGGGAATCACAAGTATAATATATATATATATTTTTAAATTAAAATTAAAATTTATATTACATGACAATTCTAGTCTTGGTGGTTTTTTAACCTCATACATTTCTTTCTTAACTTTCCCTACCTTGATCTTCATTTACATAAAAAACATAACGTGTGTATAAACACTAATAATGATTTATAATAATAGAATATAAAAAAATCTGTTTATGTATGAAAATTTTAATTATTTATACGCCTAGGCATTCCACAAACGAAACAATTTAACATTTATTTGTTTATTAATTATTATTAAATTGAAATCTCTTAAAATAATTTAAATATCTCATAAAAAATTCAATTATGTAACCTTCTAAATCAGTCACAATATTTTAAACCTCTCAAATCATTTACTTCAATTAATTATTTAAAACACAACATACTTCAATTATTATCAAAAATTTACAAATCATTAATTACTGTCTTCATAATTATTTTATTATTTATTTAGACTGCAAAATATTAATAATATTATTATTATTATCATAATATTTTCTACTACATATACACCTTGTTTACATAACCTTTTACAATACACACAAATAAATTCGCTACACATTTATTTACAAATTATTCGTCATTATTATTCAATTTATCACACTTCATTTGGTAAAGCAGTCCATTCCAAAACCATTAATTACATGATTAAACATTCAATAAACATTCATTGTCTCTACCCCCAATCATCGTACAAAAATCTGGTTTTACGTTTACACAGTTCATTCTTTACTAAACACATTATATTATTTTTATTAATATAAATATTATCCAAATTCTTATATTCTTCCACAATATCAACAGGATTATTCCCTGTTATTAAATTATGTAATTTATTATCATTGAGTATAGTCCAGTCGCCTTTAGTACGATCTGTCATAGTTATGTCAATTACAGTTTCATTATCATTATTATCTGCTGCTGTATTCGCTTTGTCATAAAGTAAGTAGTCTATTACATCAATTGCTGTACTAACTATTTCACAAGGTAAGTACGTATTATTAATAACTCTTTCAATGTCTAATCTCTGCAATAATTCGTCATAATCTCTACTAACCTTAAATAACATTACCTTCTTGTCAACATATCTTTCATCATAACACCAATTCACACTTTTTCTATCATTCCGTACAGAGGGTATTAAATCATAAAAATGCCTACTACAAATTAAAAAATTATTTAGATATATATTGCTTTCTTGTAAGGGACTCTTGCCTTTCAAAAATATTCGTAACCAGCTTGGTTTACCATATAACTGGGGAAAATTTACCCTCTGGCCTGCATTCACAAAGTCATTCTCTTCAAACTCTCTCTGTAACTTACAAACACTATCTCCTCTCTCACTGTTTCTATATTATTATGATCGCTAATTATTTTCACTGTATTATTTTTATGTATCTCGTTTTCAACTATCTTACTACTATCAGTTGTTAATTTATTTTCGTAATTGTTTGTTATTTTATTATTACTCTGGTCGTCTGTTATTTCATCACAATCATTCGTAACTGTGTTATTTTCTACCTCCTCCTTCCGCGTTCTACTCTCGTTTATTTCGTCTTGAATATTATTTATATTTATAATTATCTCACTTCTCATGCCCGCAATAGTTTTATTCATACTTTCTAAATGGCTATTCATATTTATTTCACTCGCTCTCAATTCGCTCCTCACATTTATGAACTCGTTATTTAAATCAGTCAGTTTAACATTTATAGTATTTACTTCTGATTTGATCTCAGTTTTCATTCCTGACATCATCTCCATTATTAACGCTAACTGATTAAATATATTTACATTATCGCTTATTTTTGCGTCTACTGTCTCAATCGTTAATTCGTGTGTTGTATTGTCTACACTCTCGTTAATATTTGTCGATATTAAATTGTCTTGCGTAACATTGAAAATTGACCCCTCCACAACATCTTCACATAAATTTACACTCTCGCTTTTCTCTGCCATTTTCGATCAGTTTGAAAATTTTTGTTAAGTTAATTTACAAAGTCCATGTTAGACGGGCGCCAACTAAAGCAGGTCAATTCTTTAGTAATTAAAATATTTAAAATTCGCCCCCGTTTCGGGCGTCGACTAAAGCAGTACGAGCTTAAAAATAAATATTAAAATTATAAACCTGTTTATATAATTGAAACTCTACTTGCTTTTTAAATCAAAATATTCAAATTTGTCCCACTTACCTTCATTGCGAATAAACCAGGTAAGTGTCTGATGTACTTAGGCAGAGAAAAACAACAGGTAATGCAATGACACACACGTATTTTACAAACATAAATAAAATGGTATTTTATTTATATAGCATGACAATTTTTCTGTTTACCTTCCGGTTTAGATTTACTAAAATACGCCTTATGGCTGAATTGTGAAACTACGTCAAATTATGATTTCTACTGTAGTTATGCTTCTTCTACCAATAATCCTCCGAACAATATTTGATTCACCTAGCCATGCTATCAAGATTTATTTATTACTGACTATATATATACTTACGACTAACTTATTTTCTACTCAAAAAACGACCCAGTATATGCTCACTCTCTCCCTCTCATACTGTAAAATTCCCCATAATTTAGATTTAGCGCTTTTTTATTGAATTTTCATCATTAATATTGGTGAATTGAAATTAATTAAAAATTAAATATTTTGTCTGTTCAAACTGCTTAAATTAGGTACTCATCCCTTCATCCACGTGGTTATGCCATCACTGTTAACACTTGATTCTGCTGATACACTCCGAATATAAGTTTAGAATGTTATTATTTGTCGGTTACTTCTGTTCGATCACTATAACATGATTGACTGTTATTTTAAATTAAAATAGCAAGATTTACTGGTCGGCCGACCCTAACTAGCTCGAGCAATGTTTTATGTGACCTCGCAAGGTCTGGAGTTCTAAGTCGACTGACTGACGCTACTCTTAGCGTCACTCCCGCCACAGTTCCCCAGCTTGCGCTCTGATTCGTGGATAAAATCACATGACATGGTGATTAGTGAAATTACAGTTTACGCCCTTGGTAGCGAGTTTGGGTATTTTTGTTCTGTCCTGGGGCTCGCCACAAAGTTTGTGCTTTTTGCCGACGGAAAACGCAATCATCCGCGCACCGGTTCACATTCCAACACCTCAAGGAGCAGTGCTTATTGCAGGGCTCTGACAAAATGTGTGTCTCGGTGCCCCGACAAACCAAAACAAGGAATGTTAACTGTTCAAAACTGAGGCCCTGTTTGGGTAGACCTTATGTTACACTTATAATTGCAATAAAAAATAAAACCCCTCAAAATTGTCCCATTACAACATATTAAACATACTGTAAAATACTTACCAACATTTTTTATATTTTCTCGAAACCATTAAAGATAAACTGTAAACAACCCACATGTACCAATGAAAGCATTTATCACACAATGGAACTGGCTGCTGGATATAATGCGCTCTTCTTCTTTCGAACTTTTGGCAGGAGTTTTAAATTCGCGTCGCTCGGTTACGATTTTCGGAGACTTCATTATTTACATTAAAATAATAATTTTCGACAGGTTCGTGGTATATAATTTCAACTGTATTCCATTTTATGGAAAGTGTATTATTAATTCATTATACAAATTCACAATAAAACGTTTCATATATATATTTTTTTCGTAAAAAAACTTGTATGTTCAAGGTAGGCACAGTGACCGATTGGACAAAACGTCATTACATAATTCGTTTTTGTTACGTTTTATTGCTTTTTTCAACAGGTAAGTGGGTATATTGTTTTCAAAACAATCATTTATGAAATATATATTTTTAATACAAAAAATATTACAATTATTTCGTTACAAGCTTGGGACTTAAATTGTCCCTCTTTATGATGGCAGCCCATAAGAGATAAAATATATTTTTATGATGAATGTACAGCAATCAAAGAAATATTGAAACGATAGATAATGAATTTCTTATGGCGAAGTAAATATTACTATTATATTATTATTTTTATTATGTTTGTTTGATGTAATAAATGAAAACATATTACGATTCCTAAAAGGACTACTCTTATTATAATTACACCTGAACTCCAATTATACATACACGTTGTTAGTAATGTTATATAAAGTGTGTGAGTTAAATTAAAGTACAAATTAAATTAACAAAGAAAATTAATTTGTTACAACTGATGACATCAATCAGAATGGTGACTTAAGAAGAACCCGAGAAACTATAATAACAATGAGATAAGAAGGCTAAATGTGAAAGAAATAGCCAACACCAGTGAAGTACTAACTGAGAGACAAGAACAGATAGACAAAACACTAACTGACTAACTTAGATGACCTGTATATGACCACTAGTCTAGTAAATGAGTAGGGCATCCAATGTTAGCCAAGAGAGTGTGAGTAATAATAATATTAGTACCATAAGAAGCTGTAAACAACAGCATAATAACATGTTATGACCAGAATTAAGGTAAATGAAAAGAGAATCAAAATTGTCAAATAACAGTAATAATTATTAACTAAGTTATGGAAAAATGGTAATAGAAAGAAAAAAGAACTAATTAATAAATTACAGGTGATAATTAATAACATAGTCCTAGTAAATACAAGATTAAAAGTGTAAATTAGAATCAGCTCAGTTCACCCATTGTTGCTTTACAGGGGGAAGACACATAACCTAAATACAGGTACTTTCCACCTAGATTCATTCTTATTAATAACTAAAACATATTTAAACTAAAATCTCTTGGACAAAAAATCAAGTAGAGGTGATGAGGTTTCTACCAGTACCAAGATCAGCTACCTAGAGTAGTATTTATATGATAATTAATGTAAACCAAGTGAACAAAAACAGACAAAATGAGAATCACCACGTAAAACTTGGATAAAACCTATTGTAAAATTAAACAGGAATAAAAAGAAGGATACCTGTATGATAAACAAGATGTTATATCACTAATATGATATTGTAAAATAATTATTATCACTAATGTAAAATATAATAATAATAATAATTAAGCACATCTGTCATGCAGCACTAGATGGAAATACTGTTATTAAATTTTCAACACAAAGAAACAAACCAATGTATTAAAAACACCAGATTAGAAACCAATGTGATAACTGTAGTGAACAATTTTGAACCAGATAGTGGGTTGAAATTACTGCTTAATTAAAAAAAAGAAATAAAGTAAGGGGACACCTGATAATACAATACAGGGGTCACTAAATAGAATCAAAACCAGGGAATAACAATGTATTCCCAATAACTGAGTCAAACAGTAGTCGTAATGACACTGTATATATAATTGGGACAACCCAGAAATTGCCCAGAACCAACTTCTCAAGTATAATTAATCAATATAGCTAGTAGACTCGTAGGCCTAAGACAGTGTTAGCATAGGAGATGTATTTTGTTCATAATCATAAGTAGATACTAAGTAAAGAGTGTAAAGGGTCTTGAAAAGCATAATCTCGAAGAGATGTGATTGTCATTAATTAGTTATAATCAAGGAATATATAAAATTATTAATAAATAGTGGAAAGTGTTAATTTCAAACAATATCTTCCTTAATCATGGACAAAAACATATCATGTGTGGACTCTAAATTAAGAGCCAAATATTTGCCATGCAGTAGTAAGCTTAGATTCACAATCTAAGGTGTGATAAGAATGTTATGTCAATTTTAAAAATATTTGAGTTTGTTTGGAAAAATGTCTAGCGTCAGTTCTTGATAAATCTCGAACCCAAACACCCACGCTTATTACAACAATGAAATAATTTTGTGTAGGGGGTATGTGCACTAAAGTAAAGATCTCCAGCCAATCAAACAAAAGAATTCAACAAATTTTACAAGGAATGCAGACGGGAACGGCAGAAACGGATGCCATCTCGAGACACTTTTTGAATAGTCATTGAAGAGTACAGACGGCAGATCAGCATCGCCAGAGAACAGCTGTCATAATAAAGATGTCAACAGAAATCATAATGTTACAATTGAAGCTTAAGGAAGAATAAACAGTGCGACATGAATTGCTAAGTGTATAATCCCTAGCAATTACGCAATATACAGGGAGTAAAGTGATTTTTTATGTTAATTAAGGAAGTTAAGAAATGACGATATACTTTATCGAACAACACTAATGCTATATGTATAGACTAAAGAATAATGGGTATTGCAACCTATTAATTTCATTCAGCAGTTGTTTATAGAGAGAATCCTCAAATTCATTTTATGTAATTAGTAATTAAGATTTCTGAAGACGATAATAGTTTGTTGAAAATAAACACTAAGTGTTACAATTAATAACACCTCTATGAAATCATGAAACGTTGAACCAATATTAAACTAACAATAGTTAGTAAGAAATTTGAGAATTGTCAGCTGACGAAATTAATTAGCAACAGTTAAACAATAAAAAATAATTTGTGTTTAGAGTTAAGGAAGAGTCTACTACTATTGAAATATTTCCTTACATTATTAATAAAGGAAGGTCGTACCAAGCGACATAATATACTAATAATTAAGCGATTACCTTTTTGAAGGAATCCAGTATAACGGTTCAGTTGATTCTTCAAGGAACAATGAATTGAGTTATTATTTTATTGTGTTCATATTTTATGTATTGTCAAGAATTCTTAATTCATTTAACGTTCATTGTCGATTGACAATTAAACAAGTTAACCTATAATGCCGGAACCAGGCATGGTTTTTTTTCTATTTTATATTAAGATGTAATTGATTTGTAATCACTCCCCGACTACGTAATAATTGTAGAATAAGTTTTCTAGTTATTTTATTTGTATTCTGCAGGCTAAAAGAACCTACATTTCAACTAAACAGTTAACCAACAAATAGTTAATCCAGTCTGATGATTGTAGATCAGAACTGCCAACCCTGAGACCAGATTTTCATAACAGTAAATTCCATTGTAAAACAAACTTAAACCTAGAACAGTTTATGAGATTTTAAAACAATTTAAGCGATGTTAACATAAAATAAATTACAATTTTATACAACAAAATAGAGTCAGACGGTTTATTTCAGTAGACTAGGTCATTACAGAATAGGAGGACATCTCTCAATGGATGGCAAGACAGACAGTGGCAATTTGAATTTGTGGTGATTAAATCTAAAATTAGATTGTCACCTCAACACTGCGCGGTCTCACTTCAGTCAACACCCCAGACTCACTTCATGTAAGTAGTTATTTCATAAAAAACTAAATGTACCTTCAGTGAGAGATCGACTTCGTAGTTCACGTAGTCAACCGAAGAAACGTCACACCATAAACAAACTTCGAAGAAAAATAATTGAACAATATTTAGACATTTTAAATATTTTTTTTTTAACGACGACAAAAGACATTAACCGAATTAATTAATGAAAATAATTCAACAATAATTAAACATAATTGATTTAATTAAACAATTAAATTTGAACATTATTAAATAATTAAACTTCAAGTTCAATAAATAAATAAAACAAAGCAAGACCCCGTTTATAGTTGCGTTACAAATTGACGCCAACAACGTGTGGCTTTTAACACACCCGAATAACGAAATCGTTACAATAGTAAATCAACTAAATGATAAATTATTATTTTGTTATAGTCATAGGATGGAAGTTGCATGTAATGTATTAGTTGACACTTTGTATGTATTGTTACGACGTCACAGAACAATCTACGTGTTTATCAAACATTCCAGAAAGATCCAGAATCTAAGCTTGTGGCGTACGTGCTTGTAGACGCATTTACGAGAGAGTTCTCGATGCCGCCAGCCATGCGGACTGTGTCAAGGCCGCAGTTAATTACGTAGTTCATACGGACGCTAAGACGCAATTAGGAATCGTCTAGATATTCGACTGGCTATAAATAACGGTACTCAATGACGTTGAGTTTAGTAGAGCTGCGATATATTTACAGTTCGGTTCTAGAGTTATTCTTGGGAGATATTACTATGCGCGTTCATGTGGTTATTAGTTAAGTGTTGTGTTTTATAATCGGACGGTATATTGAAATACAATTGAGTTTTAATATGGTGACATTTATCTGCGTGTGAACAATTTTTTATTTGATTTGTTGTAGTAGACTGTGTTGTTAATTACAAACTGTTTTACTGTAACAATTAAAGCTGGTGATTAGTGACTTAATTGGTGTCTTGTATTTTGTTTGTTTCCACTGTACCTACGACGATCGAGTAGACCGTCGTAACAGTGGTGTCAGAACTGGGATAATACGGTTAACAGTAGAAACAGTGGATACTTTGTACATGACGAGTGTGATTCGTAATTAATCGGTAAACATGGATTCCAGTCAGATGATGGAAGCTTTACAAACACTGCTGCGGCAGACACAGGAAGAAGCAGAAAAACGACAGGATGAAAAACGCAGGCAGGAAAGAGAAGAGGCTGACGAACGTCAGAAAGCACTAATGCTAGAAACAGAAGAAAGACAAAAAGAAGAACGATGACAAGAAAGGGAAGAAACAGAGGAATGACGTAAGCAGGAAGCAGAGGAACGTAAACGTGAAACAGAAGACATCAAGGAGTTAATACAGGAGCAGAAACAGATGCACGTATATAGTACCGCAGAATTATGTCTCCTACGAGGTGAGCTTAATAATCAAGTTGCTAAAATATCGGAGGTACAAGAATCAGTGACATTAAAAATATCTGAAGTAGAAAAATCTGTCTTGACTGTGGAAGAAACTATGTCAACAAAAATATCTGCAGTAGAAGACTCGATTACAAATATAAAAGAGCAGATTAAAAATGAAGTCGAGCAGTGTCTGAAATAACAATCAAAACAACTTTGTGAACAGACTGTACCAATGATAAAGGCAGAAAAAGACGCAGAAAATAAGTCAATAGAGAAAGTAACTTTGCCTGCAGTAGGGACAGTTCATGTCAAAGCTCCAACCTTTGATGGAAGCAGTCACTGGGCAACGTACCTCCGCCAATTTGAAGCTGCTGCATGTGCAAATAATTGGACAGAGAAAGACGAGGGAGTCTCACTTGTTCTTGCATTAAAAGGACCTGCGGCAGAATTACTACAGAAAGTGCCACCTGACAGCCAGAACATCTATGCCGAGTTGATAAAAGCTCTAGAATTAGGCTACGGTGATAAACATTTGAGGGAGGTGTACTACGCTCAGTTGAGAACAAGACAACGTTAAGGGGAAAGTCTTCAAGAATTTGAAGCAAGTATCAAAAGATTGATAGATTGGCCTATCCTGAAGCACCAGAAGACTTCCGAATAAGGTTTCCGGTGCAGACATTTATTGATGGCATCGGAGATTGTGAACTTCAGCAAGTATTACGAATGGCAAGACACCGAGATAGCTCAGAAGCTCTTGTTCACGCCCTAGAGTTTGAAGCTGCCAAGTCAGCGTCCCGCTACTACATGAATGGGTTTGTGCCATCACGTTGCAGTCAGAAGATCTGCATCACATTGGCGTTACGATGGGTCCAGAAAAACAATGTTGTTGGACAAACAATTCAAAAGTTCAAGAGAGTCGCAACGATTTGAAAAAGACAGAAGACCGAAATGTTACCACTGTGGAAAACGTGGTCATCTACAGGTAGACTGTTGGGAGAAGATACCGAGAGAAGAGAGTGATCACACCAATTGGAGAAGTAAAGCCCCAGAACAGCACACAGTTTCCATGCTACATAAGACCAGTGGAAACTTGATTGTTAATGGATTTGCGGATGGTAAACCAACATCATTTGCAGTTGACATGGGCGCAACAGTGTCCATTGTGCGCCCTGACTTAGTCAGTAACCGCCATCCTCTAATTAGCTCTTGTACAATACAGACTGTGACTGGAAGCCCCGTCAAGGTGCTAGGAAGGTAGACGTACGTGTACGCCTGGGTCTTCTCGAGTTTAGCCACCAAATGCTCGTTGCAGACATTGTCGATGAAGTGATTCTTGGCACGGACATTATGAATGCCTACGGATTCGTTGTGGACTTAAGAGAGAATGTCCTGAAGGTTGGCCAAGAGAAGATAAAGCTTTGCATGGCTAAAATGACAGGGTCTACCAACCATTTGATTAAGCGAGTGGCATAATTCGAAGAAAAAGTCAACAGGTCTGGTCAAGGGGAACCCTCCCTATTGCAAGCGGAAATGGAGGAAGAACTAGCAGAGGAAATATGTAACGAAAAAAGAAGTAATTGGAAAGCCAACTATGGGTATCGAGACAAAACTCTTGCTTGTTCCTGAGCTGATAGAAGCGCCTGAGGGCAAAGTGGCTGAAGATGAGGTTACGCAAGAGGTTGTTGACGAGAACCAAGCAAACTTGGATCAGCCAGTGGTGTTTAGATCATCAGTACACAACACAACCGGCATGACTCCAGCAAAATTGGTGTTTGGGCGAGAGATTCGTCTTCCTGGGGACTTACTGTTCGGATCACCTGAGACTCAGTCCCAAGAGCCACAGAACTATTCCTCGTAATTAGAAAACCAACTGCGAGAAATGAATCGCTTGGTAAGAGGATGGCTGAAGATTGCCAGTGATAAAATGAAAACTCGGTATGACATTCGCAGCAATAGTGTGGGGGAGATCAGGTCTGGTTGTTCAATCCAAAGCGCCGTCGTGGTCGCTCACCTAAGCTTCAGTCTAACTGGGAAGGACCCTACACTGTGAAAAAAAGAATAAACGATGTTGTTTATTGGATTCAACAGGAAGGACAGCGAAAGTTCAAGGTCGTTCACCTTGGTCGCCTGTCGAAGTACAATTTTAGTGACAGTTTGCCAGTTCGGGAGGACAGGCTTAAGGAGGAGGCAGTGTTACGATGTCACAGAACAATCTACATGTTTATCGAACGTTCCAGAGAAATCCAGAATGTAAGAGTGGCGTACGTGCTTGTAGACGCATTTACAAGAGAGTTCTCGATGCCGCCAGCCATGCGAACTGTGTCAAGGCCGCAGTTAATTACGTAGTTCATACGGACGCTAAGACGCAATTAGGAATCGTCTAGATATTCGATTGGCTATAAATAATGGTACTCAATGACGTTCAGTTTAGTAGAGCTGCGATATATTTACAGTTCGGTTCGAGAGTTTTGTCGGGAGATATTAATGTGCGCGTTCAAGTGGTTATTAGTTTAGTGTTGTGTTTTATAATTGGACGGTATATTGAAATACAATTGAGATTTAATATTGGTGACATTTATTTGCGTGTGAACAATTTTTTATTTGATTTGTTGTAGTAGACTGTGTTGTTAATTACGAACTGTTTTACTGTAACAATTAAAGCTGGTGATTAGTGACTTAATTGGTGTCTTGTATTTTGTTTTTGTTTCCACTGTACCTACGACGATCGAGTAGATCATCGTAACAGTATTATAGTTAGTATAAGTAGGGATATAAGTTTTTTTTTTGTCACCTGTAGAAAAGGCGATTCCCTAACTTTTGGGCGGTCATGGCCTCACCAACCCTGACCGTGGATTTAGCTTATCTTTAACAAACTATGGCTAGACTTATTGTACCCTGACCATAGCTTGTTATTGTTGAAATTGGTGAACATAGAAATTTAACGTGGGAAAAATTGGGGGAATCAAAAAATCTTTGGAACCGCGGATATACACCTAAGGGGGTGATAGACTGTTTAAGGGTGTATAGATAATTAGTTTACTGCTATTGCTGGTGTCCTGTACACCAGTGATACCAGACTTTGTGTAAGGCCGAAGCAAGGCGGAGTAAAATAAAAGAAAAAAATGTGTACTGTAATCAGGTACAGTTCTTGTGGAAGGAACTGGGTGAGACAGTCCAGGCATAAATTGCAATAGTGTAGTGGATAGGGGGTAGCCAAGTTACAAGCTACATAAACGATGTAATTTCAAAATAGGGAGGGGCCAGTGGCCTTAAGCGTGAGAGTATTACATAAAATTGTAACGAATTAAGTTAAGGGGTTGTGAAGGGGAATGGTAAGAAATTGGGCAAAATTGATGGCCTCTGTTAAGGAAAGTAAACGCAAACTGTAACCGTTAGAAAGTCGAATTTGTAATTTGATATATGATCATATGTTCATGTATATTAGTATATTATTTGGGATTAGATGTATTGTGTATTAGGTTCTGTTATTGTTATGGTAGGACATCTGAGGATACATTTTGTCATGAGTACACCTTGTATTTAGTGTACTAAGTGTTCATAATAATTGACATTACTGAATTTTTAGAATGTAATTAAACGCATCTAAATTATTTAAGGTGTGAATTTGAAAATTTGAAGAATTTGAAAAAATTAAGACGTAAATTTTGGTAATAAATTCCAAAAAAAAATTCATATTTGAATTTTATGATAAATAATAAATGAGTAAAATTTAATAATTGAAGTATTTAATAGAAACCAGAATTGAAGGTATAATGTGACAATTAGAATATTCAATAGAAAATTAAAACTAAAGTTATGTAATGTTTGTAACTTTTATTCAAATTTAAAATTGAAATGGTTATTTTAATGTGATGTATTTATGAGATATATAACATAGTTTTATCAAACATTTATAATATGGTTTGTAATGAGATAATGGAAACGTAAAATGGAATCAATAGGAAATTGTATTTGTAATGAGATTTGAGAATATTTTTGTTTGCAATTGTGTTTTGATATATGGTCATGTATTCATATATGTTAATATGTTATTTGGTTTAAATAACATGTGTCATGTTAGCATAAGGCTACCTCTTGTTGAAGAGTAATATGTTAGTTGTGTATTCAGATACTTAAGATATCAAATCAGTAATTTGGTAAATGCAAATCAGTACTGCTAGGAGGGACAGAAATCAGTCGAAGGATATGGATCATTGGAAGGCTATTTGCTAATGTTTTTACTTTGTTGTTGCAGAATCTGGGTGGAACTGTGGAGGCGAACCTGTGCTGGCCAGTGTGTCAGGGCAGGGTCGCCAAGTGCCTGTCTGGCTGTATGGTGTTGGGATCCTGATGAAGGAAGTCCAGTAATGTCATGCAGGTGCAGCCACAGCCACTGAATTAAGGGGGGTAAGTACCCAAATTTTAGTCAGGAAGTAAGGGGGGTTGTGGCATGCCATATCCTCACTGGTCCTCCTAGGTTTAGGCAATGAGAGTTTTTATGTTTTGACATAAAACCTCTCATTGGGGGGGGGGTCTTGTAACGGGACAAAATTTGGGGTAACAAAATGATGTAAACAAGTCATTGTTTTAATGTAACATAGCGTAGCTGGTTCGTAATGTGGAAGTGCGGAAGGGGAAAAAGTTGTCCTTAGAAGGTAAGGAATGCAGCCAATTGAATTAACATCACCAGTGAATCATACAAACACCATGTGTTTTCAGCGACACAGCGAGTTTCCTGTTGAAAAGGTGTGACAAACGAGAACAGAAATTTTCAGCCACCAGGGCGGGACATTGGTGGTAAACCGCTTGAAACCAGTTTCCAAGGTGCAATTAAAACGGAAATCTGGCGTGGTCACGCCAGCGAAGGCCCCAGTCTCCAGCCGACTACGAAACGAGACTCACGTGTTGTTTTCTATTAGTGGCCTCGGGCATGTATGGTAGGCCGAATCAGTTAAAGTAGGCCTACCCAAGTGTATTAGAAATTAATGAAGCAGTAAGAACTTTTAAAATAACACCCCAGTCACCAGTTGTACACCATACGGGACTCATGTATTCTTTCAGTGCCTGCGGGCAGTTCCGGTAAGCCTACAAAAGTGTATAAAAGAATGTAATGGAACAGTGAACAACTTTTTGAAATACTAATTTAGCTGAAGTGGTTATGGTGTAAACGTTTTGGAACATTTATTTTGGCGTTTTTTATAAAAAAGTAACTTTCAACATAATGTGCAACCACTGACTACCACGTGGCAGATAGGTAACTATCAGTAACAAACTTAAATGGCCAGAATTCATTAAAACTTAATGTTATTTAATATATTTTAATTGTTAAACAAAATCTATTAATTCAAAATCTACAAAATAATGAGATCTCAGTAAAAAGGAGGGTAAATAGAAAGAATGAGAGAGCGTGTGAGAGAAAAAGTGGAAAGGAGAAAGAGAAATAGAGCAAAGTACTGATTTGAATACAAAACTTTTTTATATTATATTTTTTTGTCTCAGAAATTTTGTTTTAATATCATTCAGAATATTATGATTGATAGAATATTAAAATATAAGATTACCATGAACATGTGTTAGTTAATTAATACGCCATTTTACCTTAACCTAATTTCTGTATCTTGAGTTCGTCCCTGGAGTTTTTAAATAAGGGAATTTTGTAGTTTGTAGTATTTGACAGTAGCAAATTTGTTTCTCCATCTGGCCTGTGCTCTGACGCTGATTCCACTTAGTTATCTTTACCAGTTTTAATATTTACAAATTTTTGTTCCTGATTCTCCTCTTCCCCTAATAATTTTTTATAATGTTCAATAGTGTTCTCAATTTACCTTGTTTTCTGTGAGTAGAAACCATACCATCAGTAACTCTTAACTCTTATACTCTTTCCATGAAATGTTATTACAGTCTTGAACATCTTTATAGTTTCCTTTACAGCCTCTTATAAAGCATTCTCATATAATGGTAATGAATTTGTGTAAAGGTAAATTGTTATTTGTATATTTATTCCTTGTTATTTGTAGGATGTTTTAACGGTCAGTGTAAAGAAAGAAGCAGATGCAGAAGAGGCTGAGTCTGAACAGGTAATGTGCATAAGCATTATTTAGCCCTGTAACGGGACCTTAAAGCCCACCTAAGAATATTTTGGGGAACATAAACAAAGAAATTATAATGGTAAATTTATTTGGGAACAAGAAACGACGTATTCAGTGGGAGTGAATTCGTGTCAAGGTCAACAGCGAAACGACAGAGTAGCAGCTATTTTTAGCCGAACGAACTTTGACCTATGTAAACGGCGAGCAAAACATCTGACGTCAGAGCTGATCCCAGCGATCCGTCACCGCTGGAATGTCGATCCAAATTAAACACCCATCAAAATTGGTGTTGAAACACAAAAAGAACAATGAAACCAGACCACGTGATCGTTCGCCAAATTAAGAATCGTCATCTTTTCGAAGTCCCAGTCGACCATCTTCCTTCGAGCTGTACAGCCGTAAAAGTGCCCGCACACCACAAAGTGTGAGTTTTTACATATTAAACCAAATATCGGTTAGGAGAACCATACATGACTTCCATCTTCTAAGATTTATATTTAAAATCATATTCGAAATGAAATATTTCCATAGAAACTACTTCTTTCTACTTATTGCTTCAGCCTTAACCACAGTACTGTGGTCACTAACGTATACCACCTCACGTTTTCACACTCAATTTTCACTGATGATGGCAGTCGATGGGCTGCTGAAAAGTCTGGTTTTGCAGAAAACATTGGACTACGGCTAAACAGCCCGGGAAGGAATTTTAACAAAGAACTACTTCTTTGTTGCCGATAACGTTGTACACATATAAAAAATTCTCCCCTCCCCTTCATCTATAATTTTCATTAATGGAAAATTACCCCCACCCAGTTCACCTAACCTCTTCATTTATAGGTATTTCATCTACGTTTCTACAGTGGATTATTATGAGCTTCTTATCAGGATACTTTATTTATCAAAATTAAGTACTTTACTCTTGTTAAAACATAAAACGTTGCAGGTAAACTACCCTTTCTCTTAACCGATCTTCACCAAAATCAAAAGACCTTCAGCCCTCTAACATTCAGGGATGCATGCAAACAAATATTTGATTCTGTTTGAATGTGCGGCAGTTATCGTTCGTCATGAAAACATTTCTCTTGTTAAAACATGAATGTTGCAGGTAAACTACCTTTTTCCCTTAACCGATCTTCACCATCACCAATAGGTCTTGAGAACTTTTCAATACAGGGCTGTATGCAAAACATTTGATTCTGTTTGAATTTGCGGCTGTTATCATTTGCCATAGAAAAAAATTACCCCTGATAAAAAACGTTGCAGGTAAACTACCCCTTTCCCTTAACCGATCTTCACCAAAAACAATAGGTCTTGAGAACTCTACAATTTAGGGCTGTATGCAAAAAATTATTTGATTCTGTTTGAATTTTCGGCTCTTATCGTTTGCCATAGAAAATACCCTTGTTAAAATATAAAACGTTGCAGGTAAACTACCCTGTTCCCATAACTGATCTAAAACAAAATCAACAGACCTTGAGTTCTGTATAATTCAAAAAGGTATGCAAAAGAGTAGTTGATTCTGTTTGAATTTACGGCAGTTATTGTTTGTCATAGAAAAAATTACCCTTATTAAAACATAAAATGTTGCAGGTAAACTACCCTATTCCCTTAACCGATCTTCACCAAAAACAACAACTCTTGAGAACTCTACAATTCAGGTCTGTATTCAAAACATTATTTGATTCTGTTTGAATTTGCGGCTGTTATCGTTTGCCATAAAAAAAATTACCCTTGATTAAAAAAACTGTTGCAGGTAAACTACCCCTTTACCTTAACCGATCTTCGCCAAAAACAATAGGTCTTGAGTACTCTACAAATAAGGGCTGTATGCAAAAAAATGTTTGAGTCTGTTTGAATTTGTGGCTGTTATCGTTTGCCATAGAAAAAAATCTATAGACAGACAGACACACAGACACTTTTTGAAAAATGACTTTTTTTCATGTTTGGAGTATAGTACAATCAGAATCTGCAATAATCTCGAACACGATTTTTTTTGCCATCACTATACTTCCATTTCCTTAAGGAACATGGAAGTAAAAATCAGTATTTTGATTCGCAAGAGAAATAACAGTGACAAATTGAAGCAAAATGACAGTTCGGCAGTAAAATAAAAAGGTGAAAACGAGGAGACATCTAGATAGTGCACGTGCACGAAGAGACATCCCATGGACGCACCTCTACGGATCATGAAAGGGAAGTAAATCATACTAGAATCAATAAAAACTGGCAATTTTACGAAATATATAAAATGAGCTCAAAGGGGGGAATATAAAAAATGTACCGTATGAAAGTGTGAGTGGTTGTGTGAATAAAGAATATATAATTAAGAAGTGCTGGTTGTGATCAAATATATATATAGTTTAAACTGATGATTTAGTATAATCTATTTTTGACGAGAGAGTAAAATTTGATGGTAATAATTACTTGTAACCTGTTTTTATCAATTGTGCCTCATGGCAGAATAGATGTTTCATTTAGAGAGAATGTCAGTATAAAATAAAATAAAAAATTATGTTATTTTTACATTATAAATATGTATTTTGTTTAATTGTATTTACCTGTTATTCTCTGCCAAGTACACTAAACGATATCCTTGGTTAACCTTTAACACTTAAAGTCAATTATTACACAATTTTAAACACTGAACAGCTTCAGCCCATAGCTAATGTGTTAGGTTGTTCAGTGTCATGTACCACTTGAGATTTGGATCACATTTGTTTGTAGATATGTAATTAAAACTCAACAGAATATACAAACTGTATCATAGTCTTGTATACATATAAACTACATGAGATTAAGTAAGTAAAATCGCACACTTGTGCGAGCGTGCGCATGCACACATACCATGTAGGTACAGAGTATGGATATTTATTGCAAAAGTTGATAGGTGATTCTGTATATTTCATATTTAGTATTGATCACCTCTTTATATAGTACTCTATAAATCAGTGAGAAGACAAAGTAAATTTTATAATTGTTCAATTTGCAGGATGTATTCCCAGTTATAAATTCTGTCCTAAAAGGAGAACTGCGTGTAAAAGAAGAAATCATCAAAGAAGAGAATGAACAGTTTGTTGATCAGGTATTATACATAGTTATACATTTATTTATAGTAACAAGCATTTATTGTTATAATGAACAGCATTGTTATTATTTGTAAACTTATCGGTTATAACTGTTGGAGACCGTTTGGTGTCCCATGGAAGTCATTTTTACATGCACTTTCAGTCCATATGATTTAGCCAGAACATGTACCAGTACCACATGGCGGGAAATTTGAATTTGATGATGTCAGGAGGGTGAGTACCATGTGACCATGGGTGGGGTAGAACGTGACTGGAGTAGGAATATCACGTGGCCATGGTGGGAGTACCATGTGACAGGCACCATGTTGGGGTACCACAGCACTGGTGCGAAGTGTAGTGATTGGTCGGCCATGTTTAATATATGTCACGTCATCATGTAGTAGGATCAGTCGTGATTGGTGTGTTGAATGGCAGTAGTTGGTGTGGCCAACATGTGATAAGGGAAAAGAAAATTCCCTCTAGAAGGGAAATAGGGTAAAGAAGGATGTGTGAGGGAAAATTTAGCGTTGCCACTACCACCAGTGTGTCTACGTCATGGCGGGAACGTGTAACGGGACAAAATTTGGGGTAAAAAAATTGTGTAACAAGTTATTGTTTTAATGTAACATAGCGTAGCTGGTTCATAATGTGGAAGTGCAGAGGGGAAAAAGCTGTCCTTATAAGGTAAGGAAATGGAGCCAATTGAATTCACGTCACCAGTGAATCATACAAACACCACGTGTTTCCAATGACACAGTGAGTTTCCTGTTGAAAAGGTGTGATGAACGAGAACGGAAATTTCCAGCCACCAGGGCAGGACGTTGGTGGTAAACCACTTGAAACCAGTGTCCAAGTCGCAATTAAAATGGAAATCTGGCATGGTCACACCAGCGGAGGCCCCAGTCTCCACCCGACTACGAAACGAGACATGTGTTGTTTTCTATTAGTGGCCTTGGGCATGTACGGTAGGTCAAATCAGTTAAAGTAGGCCTACCCAAGTGTATTAGAAATTAATGAAGCAGTAAAAACTTTTAAAATAATACCCCAGTCACCAATTGTACACCATACGGGACTCGTGTATTCTTTCAGTGTCCGCGGGCAGTTCCGGTAGGCCTACAAAAGTGTATAAAAGAATGTAATGGAACAATGAACAACTTTTTGAAATACTAATTTAGCTGAAGTGGTTATGGTGTAAAAGTTGTGGAACATTTATTTTGGTGTTTTTCATAAAAAAGTAACTTTCAACGTAATGTGCAACCACTGGACTACCACGTGGAAGATAGTAACTGATCAGTAACAAACTTAAATGGCCAGAATTCATTAAAACTTAATGTCATTTAATATATTATAATTGTTAAACAAAATCTATTAAATTCAAAATCAACAAAATATTGAGCTTTCAATAAAAAGGGGGGTAAATAGAGAGAAAGAGCGAGTGAGAGAAAAAGGGGGAAGGAGAAAGAGAGCAAAATACTGATTTTCATACAACACTTTTGTATATTGTATTTTTTTTGTCTCAGAAATTTTGTCTCACAAAATAATGAGCTTTCAATAAAAAGGGGGGTAAATAGAAAAGAAAGAGTGAGTGGGCGTGTGAGAGAAAAAGGGTGGAAGTAGAAAGAGAAAGAGAACAAAGTACTGATTTGCATACAAAACTTTTTTATATTATTTTTTTTTGTCAGAAATTTTGTTTTAACATTCACAGTAAAAAGAAATTAATATTATGTTTGATGAAATATTAAAATATAAGATTACCATGAACATTTGTTAGTTAATTAATACGCCATTTTACCTTAACCTAATTTCTGTATCTTGAGTTTGTCTACACGACCCTGGAGTTTTTAAAAAAGGGAATTTTGTAGTAATTATTTATTTTGGGTAAGTGTAATTGGTTTCCACATTTGCTCCTCAAAATATGGTGGTGGCCCTGTGAACTTTGTGGGAATTTTCTGTGTTAAGGTAAGTTATAAATAGAGAATAATAAGCGGGGGGGGGGTGAAGTTCTTCTTCTCTTGTTTTTATTTTTTTGTACAGTTACAATTTAAAATTTATGTTCCCTTAACAAGTGTATCCAGTGTGTCCGTGGCCATCTTGTCCTCTGCTTATCTTGATTAATAGGGCGATGTCATGTGAGGCATAAAATTGTGTAACAATGTATACGTGTGTATGAAAGAAAATAAAGTGGCCAGTTCCTAGTTTCTTCTTCTTGTCTTGTTTTTTCTACGTTCATAAATAAGGTTAACGTTGACACATGTGTATGTGTGTGTGTGTGTGTGTGTGTGTGTGTGTGTGTGTGTGTGTGTGTGTGTGTAGTAAAACACCGTGTCTTGACTGCTCTTCTTGTCTTTGTTGTCGCAGGTTTTTTTCAGTGTTCAAAAGTAAGGTTAACCTTCACAGAAATGATTAATGAGTGTTGAGGAAAAAGAAATGTGTATATGGGCGTGTTGTCTGTCTGGGTAGAGATAAAATGTGTGGGTCGGGTAGCCTTTGCGAAAAAGCACCTTGATGTTTATGTGTGCACCTAGATTTTGTGTATTGTTGTAACCTAATAAAACAATCATTCTCCTCGCTCACAGTGCGAAACAGTGTGTGTGAAATACAACACGACATCTATCATGTGTATAAGTATAATTACACCATCAAAAATGATACAATAAATATACACAGTTATGCATTATATAATGCAGTAAAACACACACATGCATAAAGTACTTACAGAATTGTCAGATGGTTTTAACATCAGCAGTGAATCTATAACAGACGTCAATGTACGGAATTAGAGAGTTACAAATGAAACCGCTTTAGAATGAATAAATAGAAAATCACTAGGTCTTACCTTATAGAAAAACATATGTAAAACTTCATGTTCACATGATATTGAACGATGTAGTAAGTGTGGAACCGAGCTAAGAAATACTGTCCGCTCTGCTCCATTTCTTGAATACAAATGTCCATATAGCAGATCACTTGATCACTTCCTCCTCCACTGCACCGTAACAAGTGCGCAACAAGTTAGGTAAGTTCCAAACAATCTGCAGAAAAATCAACGTATTTTTAGAAACAAGGTAGATTAAGATGCAAAATTAAAGTTTTACAAAGTTATGGGAGTCTCTGTACTATGTAAAGGGACACACACTATGGGTGTGAATTATGGGTAATAATGAAAAAAGACTGTAAAATACAGACCTTGGAAATGGCATTCTCAAGAGTAGTTAAAAGGAGTTCTAAACTTGACCTTATAAGAAATAAGGCCACAAGAGAGGAATTAAAAGTTTATAACTTGAATGAAAAATTAAAAGATGATAAACAACAGTGGAAAGAACACTTAGATAGAATGACATATTCCAGACTGACCAAACAAGTCTGGAAATTCAAACCTATAGGACACAGGTGTGTGGGTAGACTCAGGAAGAGATGGCTAGAGGATTTTTAAGATGGAACAGGCAGCACCTTGCGTATGGCATGTTGTGAAGATGATGATGTATCAAGCATGTCAGTAAATCAGTGCTTTTTATATGCTAACAGTTTATCTCATATTTTAACATGTCCCTGGTACAGATTGTTTCAAGTTAAGGCTTTATAACTCGCACATGATGTTAGTTATTTCTTTTTTACCTTTGCACTATTGTACTTATCCGTCGTTTCTCCTTACTTCACAACATTACATAACCATAGTGGCAACAAGAGTGCAGAATGGCCCACGTGTTTACCATGAGTCAGCTGACACTTATTTTATTGTGTTGATAGTGTTTCTATGCAGAACCTTGATGTGACTGGCTTTGCATTTTTTTTTTAATCGAGTTTACAGCATGTGTGCATACCATCATCCTTGCTTAAGGTCCAAATGTACCTTACACATTTATAAATGTATAAGGTACCTTATAAATGTACCGTCATGCTTGCTATGACAGCCAAATGTACGCATATGTTTGTTAATGAACATCGTTTGTTCTAATATTATGTACTTCACTCTCATTGATTATATAATTTACATTAAACAAATTGAGTCCATAATTCTGCAACTGCCCTATAGAAGTCCCGTTACAGCAAGTAGATTCACAGTTGTTAACTCCATTCTTCTTCATAGCACTGTTCATATTCAGACATCTGACCAAAATTTGTCTACCGTACCTAAAGAAATTTATTGAATATTTTTAATTTCTGTACCTCAAGATGTATTTTCCTGTATTTGGAACACGTTTTCAGGGGAATCCTATTGTTCCCATCCTCAGCCTTCCTAATTTTGTATCTTGTGGAGTATTTGTGTTTTGTTTGGTTGTTGTTATGCTTTCCTGTTAGTTTTTGGTATTTAATACTGATATTATTGTGTGTGATTGTTGTGTATATATTAACTTTTTGAGTATTTTCGATGTTGAATGCTTTGAAAATTGTGTCATGTTTTGTATTGATTTGTGCATTACTTTGTTTAGTTTTGTTTCAGTATTTATAAATAGGCTATAACATCTTGAGGCAAAGAAATTATAAATATTAAATAAATTATATATGCATCAAGAAATAGCTAGCAAAAAGTGTTTGAAGTGTGTGTGTGTGTGTGTGTGTGTGTGTGTATGTGTGTGTGTGTGTGTGTGTGTGACCAATTTAAACAGTTGCAGTAAATGTTTAGTTTGTTAAAACAGCCGTAAATAGAGTATTTCATTGGGGAAAATAATAATTTATTTTTTGTTTTAGGGTAGATATTTTATTTATATTTATATTTATTTTGTTACAGCATTTTCAAGACATCACTACAATTATAAAAGATGAAATTGTTTTAGAAGACATGGAAAAAGAAAAGAATACACAAGAGGTAAAGTTTTTTTTTTTTAATATACAATCAATCTTCCATCTACAAGCAGGTAAGATTCAAGGTAGATCAGTCTTCCATTGAAGGCTGTCACTTTATTAACAAAATATTTTTGAAGTTGAACATTTATAGTTAAAAATTAGATTCAGTCTTAGCCTTTCCGGTGCTCTGGGTGGGTATACACACGAAATTTTTGTGTCTGTATGGTGATCCGATATGGTAAGTTGCACGTCGTTTTAAATTGGTAAAGTGCTCAGAACGGTTTAGTATGCCTATGCCGGTGACACATGGAACAAGCATTGTGCGTACAAGGTCAACGAATTGTCTGTAGTTATGAGTCAGCTGTTGAAACAAAGACAGTTCATTCAGTGTGTCTGGTGTCTTGTAGAAGTTGAGATAATTCACAGATGAGTTTTTGTAAATGCTGCTATTAAATGATATGTATATTTGTTGTTGTGGCGAGTTCCTTTTAGTTACATCTGCAATTGACAGTTGAGTGTTGCTCAGGTTATGTAATCTGTGCCGTTAGCGATAAATATAATTGTTGTTGTGGCGAGTTTATTTTTTATCTACATTTGCTAATTGACAGTTGAGTGTTTTGGGATTGTGTAATCTTTGCAGTAAATGACATGTATAATTGTTATTGTGCCCCGTTTTGTAATCGGTAGAGTGCTCCGCGCGTATATACACACTGCAGCTGAAAATATGGCGCACACGCAAAGCATAACCGCTCACACGTGTTGGCAGGAAAAAGGTTAAAACATTGAGACACCTGAGATGTCTTGCATTGGTGCTGTCACCTTAACAAGGTGAGTGCTAGTTGATTGGGGTTGGTGATTCAATTTCAGTTACTAGTTTATACAATAACATTGAATTTCCTATACAAGTGAAACACTTGAATGTTGTCTTCTACAGTTTTGTTCCTTGTGAGTAATGGGTAGGTTGATGATTGTTATCAACACTTAATATGAATACCTTATGAATACATCATTAATTGAATGAACGAATCGAATTTTGTTTTTATTCAACCTTTTTAGTATTTGTCTTTCTGTCTGTTGAGGTATGTCTCACGATTGTTAACTTTTCAATGCATCAAATGATTTTGTAAACCTTCGCCTGTGTGTCTGTAATTCTACCCTACAGAACCCTATTGTTTTTGAAACTGACCCTGCAAAATGTAGGTGGTAGAGTGGCAAAAATGTGAGGGTGAAAATTTTGAAAAAAATCATAAAAGTCCGTTGGAATATTTAATTAAAGAGAACTTTAACCATTATGAATTTAGCTTCATTTTTAAAAATTTTGAAATTTTGGGATGCCAGGGGCCAAAAGTGAGGAAAATTCGGATAAAATTGCAAAAATTCAAAGGGATTATTGGGCGTATGGCATGTGGGATATCAAAGGGAATATTAACTAAAATATGAATGTAGTGGTGAGCTTTAGAAATTTCAATATTTTGGAATACAAATTTGTAACACAGAAACCTAGAATGGAATCAAAATTAAAGTCCGGCCATGGTCAGACTGAAGAATATTTTAATACAAATTAGATGTTTAGAATTTTTAGCCTGTATTGTGTGCTTACTATACAGTTGTTACATTTCTGAACAAAAAATGGGGAATTTTTAATTAAGAAAGTTGTGTTAGTGGTTATAATCACTATTGTCAGTCCATTGTTAAGCAGCAGGGAAATTGGCAGTAGTCGGTACAACGAATTGGAGGAATGAAGTGCCGAGACAATACACAAGTTATGGACTTCACAAAAACAGTGGGAGCTCAGTATATTATCTGAAATGAAGACAGATAAACCTGTTTGAAATGATTTGCTGTAAAATCCTTACATGTAGTGGCACTCCTCCTGTGTGTATAGTTTGGTACACTCACCAAAATGAGCTATCACATGACTAAAACCATAATGGCTGCCAGACAGTCAACTCTATGTGGGCCACTCTTTATATACAAAACAATCATAAAACTTTAGACATGTGAGAGACAACTATGGGACATGCAACAACACTAATATGCTTCCTGAGCTGCAGAACTTGCTCACTACTTTGAACAAAGTACATTTATTACTGAATGAACTTTTATATTACATCATTTTCAATTAGCAGAAAATCCCAATTACCCTAGTTTTTCAAACAGAATTAACACTGTTGTGTAGAAAAATTATTCAGATTAGGTCTTTCAAGCTTCACAGCTCATCGTCAGATTGGAAATAACAATAATAGGACTAGACAACTTCTTTATACCCCCACTTGCCCTACCACTAGCATACACGTTCTCATAAACAAGCTATAAGTTAAATGTCCATTCTGGACTTGACGCCCCTGCTCTGACGCGCCGAACAGCACAGGACCGCCGCCGCCACATCACCAGACACTGAAACATTAAATCAAAAATATCAAATAGTGGCCTTGTATAATACCATATCCCTAACTGATCTGGTTCCCCTTAACTGTGCTGGTTTGCATTAAGAAGCACTGGTTTTTCTTAACTTCTAATATATACATGTATATATATTGTAATGATACAGCCGTATGGTGTATTGGGCATTGATTTAAATAAATATAAAATTTGTAAAATCATTATAAGTTTGGGGTAATGGATAGGTCTGAGATTGTAAAAATGTTTCATTGTTATACTAGGGAAGAAATTAACCTGTTCCAACAGGCAAAGAACACCTGCTCGATTGTATGTGTGTTACGCGTGTATCTTGTGTGTGTTAGTGATGCATGTACAGACAGGAATCTCAGCGACCCTCCCCATTTAATTACTAAAATAATTATTTTAATTTTCTGTGTGAAAACTAATTAGCGTAGAAACAAACAAAAGGCACCAGTGTGTGTAAATTGTATAGTTATCCACAGTAAGAAAATGACGTTAATAGGACACACTACGCGAAGTCAGTGCAAAATAAATGTGCTAAAAATACGAAAATTACATTAAGACACTCAAATTAATACAGTGAGTGCTTAATCAAATTAGCTATGATTTGCTATCTCGATTCCGTACAGAACATTCCCATTTGCAAAAAATTGCAAATATATGAAAAGGTTCGGGAGTGGGGGCTAGCATGTGATCTGCAGGTCTCGACAGCATAATTTCGGAACCAACAGGTGCGGAATCTTGAGAGGGTATAAATTAAGGGTTCGACTGGAAACCCTTCTCTCCATTATAAGACACAGTTGCAGTCGGACATGCTGTCCGCCGGCAGAACAGTTTTATTTTGTTATAAGTCTCATCTATGAACGAATAAAGACGTTCAGTAATTATGTTTACGATATTATGGGAAACGTAGAGTACCGGGACTGTTTAAGTCAGCAAGAGTAGCAACAGAGAAGCTACAAGAGCGACGTGGAATGCTGGACGTTAGGAGATGCTTTTTAGACGCCTAACAGACGAATGAGATCCACCTTGCAGCAGATAGTAATTCTCTGGGAGGGACCACACACTGCTGGAGAATGACGCTGGACTCTGGACATATCCAGGACTACGCCAAGCCAGGAGTAACGGAAACCCAACTCTGGACAACGCTGGACCCCGTCAAAAAGTTGTAAGGTCATCAAAACTCGAGGTGACATGCATAATGCATTTATAAAAGATTTTTTTAAAGAGCTCATAAAGACTATAAGAGACAATGAATTAAAACAGAAAGTTTATAATTAGAAATAATGTATTAAGAGTCTTATATAAATGTTTAGTCTTAAGAATGAGCGATCGCATATAGATAAAAAAAAAGTTTAATTTGAGATAGTATAACTTGTTATCAAAGTAAAATAGTTGAAATGATTTGATATTTGCATTTTGTAGGAAAGAATAATTTAAATTTTGAATATGAAACAAATGCCAGTCTAAGAGTAATTAATATAATTTTAAAGTATTTTTTTTTTAACTGGTATAGATTGAGCAAGCTGAGGTCAGATCTTATTTAAATGAATTCAATTAAAATTACATTTAAATAATATTTGTTTAGTAAATCACATTGAATAAATGTCTAGATTAAGATTATTAACATGTCTAGATGTAAGAGTTTTTTAAATGTGTGTAACACCGTATAGCGTAAGAGATAAACTTAATAATGAGCGATATCGTGATCGTAAATCATTTACAATGTTTATTATTTATAATGTTTGTTAAAACAATAAACATGAATTTTTAAATACTCAAATCTACTACTTTTATTATAGTTACACCTGGTATCGTTATGCAACCTGCATACATAAAAGGTATCGTTATATAACACAGAAGTTGTAACGTAGTATAATTTTTGCACCTCACGAACGAAGGGGCTCCACAAAATAAATTATATATGATATGTATCGTTGTAATATATATTCAACATAATATGAAACCTTTCAAATTTTACTATCAACATTCTGTATGCCCTTCTCTCTTTAATTCTTATTCTTTTATTTTTGGTTAAGTCTCCTTTGTTATGTCGTGCCACAATTAAATAGGTTATCAGTTCATCATGACTCTCATCTGCTGTGACAACTGTTTTATCGCCAGGTAAGTACGTATTATCTTCGATATCAAATTCATCTACTACTACGGTACTCATCTCTACATAAGGTAAGTTTTTCATATAATCTACTCCTTCAAATTTTAACTTCTGAACTTGCCCTTTATAACTTCTACTAACCTCAAACAACTCTCTCTCTCTCTCTCTCTCTCTCTCTCTCTCTCTCTCTCTCTCTCTCTCTCTCTCTCTCTCTCTCTCTCTCTCTCTCTTTCTCTCTCAAAATCGCTTGCACAACCCCATCTAATTTTCTCTATCATTCCATGCAGAGGGTACTACTACATTAAAACACCTCCTGGCTCTTCCAGGAACACCACATAAACTCAAAGGACAACTTGAAGACACATCGTCTTCCACTAAGGGACTCTCGCCCTTCAAAACCACCAGCGAACACCTTGGTTCACAATAAATCCGGGGTAAATTTACCCTCTGCCCCATACTTCTACTTAAATTCTCCTCATATTCTCTCTCTAACTTACAAACACTGATTTCTACCCCTTTACAACCCCCTACTCTCATTACTCTGTCACTCTCACTTACTATCTCGCCATTAATTTCTACTTCCACTAAAACTTCACCACTATAGTTATTCACAATTTTACTCTCTAACACCACATTTTTAATTATATTACCATTATTCTCACCCCACTTACCTTTTCAACTACTCCTTTATTTGTACTTAAACTATCATCATTATTATTCGTAATTATCTGCCCATTATAATTATCACTTGCTTTAAAATCATCACTTACCTCTTTTAATTCGACTTCTGTATTCTCTTTTAATTTACGTCTATCTCCTTCCCACTTCTCGTCTCGTTTATTCATCTTTGTGTTTAACTCATCAAAATGTTTATTCATCATATCAAAACCCTCATTCATCAGTTCCTTCCTTTCTTTAATTTGTTCTTTCAATCATTAAACTGTTTTAGTAAAACACTCATTATGTCATTATTCATCAGATGCATCTTATAATCAGATTCACTCATATCCTCATCACTTACCTCATTATCTGTTCCCTGATCGCCTTTATTCTCGTTTGATTGATCTGTCTCTCTACCTTTTTCTACCACCACTACACTATCGTCATTATCATTATTCACTGTCTTATTCTCTACCCCTATCATTTCAACTATTTTACCTTTATTATTTGTCATCTCACTACCAATAATAGTATCATCACTATGCTTTTTAATTTCAGTGAATATTCCCTCTTCTTGTTCTTCCATTCGTCTCAAATTTTCATCCAGTTTACACCACTCATCATCCGTCATTTTATTCCCAATATTTCGGAATTCATTCTCCCATTTGTCCCACACGAAATCTATTTCGGTTACTTGCACCTCAGCCATTTTAAACAGAACTTTTTATATTATACCCCTTAACAAAATATAACCCTCCTCTTACACACTAGTTACACATATTAACTCACAATATCCGCTACAAAACATCAACACCAATATATTACAGTAAACAAATAATTCACCAAATATATCACATTACCAAAACATAACCCAATATTTGCGTCTATTTTTATGTACGTACCCTTTTTATTTATCTATTTACCCCAAACAATCATTCTACTCCCCAAAACAGGCCCACATTTGCATAAATAATATTTATGCAAACGTCCCTGTTTGGGCGCCATTATAACAGTAATTATATTTACCTTTAATTATATTTGAACACTTTGTTTACAAACAAAACTGTTGTGGCTTATGTCTACTTTCGGACGCCATCATTAATTGTCGCCAACTGTATGATCCCACACTTACCTTTGTCCAGGGTTCGATTGGATTAGCTGTAGAGCAGAGTTGTTGTTTGCAATATATAATTAGTCTAGCCCAGTATTTTCAGTTTAACATTCTATATCTTTATTAATTCATTAAAACTTATAAATTTATGTGATTTTCGTTACCAAATAATCCATTCTTGTTTGTCTAACACAATCTTATCTTCCTTCCTTAATTACATTTTACTATATATTACTACCCATGACGAAAAGCTATATTATTCTAATCGAACAGAAATCATTCTAATCTAAATTCCGCAAACCAGCGCTCCTTTTTCTAACACAATTTTCACCCCACGCACACACATGCTCTCACCCAGTACCTTTGTGAGATCTGCATTTTTTATTTATTAATTAATTATTAAAACCAGAAAAACATGGTATTGAATCTTGCTACCCCTTGTTTAATTTACTTTACATCCCCCGAGTGTTAACTCATCTGAAATTCCTTGATAGTCCGAAACAGTTCAGTCTCCTCACTTGTTTTCCTTCACTCCGTACAATTCCTTTTTTATCTTTTATACCGAAACTGTCACTTCAATTTATATTAATGAAAATAATATAATAACGGCTTTCTTTTGTACTTCACATTTTATTTAAGTTACATGGTTATGTATGGGCGCCCGCAATTTCGTAGTTTCGAAATTTAGGTTGTACGAAACGTGCGAGCACACAGCCCACGTTCATCGCCGTTAGGTGTTGTATGACGACTCCGTATATTAAAACTGGAGTGAAACGTGCCTGCATACGTCGCCATGAGATGTATGACGACTGACTTTGCGCCAAGCGTTGACAGACTCTTGGCGCCGATCCGTCGGGTTAGCCGACACTAACGCTTGCATTCCAACGTGACGTAGTTGGGCTAGGCTCTTAACGTCATATAGCGTGACTTCTGTTTTACAAAGTTCATATGTCAGACGTCTAAAAATAACTGTCTCCTGCGCTCGACTGATGACCTTGACACTAATATGGTCACAACGTTTATAATCCGCAATAAAAATTTACAATTCTTATTACAGAATTATACCTGGGCGGGTTAGTACCGTTACATTACCCCCTCAATGAGAGGTTTTATGCCGAAGCATAAAAACTCTCATTGACACTCACATACTTCCTAAAGGGATCAGTCTGGATATGTCGCCACAACCCCCTTATGTTTTATTAAAAAGCATGGGTAACTTACCCACCTGATCCAGTGACTATGGCCACACCTGAGTGACCTTACTGGACTTTCCTCTCGAGATCCCAACACTGCAAGGCCAGACAGGCACTTGACGCCCCTGCTCTGACACGCTGGCCAGTACAGGACTGCCGCCACAACATCACCAGACACTGAAACATTAAATCAAAAATATCAAATTGTGGCCTTGTATAATACCATATCCCTAACTGATCTGGTTCCCCTTAGCTGTGCTGGTTTGCGTTAAGAAGCACTGGTTTTTCTTAACTTCTAACATACGTATATATATATATATATTGAACATAATATGAAACATTTCAAATTTTACTATCAACATTCTTTATGCCCTTCTCTCTGTAATTCTTATTCCAAAATTCAAAATATTTCCCTGTTTCCAATCAGAAATTAAATAACCACTTCCCGTTACATCATTACAAATATCTGTCATTTCCCAAATTACATCTCAAAATAATTAAATTCATTATTAAAATTCTTTTCTAAAATAAAAACATTTAAATCAACTACATAATAACAAATTTTTTAACTTATATCCTTCTCAAAATCTGTTAATCATCTGCACAATGCTCCTCAAAACAACACAAGAATCATTTAATTACATCATAAGATCAAGTACATATTCTCTATTATCAACATAATAATCATTAAACGGGTTATTCACCCCAGTTACTATAATCAACTTCCTCCTTCACACATCATTTTCTAATATCCCCCCTTAAACCCAGTTATAATTAGGTAAATCACCTTCCGGGTAAACCGGACGAGGCATTTACCTTGTTACATAAATACTGTATTTATGCCCCTGGCTTGTAACGGCCAGCTCTTTTCCGCACACTCTGTTGCTTTGTGATGTTGGACTGTAGCGCCCATTTGCCTCCACAAGAACTGAAGTTTATTAGGGTGCAAACGCTGCTTTCACCGTTCTTGATTCGGTGTTATAAAAATTCGGCATTACTGGTATCCGAGGACATCAGTAATCCTACTGTAATGATTCATATGCCTTTAATATGATTCTATCATCCCTTTCGATGGTAGCCGCTGTTCCAAAGTTATGTGGATTCCCCTGATTTACCCCCCCTGTTAATTTATAAATTGCACCAATTTCACAGGCAACCAACCACGGTCAGTTTACAATAAGTCTGCCCACAACTGGTTGTCATCCAAAACCACGCTCTGGGCTGGTAAGGCTGGGACCACCCGAACGTGGGGAATTGCATTTAAAACACACAATACATGTTTAAGATTCTTACACTTACATCCTACTCATTTATCTGAATCAACATAATACAACATAATAGACACTCAAATTGAACATTGACATTATTACATTAAAGTAAACATCTCAGTTGCATCTGAATAAAATTTCCAAACATTCCAACTTTAATTTCAATTGAACCTTCTAATACTCAACCTTTAATAATTATTTATCATTTATTGTACCATTAAATTCTCCAAAAATTCAAATTTATTATCAACATTTCATTTTTTCAATCAAATTAATTAAACTATTTTATCAAACATTTTAATTACTTTAATTATCAAATTGCTTTAATGACTTTAACAAAATTCATAATGACCATCTGTCGATTATTAAAGTTGAGTATACTTAACCTTACTACATAAGTACATTTAACATCAACACAAAAGTATATAAAATACACGTTTTTATCTATTATCGTTTACCACAAATCATTTCATAATTCAGTCCATTTCAAAACCCACTACTCACATAGTTAAATGTTCATAAACAATAAATATTTACCCTCCATCATCAAACAATAATCTTGTCTTACGTCTACACAATTCATTTTTAATTAAATACATTTTGTTATTATTATTATAATAACTATTTAATATTTTAAATTGTTCCATTACCCCAGAATAATAATCCTCTGGATTGATACATATTATTCTATCATAAAACTTGTCTACCTCAGTATTTTTGGTTAAGTCTCCTTTGTTATCACGTGCCACAATTAAATAGGTTATCAGTTCATCATGACTCTCATCTGCTGTTACAACTGTTTCATCGCCAGGTAAGTACGTATTATCTTCGATATCAAATTCATCTACTACTATGGTACTCATTTCTACATAAGGTAAGTTTTTCATATAATCTACTCCTTCAAATTTTAACTTCTGAACTAACCCTTTATACGCTAACTCACTTGTTGCGCACACCACTCGTCACTGTGACACCGATAAGCGCTTTCAAATGTACCCATTCATCAGATCGTACCTGCCACATCCGTCCCTAGCTCCACCCCCTTATATACCTGCCTCTACCGAGGGCGTCTACGTCACTGCAGGTAAACCCATTGTCAACACTACTTCCAACACACGGGCGAAACCATCAACCCATGTCGATGTTTTCTTTTCTTACAGAACCTACCTTTTCACGTTTTATTATATTATAAAATATTTCTTCATTTTCGAAATTTATCTTAATATTCATTAAATTATTCATAACTTTTTCCCTTTCTTTTATAATTTCTAATTCTTCTATGAGCTTTCTTTCCATCGTATTATTAACTACTTTTATAATATCAACATTTTCCAACGGGTAATTAAATTTATGATTCTCCTCTATAAAATGCCTAGCATAAAGAGATTTCATCGTCCTATTTCCCTCTCCTCTCTTGTGGCCTCCCAATCTACATTCAAAATGGCGGCCCGTCTCACCCACGTACACTTTTTTACATTCTTCACACCTTAATTTATATACCCCATTCTTCTGCAAAATAGGTATTGTTTCTATATTATTATTTTTTATTTTATCAAATACTGTTTTACACCTTTTTATTGCTACATCCACTCCATACTTCTGAAAGCACTGTACAATTTTCCTCGTCTGTGTTCCTATATATGTTACTGAGCCCAAATACGTCTTCTCTTCTTTTTGTTCTACATCTTTTTTCTTTTCAATACTTTCCATCACTTTATCTTCTATGCCCATGTTATAATAATTATTTTTCACTATTCTCTTTATCATTTTTAATTCACTCTCCTTTCTTTCTTTATCTTTCAAACATTTATGTGCTCTATAACAAAATGCGTTTATTGCCGCTAATTTATATCTGTATGTGTGATACGATTCTTTCTGCATAATTATATCCGAATATGTCTCCTTTCTAAATATGTCAAATTCTAGTTTTTTGTTATCTTTTATATGTATTCCTATATCCAAATAATTCAAATTCTTATTACCAATTTCTCCCTTGAACTATATATTTTTTTCTTTAGTATTCAATTCTTTTACAAATAATTCTATTTCTTCAATACTACCTTCCCAAATAACTAAAATATCGTCAACATACCTTACCCATAATTTTATATTTCCTTTGTACCTTGTACAATTTAATAACCTTTTTTCAAAATCATTCATATTGTAACGACGAAACTCTTATCGTCTCTTTAAAAGTGTGTTTTATCATGTGTTAGCCCCACATGTTGTAGTCGTTACTTTATGTTTACTTACTTTTTTTAACTTTCCACACTGACGATGTCCGTCGCGAACTCACGAATTACCAGTACCAATATCTCGCGAGTGTAAACCTTACCTGTCCTTTGATGAGTAAATTCAATTCCCGGGTGGCGTCAAATTGTTTATGAAAACAATTAAAAATGTGAAATTGAGCGGTCGTTGTAGACGGTGTTGACTAATTCAAATTACCCTCACAACTGGCGGGCGTATGAATCTCTCTAGTAGTTCGTGGTGCTGCCGGTGTCTAACGCTGGCAGACAATTTCGCTCGTCGTTAAAGTACACATACTTTATAATACAATTTATAATGAAATAAAGGACGGTTATTACTACTCAGTACTAGTTTATTAACATGAAATAGTTAATATTTATTCAGTTAAATACAAAATTATATACTGTTATTAAATAAAGTTGCTCCGGCAATAAATAGACAATTTTCTCAAGTTTGGCTAAATTTGATTAAAACGATTCTAAATCGACATGGCTGTCGTCAAAGTTTATTTTCAACTTGTTCGTTTAATCACTGAGTTCTTTTGGTTACAAAAAATTATTAATAAGATGATAATAAAGTACACCACCTTACATCATTGGTACTTATATACTATTAGAGTTAATTACAATTCGTTTTTTAAGTGTTAAAAAGTGTGTGTTAAGAATTTGTAATTTGTACACAGGTTATTTTTTGCTTACATACAAGTTTAGTTTTTATTCTCAATTAATCCATGAAAGAAATTTGGTTATCAGTTCGGAGTGAGAGTTATTTGTGTTGTGAGAAAAGTTAATTAGAATTTACTCCATAAATTCGGGTATTTCAGATATACTTAACAAATCTGTTGAATTCGGGTGAAGAGTCAATCAGTTTTTAGTTAGGTTGGGTCCATACGATCATCAATCTTCTATGATTTATAATTTGGATTACGTCTGGCTTCTTTTTCGAATAATGTGGATTAAATAATTAATTTAGAATATGAAAATCTGGTCTATTGTCTCGGTTGTTTTGACTAGTTCTTCATCAGACTTCTTGCATCCTCATTTTATTAGATTTTGACTTATTTTTGATTATTTTAATTTCAAATTGAGTAAAATATGGTTTGGCTTCTGTATGTCTTAAGCGTCAATAATGGACTAATTCTTTATAACGGAATTATAATAAATAACGTTCCGTTGTTATGGCAACTGTCTGTACTCTTATATTAAGTGATTACCTGTATGCGGTCCGTCGTGTGACTTCTCAAACTTATTACGTTATGCGTTTCAAGGCATATGCCTCATCATCAGATGTTTAAAAACCAAAAACACACATATCACACAAAACTGCGTTTGTCAAAAAATAAAATTGCAGAAACAAGCATATTATGTGCATGTGATGTAGGGTGCGCACCCGTTCAAGTGTTGTCTGCTACTGATTGGAATTCGTTGAGCAGTCTCAAAGCAGTATCATACAGGCGGTTAGATACAAAGTTCAATTGTTCATTCAGAACACAATCACGACTGCTATCATTATTATATGCATTACAAATTTCCAGCTCCTCCAAGGCATTCATAAAATGGCCCTTGTTGCATATATGCAAAGGCATTAGATTGGACTTAAAATCTGTACAATTGTGATTGTGTTGGGTCAGATGACGAGTGTAATTAGATTTTATATCATTGTAATTATGTGTCTTTTTTGGTAAGTGTTCACGGAAGCGTTTGTAAAAACCTCTTCCGGTCTGACCTATATAGAAGCTGTTACAATCATTGCAAACCAGTTTATAAATGCCTGTTTTTTCTTCAATAAGTAAGGGCAGTTTAGGTCTTAAGTATATTAATTAGTTTATTATTGGTTCTAAAAGACATAGTATAACCAATATTGTTCATCACTGAGGATAAAATTTTTGGCATGATGTATGTGTATTTTGCAGGTATAAATTTTTTTGGTGTTTTATTAAGTGGACGGGGCTTAAGTTGAATGTTATTATGCTTCTTTAGCAATTTGTCAATGATGTGACTATTGTAACCATTGGAAACTGCAATAAATCTTATTGTATTTAGCTCAGTCTGGAAATCATTATTGTCAAGGGGGACTGTCAACAATCTATGGATTAGACTATTATATGCTGCCATTTTTTGAGAGTATGGATGGTGGGAATCTGCATGTATTAATATTACATAAAAGTGACTTGGATACCATACGAAACATGAATGTCTGTACTCTCATTGGCTGATCATATTTATGTCTATTGTTATAATATTTGAATTTTAATTCAAAATGAATAAATATCTTCTGATGGCTATTATTCTTCTGTCTTCTTATCTATGTTTAAAAGGAATAAATCCCAAATTTTTAGTACCAAGACACGTGTTGTTTAATCAAATATATTGCAACTTACCGTCTGCGGCTTTTAGAAACAACGTCTTCATTTATAAAGTTGACATGTTTCGGGACACTTGTCCCATCATCAGAACTTAAAATAATCGTGTATTAATTTAAAGTTGATACAGTTGTCAAATAATTAAAATCCAATATGAAACACAACTTAAAACAATATGAATACTTAAATGTTTAAAGCGAGCGAGAAGGTTAAACGATGTACATCGTACGGTGATTGATCGCGCACTGAATTACGTCTGGCTCCCACCACGACAATAGCGCAAGGCAGTGTCGTACAATACATTTGACTTGAAAAGCAGTTGATCATTTAAAACACGCGGCTTGGTATCAGTATTATTATATGCTATATAAATTTCGTACTCTTCAAGAGCGTTCATATATTGCCCTTTATTACATATGTGAAGAGGTATTAAATTAGTTTTAAAATTAGTGTAATTATGATTCTCGGAAATGAGGTGTTCTGCAAATTTTGACTTGATATTATCCAAACTGTGAAGGTGTGTAGGCGGCCTATGTTCTGTAAATCTTTTTAAAAAACTACGTCCTGTCTGGCCCACATAAAAGGTGTCACAATCGTCACATATCAATTTGTAAACACCAGTTTTGTGTTCAAGGCTGGTAGTTCTGCGGACACGAAGATTATTCATAATATTATTAGTGGTTTTGTAAGTGACCTTTATAGTACTGTTTTTATTAAAAATAGACCCAAAAATCTTAGGCATAATGTATGTGTATGGTGTTGCAATGTATTTGCGTGTTGTATTCTCGTGAGTTTTATGTCCGTTAATGTTTCTATGCTTTTGTCTTATGTTTTCGAAGGATGTTGTTCACCATATCGACATCATATCCATTAGTAACTGCAATGTATTTAATGGTGTCTAATTCCTCACGGTATTCTTCATCACCGAGGGGCAAAGATAAAAATCTATAAATCATACTATGGAAGGCAGCCAATTTCTGGGATATAGGATGAAAGGACTTAGCATGTATTACAATATCAGTCGTTGTGGGTTTTCTATAGATGGTGTAAATTGTAGTTTTTTATTGTCCTTGGCGACAGTTAAATCTAGAAAATTCAGTTTACCATTGTCTTCACTTTCAAGTGTGAACCGCATTTTGCCATTGATATTATTCAAATAACTATGTAAACTATCAATTTGCCTTTGTGTGCCTTTGTATATTAAAAAGGTATCATCAACATACCTGCCATAAAATATCTTGTGTCTGTTATTATTGAAAATGAATGAATTTCCGAAATTATTTAGGTATATTTCCGCTAGAAGGCCTGAAAGTCGAAATTATTTAGGTATATTTCCGCTAGAAGGCCTGAAAGATTATAACAATAAAATACAAAATTTCATTATTAACAACAACATTAATATACTGAATTCTGACCCAACTGAAAATTATGTAAAACGATTAAATCAGTGTATAAACAGATGCACCCATTTGTTTGATGAACAAACAAGATCTTTGAAACCTATAAATTCAAAAGCACCCGTTTTGACTGGATTACCCAAACTTCACAAGGATGCTATCCCCTTGAGACCATTAGTAAATTTCACCACTGCTCCAGGGTATAAAACGGCTAAAAAACTAGTCGAACATAATAAAGCACAATATACAAATAATTAATGATCATAGTCTAATTAATAGTGTTGACTTTGTGAACAGGTTACAAACTTAATAGTTGAACCATCTTACAAACTTGTCTCCTTTGATATTGTAGACTTATATACGAATACCAGTAGCTGAGACCCTGCGTATACTTAAGATTAACCTTACTAATACTAATAAACTGGATATTGATAGTATAAATGAATTGATGTACATTTTAGAGTTGGTTCTTGATCAAAATTATTTTACCCACAATAATCAATTTTTCAGCCAACAAGATGGGTTAGCAATGGGTTCTCCACTTTCAGGCCTTCTAGCGGAAATATACGTAAATAATTTCGAAAATTAATTCATTTTCAATAATAACAGACACAAGAATAACATAATATTTTATGGCAGGTATGTTGATGATACCTTTTTAATATACAAAGGCACACAAAGGCAAATTGATAGTTTACATAGTTATTTGAATAATATCAATGGCAAAATGCGGTTCACACTTGAAAGTGAAGACAATGGTAAACTGAATTTTCTAGATTTAACTGTTGCCAAGGACAATAAAAAACTACAATTTACTATCTATAGAAAACCCACAACGACTGATATTTTAATACATGCTAAGTCCTTTCATCCTATATCCCAGAAATTGGCTGCCTTCCATAGTATGATTTATAGATTTTTATCTTTGCCCCTCGGTGATAAAGAATACCGTGAGGAATTAGACACCATTAAATACATTGCAGTTACTAATGGATATGATGTCGATATGGTGAACAACATCCTTCGAAAACATAAGAAAAAGCATAGAAACATTAACGGACATAAAACTCACGAGAATACAACACGCAAATACATTGCAACACCATACACATACCTTATGCCTAAGATTTTTGGGCCAATTTTTAATAAAAACAGTACTATAAAGGTCACTTACAAAACCACTAATAATATTATGAATAATCTTCATGTCCACAGAACTACCAGCCTTGAACACAAAACTGGTGTTTACAAATTGATATGTGACGATTGTGACGCCTTTTATGTGGGCCAGACAGGACGTAGTTTTTTAAAAAGATTTACAAAACATAGGCCGCCTACACACCTTCACAGTTTAGACAATATCAAGTCAAAATTTGCAGAACACCTCATTTCCGAGAATCATAATTACACTAATTTTAAAACTAATTTAAATACCTCTTCACATATGTAAGAAAGGGCAATATTTGAACGCTCTTGAAGAGTACGAAATTTATAAAGCATATAATAATACTGATACCAAGCCGCGTGTTTTAAATGATCAACTGCTTTTCAAGTCAAATGTATTTTACGACACTGCCTTGCGCTATTGTCGTGGTGGGAGCCAGACGTAATTCAGTGTGCGGTCAATCACCGTACGATGTACATCGTTTAACCTTCGCGCTCGCTTTAAACATTTAAGTATTCATATTGTTTTAAGTTATGTGTTTCATATTGGATTTTAATTATTTGACAACTGTATCAACTTTAAATTGATACACGATTATTTTAAGTTCTGATGATGGGACAAGTGTCCCGAAACATGTCAACTTGATAAATGAAGACGTTTCTAAAAGCCGCAGACGGTAAGTTGCAATGTACTACTTATCTATGTATTATATATTATCACAACTGTTTATATTGTCTTTCAAAGATCATTTTGACATCCCACAAAGCTGGGTTTGTTCATGTATTAAAGTTTTGACAATATTGTTAATATTATGTTATTACATTTCTTTCTTATTTTATGTTTTTAATCTAACTCTGACATCTTAATATGGTTCACTAATTGTACTTAATTAGTTACTTGCCCTGAATTTTCTAATACAATAGTTAATTTCTTATAATTTGTTTATTTTGGATTTATACAGTTAGGCATTTTATAGGCCTAAGTAGGCCTAAGTAAAATCTTCTTATTTTACACAAATTAAAGATTATTTTTCATTTACCTATGTTTCTATGTTTTGCTTGGTGTCACTTATGACTTGTTTACATTTTGAATTAATTTGGGCTGTTTTACAATAATTGTATGTTCTTATTACTTTACCAAAATCATTGCTTGTCTGTTATTCTCTTATGTAAAATTCTGTTTGTAAAATTGTATCTCCTTACTCATATCTATTGCCATTTCTTATAACTTGTTTATCATTTAATATTACTTATAAAACATAACACAAAAATTAGTTTTTTGGTCTGTTTACTTTTTTCAGCCATATCCTTCTTATAAACTTCATTGAACAAATAACTATCTTGGTGACTAACATTATAACACCATTTATTTTATCTTGCTAATCATCCCTTTGAACATTTTTATTAACATAGGATGTTTTATTTATTTTGCACTCATATTATTTACTTTCTTCTTCTTTTAACATTTGCTATATATTTTTTACTACTTAACCATTGTAACAATAACATTCTTAATCATTATGGGATTTTTACCCAGAATACCACTGTATTCCTAATCTACTATCATTTAATAACAATATTCTGGTTATTCTTATTTTTTTTTTGTATTTTTCACCCTTAAACTATAGTGTTAATCACTGGTTTTGGTGTCTTTACCTATATGTTGTGTTTTCTATTTATTTTGGGTTATACTGGTACTTTGCACTTTTTTACTGTACTTTAATGTTACTAGTGGTGATTCCCTAATATTGATTTCTTTTACTCACTTAATCACCTTCACTTCCTACCTATCTCTCACTTCTGGGGGTTTTTATTGTTTTATTCACACTTGTTAGTTAGTATGTTAACAAATTTCATGTTCTGATTTACTTATCATTATAGAGTTATTCATAACATATAATATCTATTTCTCTGGTTAGTGTACTTTAATTGAGATTATTATATTTGATTTTATTACTTGTCATTTACATTTATTATTTGTTTGTGTCTTTTTCTTCATTATTTGATTTTACACCTTCTCATTTTATTTTCTTTATTGTTTGTTTGTGTCTTCTTCATGTACCTTCTCATTGTATTTTCTTTTATTGGGTCAATCACTTGGGTTGGGTCATAGTCATTTTATTTTCATTAGTTTAATATAATTAATTCATCATAGTTTTGGCTTTTTGTGTTGCAACAATATATATATCAGCCAAAATTGGTGATAATGAAGAACCCATGGGTAACCCTTCTTGTATGTAAAATCTGTCATTGAACCTAAAATAATTCTGTTGAACACATTCTTTTATTACTTTAACTAGTTGTTTCGTATATTCATAATTCCCCATCTTCTACCAACTTTACTGCTTTATCTACTGCAATATTAGTAAACATGTCTTTAATATCGAGCGATACCAACTTCATATTTTCATTTATGTTTATTCCTTCTAACATCTCTATAAGCTTCACATTATTTTCTACACTATACTTTACATCAAATTCATATTTATCTTTTAATATTCTACTCGCTTCTTTAGACAACTTATACGCAGGAGCATTAATAAACGAAACAATCGGCCTAACTGGTCTTTCTCTTTTATGTAATTTTATCTGGCATTTAAAATTTGGAGCCACTGGATTACTTTCTACTAAATACCTCTTTCTTCTGTCGTCTATAAACGTTATTTCCTTCATTAATCGTTTGACTTTCGCTTGGTACTTACTCGTATATTCGTATTTTATTTCTTTATATGGATTTTTTAAATATATTCATCTTTATTCATTAGAACCATCGTATTCCCTTTGTTCGCCTTCATAATTAAGATATCCTTCATGGTAATTTCGGTTTTTAACTTTTTTACTTACACCTTAATTTCTTGTTTTTTCCTTCTATCTTTCCCTTTTGTTCTACATATTTTGTTTACCAAATTATTTATCTCCATTCTTATTTTTTTTGTCGTTTTCATTTTCCAATTTTTGTATAATGCTTTCACATTCAATAATTGTTTTCTTTTGGTTTATTTATGGTGGCGGCGCATATTTTAGTCCTTTCGCTAATATTTCTTTCTCTTCCGTATTAAACTCTACATCCGTTAGATTCACCACTATTTTCTCGTATTCATACTTATAAATACTTTCCTTCTTTGTATTTTTCGAACCTACTAATCTATTTAATTTTTTCACTAATTTATTATTTTTCTTTTCTAAAATCCTTTCAGCATATCTAATGCCAAATTATATAATATTTCTTCTACCTCCACGAATGAATATATTTCTAACAATTCCATATGTCTATAATATAATTCCTTATTGTATCTATTAACTAACCCATAAAGCCAACGTATTTCCAATTTTATCCATAATTTTTCACTCTGATCTTTTACTTTCCTAGCCGCCGCATTCTTATTCTTAATATTAACACTCACATATTTCGGTATAACATTATTACTTAAACATTGTTTATTAAACCATATTTTACTTAAAACTTTTTTAACTTAATTTTTAATTTTAGATATTTAAAACACTTTCTTACCTTATTTTCCTCCTCCATTCGTCGTCCCAGACTCACTTGTTGCACACACCACTAGTCACTGTGACACTGATAAGCACTTTCAAACGTACCCGTTCATTATACATAGCATAAATTATTTAACCACTAATAAAATTTGTAGTTTAACTATTAAGACGTGCAGTCTGGGACGACGAATGCTTGTCTAAAGAAGCGAGTAGAATATTGAAAGATAAATATGAATTTGATATAAAGTATAATGTAGAAAATAATGTGAAGCTTACAGAGATGTTAGAAGGAATAAACATAAATGAAAATATGAAGTTGGTATTGCTCGGTATTAAAGATATGTTTACTAATATTGCAGTAGATAAAGCAGTAAAGTTGGTAGAAGATAATAGGATGGGGAATTATGAATATAAGAAACAACTAGTTAAAGTAATAAAAGAATGTGTTCAACAGAATTATTTTAGGTTCAATGACAGATTTTACATACAAGAAGAAGGATTCCCCATGGGCTCTTCATTATCACCAATTTTGGCTGATATATTTATGAATGATTTTGAAAAAAGGTTATTAAATTGTACAAGGTACAAAGGAAATATAAAATTATGGGTAAGGTATGTTAAAGATATTTTATTTATTTGGGAAGGTAGTATTGAAGAAATAGAATTATTTGTGAAAGAAGTGAATACTAAAGAAAAAAATATACAGTTCAAGGAAGAAATTCGTGATAAGAATTTGAATTATTTGGATATAGGAATACATATAAAAGATAACAAAAAACTAGAATTTAACATATTTAGAAAGGAGACATATTCGGATATAATTATTCCGAAAGAATCGTATCACCCATACAGATATAAATTAGTGGCAATAAACGCATTTTGTTATAGAGCACAGAAATGTTTGAAAGATAAAGAAAGAAAGGGGAGAGAAATAAAAATGATAAAGAGAATAGTGAAAAATAATAATTATAACATGGGCATAGTAGAGAAAGTGATGGAAAATATTGAAAAGAAAAAAGATGTTGAACAAAATGAAGAGAAGAAGTATTTGGGCTCAGTAACATATATAGGAACACAGACGAAAATTGTACAGTGCTTTCAGAAGTATGGAGTGGATGTAGCAATAAAAAGGTGTAAAACAGTATTTGATAAAATAAAAAATAATATAGAAACAATACCTATTTTGCAGAAAAATGGGGTATATAAATTAAGGTGTGAAGAATGTAAAAAAGTGTACGTGGGTGAGACAGGCCGTCATTTTGAATGTAGATTGGGAGAACACAAGAGAGGAGAGGGAAATAGGACAACGAATTCTCTTTATGCTAGGCATTTTATAGAGGACAATCATAAATTTAATAACCGTTGGAAAATTTTGATATTATAAAGGTAGTTAATAATACGATGGAAAGAAAGCTCAAAGAAGAATTAGAAATTATAAAAGAAAGGGAAAAAGGTATGAATAATTTAATGAATATTAAGATAAATTTCGAAAATGAAGAAACATTTTATAATATAATAAAACGTGAAAAGGTAGGTTCTGTAAGGAAAGAAAACATCGACATGGGTTGATGGTTTCGCCCACGTGTAGGAAGTAGTGTTGACAATAGGTTTACCTGCAGTGACGTAGACGCCCTCAGGAGAGACAGGTATATAAGGGGTGGAGCTAGGGACGGATGTGGCAGTTACGATCTGATGATGGACGGGTACGTTTGAAAGCGCTTGTCAGTGTCACAGTGACTAGTGGTGTGTGGAACAAGTGAGTTAGCGTAAATTATTTAACCACTAATAAAATTTGTAGTTTAACTCTTTATAACTTCTACTAACCTCAAACAACACTATCTGCCTCTCTCTCTCAAAATCGGTGACACAACCCCATCTTATTTTCTCTCTTATCATTCCATGCAGAGGGTACTACAACATTAAAACACCTCCTGGCTCTTCCAGGAACACCACATAAACTCAAAGGACAACTTGAAGACACATCGTCTTCCACTAAGGGACTCTCGCCCTTCAAAACCACCAGTGAACACCTTGGTTCACAATAAACCCCGGGAAAATTTACCCTCTGCCCCATACTTCTACTTAAATTCTCCTCATTCTCTCTCTAACTTACAAACACTGATTTCTACCCCTTTACAGCCCCCTACTCCCATTACTCTCTCACTCTCACTTACTATTTTGCCATTAATTTCTATTTCCACTAAAACTTCACCACTATCGTTATTCACAACTTTACTCTCTAACACCACATTTTTAATTATATTACCATTATTCTCACCCCCACTTACCTTTTCAACTACTCCTTTATTTGTACTTAAACTATCACCATTATTATTCGTAATTATCTGCCCATTATAATTATCTCTTGCTTTAAAATCATCACTTACCTCTTTTAATTTGACTTCTGTATTCTCTTTTAATTTACATCTATCTCCTTCCCACTTCTCGTCTCATTTATTCATCTTTGTGTTTAACTCACCAAAATGTTTATTCATCATATCAAAACCCTCATTCATCAGTTCCTTCCTTTCTTTAATTTGTTCTTTCAATTCACTAAACTGTTTAGCAAAAAACTCATTGTCATTATTCATTAGATTCATCTTATAATCAGATTCACTCATATCCTCATTACTTACTTCATTATCTGTTCCCTGATCGCCTTTATTCTCATTTGATTGATCTGTCTCTCTACCTTTTTCTACCACCACTACACTATCATCATTATCATTATTCACTGTCTTATTCTCTACCCCTATCACTTCAACTATTTTACCTTTATTATTTGTCATCTCACTACCAATAATAGTATCGTCACTATGCTTTTTAATTTCAGCAAATATTCCCTCTTTTTGTTCTTCCATTCGTCTCAAATTTTCATCCAGTTTACACCACTCATCATCCATCATTTTATTCCCAATATTTTGGAATTCAATCTCCCATTTGTCCCACATGAAATCTATTTCGGTTACTTGCACCTCAGCCATTTTAAACAAAACTTTTTATATTATACCCCTTAACAAACTATAACCCTTCTCTTACGCACTAGTTACACATATTAACTCACAATACCCACTACAAAACATCAACACCAATATATTACAGTAAACAAATCATTCACCAAATAAATCACATTACCAAAACATAACCCCATATTTGCGTCTATTTTTACGTACATACCCTTTTTTATCTGTTTACCCCAAACAATCATTCTTCTCCCCAAAACAGGCCCATTATAACAATGGCTCCCTGTTCAGGCACCATTATAACAATAATTATATTTACCTTTAATTTTATTTGAACACTTTGTTTACAAACGAAACTGTTGTGGCCTTAATGTCTACTTTCAGACACCATCATTAATTGTTGCCAACTGTATGATCCCACACTTACCTTTGTCCAGGGTTCGATTGGACGAGCTGTAGAGCAGTGTGGTTGTTTGCAATAAATAATTAGTTTAGCTCAGTATTTTCAGTTTAACATTCTATATCTTTATTATTCATTAAAACTTATAAATTTATATGCGATTTTCGTTACAAAATAATCCATTCTTATTGGTCTAACACACAATCTTATCTCCCTTCCTTAATTACATTTTACTATGTATTACTACCCATGAAGAAAATCTATATTATTCTAATCAAACAGAAATCATTCTAATCTAAATTCCCCAAACCAGTGCTCCTTTTTCTAACATAATTTTCACCCCACACACACACACACACACACACACACACACGCACGCTATCGCCCAATACCTTTATGAGATCTCCATTTTTTATTAATTAATGAATTATTAGTAAAACCAGAAAAACATGGTATTGAATTTTGCTACCCCTTGTTTAATTTACTTTACATCCCCCGAGTGTTACTCATCTGAAATTCCTTGATAGTCTGAAACAGTTCAGTCTCCTCACTTGTTTTCCTTCATGTCGTACAATTCCTTTTTTATATTTTATACCGAAACTGTCACTTTAATTTATATTAATGAAAATGATATAATAACGGCTTTTGTTTATACTTTATAGTTTTGTAAATTTTTAATAGAATAATACTTCTTTTGATAGTTTTTTATTAGAAATATTTATTCAAAAAATTTTTAGAATAGGCAGAGCAAAGTGACAGCAGTGAGGAATACACGGATTCTGATCCTGGCTTTGCAGTCGGTGTATCTTATAGTTTACATTGTTAATTATAGAAAGTGTAACAAAAATAAGTGTGCAATTTATTTTAGGATAACATTAAAATTAAAATTTGTATACATATCTAAAAACAAGCAGTATTACGAAAAAGTGGTCCATTTCATAGTGTGGAACTGTTTGTAAGGTGATTGCACTCAAAATGTTAAGTACAGTGGAATGGTGTGTAAGGATGTGTAGCCATGTTTGTAGTATGCATATGTGAGGGTACAAAATTATTTTATTGAATATATATGAAAAGCATGTTAATTTAAATAATTTTTGTGATATGTAAATTTTTGAGATGGGACATATTAGAATGTTCAAAATAAAAATGTTCGACCTAATTAATGACAGTAATTATTTTAAAAATTAGTAACTAAATGTATGGTTTTTAAGTAAAAAGGGTTTATGGCCATAAATTCGATTGTAAAAATATTCAGGATTTTTGAACAAGAATTGTTCTGTTCAGAAGCCTTCTTCGACAAGAACTTTTATTATCTGTAGGAAATCATGAGTAGGGGTTAGCTAAGAACCAATCTGATTTGCGAATTCAGTTGAAAATGACTTTTAACAGATAGATCAGTCTCTCTTTGGAATCGATAACATGCAATTGTCACTTGGTACATGATCATTGACCTCCCAATCACCACTCACACAAGTTAGAAAATTGCTAGAGTTGTTGCGGGAAATATAGTAGTGCTATTCTGTGAAAGTGCAAGATATCCATTTAGGTATATAGACGCTTTAAGCTGACTGGAAAAAGGGTGTTAGCATAAAACACCATTTTAGTAATCAGTATTAATTTGCTGTGAAAGTATGTAACCAGGAACAACCCATCATCTGAAGCATCTAAGCCTAGTAAGACTATCGAGAAAAGGCAAATTTCCAGAAACGGCCACTTATGAGCTGATTTTTTTTTAAGCGATAGGTTTAGTTTTTCCTAAAAGTTTATCCAAGTTCCAGACTTCAGACCGCCCATTTTCCCTGACTTTTCACTTCCGGCAAACAGCGGAGCGTGAGTCACTGACGTTTTTGTCAATTTTTCCAATAAGTTCACCAAATCAGAAAAATAAAAATACCAGCATATTCCCCAGAAAATTTCCTATTGATCTGTGTTAGTCATGCATTTTTTTAAAGGCAACATAACCTACAAAAAAAATTGAAACTTGCAAAATTTGCATTTTCAGATTTCCGTTAATAATGAGTGAAATGATGATTTTTCTTCATAAAAAAATTATAGAGTATAGTATTCCAATAGACAAATTTCGATATTAATTTTTATTTCGAAATATTTTGTCATTAAGCCACAATCAATTTTTCAAGTTGAAAGCAGAAATTTTTCTAAATTTGGTCGTCATCACCCTGACTTCACAGGATAAAGTTTTTTTTTTAAATACTCGTATTTTCATGCTCTGTCAGCTAGTGAAATAAGTTTATTCCTTCATAGCTTTTGAAATAATAATTTCAACTTTTTTATTGTGCGCGCATGTGCACGTTTATACAGCAATGGCCGCCCGGCTGAATCGAGTATACATTGCGCTGCCAAGCGGCAGCACTACGTACTGCACATTTACACACTAATTGTAAATATAGTGATGTGATGAAGTGTTTTTGTTAATTGTGATACTTATATTTTTTTTTTAACTAACTACAGGAGCCTAATTCAGAACTTGATCTATTTATACTTCTCCTTATACTTCCACAACTTTAAAATTTTGTGGAGAAAGTGTTTTTCTTTTCGTTTTTAATATAATCTGTTTTGGTTATTTTTTGAATAAAACTACATAGAAACAAAAGAAGTCTGCAAAAATTGTGAAATCGTACGGGTAGAAGTAGATGTGGAAGTAGAAGTGTAAGTTCTGAATTAGGCAATCTATTACAAGCTAGAGCCTGTAATTTTTGCCTGTACATACACAAACACTACTTAAAATTATTTCTAACAACTTCTCTCTATGAATTATTTACAAAAATTCTACCATGGTTAAATATGCAAATATATGTGTTGTGGCATATGTTCCCCAGATGTTATTGGTTTTCAGTGGTATTCCTATTTTATTTACATCTTCACATACGTAATTATTTACATAACAATAGGTTTTACAATAACTTCTTATACAGAAGATTTAATCGAACATAGTAAACACTGCCATGGTGGGATACAAAATTCTGCCACCTTTCTTTGGATGTATTGTTCTCCATTGATGATATCCTGTCACATTGTATGTGTTACATTTACTTGCTTTGTAGGAAGATGCTGTTTAACAATGATTTCTATACCTGTCTTTTCATGGCGCTATTTCTACCTGTTTCTCTAATAACGTGCTGTTTATTCTGAGACTAGTACTGTGTTCACCCTTATTCTCTCTCTCTCTTTTGTGGGAAATAATTTCTCTTTGTCTTCTCTCACTTTGTTGTTCATATCGTTTTGCTGTTCTCCAACATGCTTGCATGTCTCTCTTCATAGCGATTCCGTCTATTTCTGGGCAAAGGTTTCTCTTACACTCTCCTCTCTTCTTTCTTGCAGTTCCTTTTGGTTGCCATCACGTATCACCGTTAGAGAATTGCTTTTATTTTTGTAATCTGTGTGAGCAAAATTAGTAATTCTTCAATGGTTTTAATTCCTTGTATGTATATTTATTTATTATACATATATATGTATTGATTTTAATTCCTAATCTTATATTTCAGTTCAATTGATATGCTAATTTTAACACTAACTCATGTTCAGTGAATTTTAATGTGTTTACTCCCTTTAAAAGGCTGAATGGTGTTCTCTTCAAGGGTAAGTTTTCCATGTGTTTAATATCTACCATAATTGGTGTCTTACCTGTCTTTGTGTATCAATATTCCAATAACAGCAATATTCAAACGAGTATTATAGTGTTCACAAATAGTTCACTTGTCTTAATCATGTCGCAGCAGCATCTTGAAAATGTTTATTTACTATGCAAGCTTCTCTGTCAATTATATTATAACCTATCAATTCCATTTCTTGTTCAATATTCAGATGGAATTCAGTTTGATTGTTCTTCAATCCTTAAATATTAAATTAGTCCTCTCTTCCATATGTGTAGGATGCAGAATCATCTGCACCAGTCTTCTCTTTATTTCCATTCTAAGATTTTCTCCTTCAATGTGTAAATCTTTGTAAAACGTATTTATTTGACGTGGTTAGTCCTTTGTTGTTTTGGTAGACGATAGCAGTTTGCAATGAGTACTTCTGACTGCTAACATTTATGTATTCACGTACTCTTTTACTGACTTAAAATCACACACACAGAGCTTAAAATGAACAGGTGTTCACTTTGACAAGCTACAGCTTGTAGGCTTTCCCTGCACATACACATAGCACTACTTAAAACTATTTTTAACAGCTACTCTATATTAATTATTTACAAAAATTCTAGTGTGGTAAAATATGCAAATGTGTGTGTGTGTGTGTGTGTGTGTGTGTGCGCGCGCGCGTGCGCGCCATTCACCATTTAATTATATATACAAATTTGCTTGTAAAAGTCTACTGTTCTTCCTATGAAGAGTAATGCAATACTGTAATCATACATAGGGTATCGTTAATTTTTGCAAGCTGAAAGCTACATCACAGGTAGAGCTTGATTTTTAACACTAGTTTCTACTGCTTCAGTGTTCCAATTATGAATTATTACAGTTGTGTATTCATTTGTTCCAGTGTTACTTATTTACACCCATGAGTAATATCTGTGAAGAAAAGGATTCTACTCTGGATTGTGAACTATATACGGGAAAGTCAATTCAGAATACTCTAGGAGACCATCTGTCACCACACAAGTTAATACATTCTGGCATTAAGAAGAACCAGTGCGATGTTTGTTCAAAATCATTTTCTCATTCAGGCAACTTGTCACAACACAAGTTAATACATTATGGCATTAAGAAGTACCAGTGCGATGTTTGTTCAAATTCATTTACTCAATCAAGCAATTTGTTAACGCACAAGTTAATACATTCTGGCATTAAGGAGTACCAGTGTGATGTTTGTTCAAAATCATTTACTCTGTCAGGCCATTTGTCACAACACAAGTTAATACATTCTGGCATTAAGACGTACCAGTGCGAAATTTGTTCAAAATCATTTACTCAGTCACGTGGTTTGTCATTGCACAAGTTGATACATTCTGGCATTAAGAAGTACCAGTGCGATGTTTGTTCAAAATCATTTACTGATTCAAGCACTTTGTCAAAACACAAGTTAATACATTATGGCATTAAGAAATATCAGTGCGATGTTTGTTCAAAATCATTTACTCAATCAAGCAGTTTGTCAGAACACAAGTTAATACATTCTGGCATTAAGAAGTACCAGTGTGATGTTTGTTCAAAATCATTTACTCAATCAAGCAGTTTGTCACAACACAAGTTAATGCATTCTGGCATTAAGAAATACCAGTGTGATGTTTGTTCAAAATCATTTACTCAGTCACATGGTTTGTCACAACACAAGTTGATACATTCTGGCATTAAGAAGTACCAGTGCTATGTTTGTTCAAAATCATTTACTCAGTCACATGGTTTGTCACAACACAAGTTAATACATTCTGGCATTAAGAAGTACCGGTGAGTTGTTTCTACAAGAGTATTAAATTTGGCATAGCCTGTTGTATTATAAATAACGTATGCTGGCATTATAGAATAACAGTGATGTATGTAACAAAATTTTCTGTTTGTATATTTTGATGTAAATTAATCAATTATACTATTATGAACCATTACTGTGTGGTATGTAAGAATTGTTTCTATTGGCCAGGAAGTTTTAGCAATGTAATAAAACTTATCAATATAATGTTTTTAAACAGAAACCCTTTAACAAGCATAATTACACAAATAAATATATGCTGTCATATTGCCACTGCAAATATATAATGTATCTTTGATATTTGGTACTACAAAACAGTAATAAAATGTATAACAAAATTTTACATTTTACCTTACAAATTAAAATCACTAAATTATATATTGTAATGTAGTGTTAAATTATTGATACACATTTATCCTGTAATTCAATTTATCACTACATGAGTTGTAGTGATATTTGTACGTTTAGTTGAAATTATTTGGAAGTCTTGTTTCTTGCTATACATAGATTATACTTCTCATACAAGATTTATGTATGGCTGCTACAGCCTACACGATGACAGAGTCCTGGAGTCTTAACACATCTGCATTATTGCTTGGCAAAATGATTCACATGGGTATGTCTCCTAAGTCAATGTGGCTTGTAAGTTGTATTTAAAGCTCATAGGTTATTTCATCTAGTATATTTCTGAATGCTGAATGCTTACTGTTTCTTTACAATTCAATAATATTTCTATTATGAATTTGCTAACTGCTATAATTTTTATTGTTCGACTAAGCTTTTCGTCATCACTGACATCTTCAGGTCTTAAACAACCGTTGTTTACAATAGCAAATTCATAATAGAAATAGTAAGGATGGCTGCTAATTTAAACAATACGAAGAATTCAATAATAGTTCAGTGCATTACCAACAGATGGTATTTGTATCTCAAAACTTCTAATTTTCTATGCTTTACATGTCAATGTTTGTAACGGCTCCTTGTTGTGAACTACACATTTGGTATACTATTGGCTTGTGCAGTGTTTGAATTTTTGAATGATTTTTTGTTGTTGTAAGTTTATATTACAAAGTAACTGATAATGTCTTGACTGAAGATAAAATATTATGGTAATTTAATTTCAAATGTAGATCTGAATTGAATAATGTAGAAAATGAAGAGACATTTTGATCTGAAAATACAGGTAAGGCTACGTAATTTGAGGTTACTTCATCTCACTGTTTATACCAGGGTTCCCAACTGGTGGTATGCATATCACTAGTGTGGTACACGGAGTGATCCAAGGTGGTATGCGAGAAGACCTAAGTATTTACTTAAAAAAGGTAAATGAAATTTTATGTTCAAAACAACAAAATATATTTATCAGACATTGAAGTCTTTAATACCTTTTCTGTCAAGTTATGTTTGTGAAAGTGCATTTGATGAACTCGTTTATGTTAAAAGCAAATATAGGAACAAAATGTGTATCAAGTGATATAAGGTTAAAAATAACATCAATAGAACCTGACATTAACTCTTAGGTACAAAATAAGTGGTAGGAAGTTTCACTGTAACTATTTTTTTTAGTAGATTTGTAATGAAACTAATCAACCGTCTTGTGAAAAAACTATACTTTATTATACCATAGAACCAACCTGAAATTAGTTTTAAGAAGCAGTCCCCGTTTTGTAAATTCTGTGTATTATATTTAATAATTATACATAACTGGCAATAATAAGATATGCTATTTGTGTTTTATCAAGTTTTTTTATTGAAAGAACCCAATAACCTTTAAGCTCTGGTTGTACTTGAAATAAACACAGAAGACCGAAGTCATATGTGGGTCTAGATATGTCAGGAATCACTGGTTTATACTGAATATATGCATTAGTGACTGCAATTTCTTTTACTTAATTTTACAAATTACTTTACTTTGTTTACAATAAAGTTTGAGTAGATTTTCTTTGCTATTTGTATAACCATTGTATACACATGCATTCTGTGATTAACTGTTTATGAGTTATGACTGTTTTAATAACAAAATATACACTACATTCTTAGGTTTTTGCTGGACATTTTTTTTTGAAAACAAACAAATTTGACCTTAGGAAAGCATATGCACAAAGAGACTTAAACACTACTTTATATATTTACTTTTTATAAATTGTAAATTATATATTTACTTTTCATATTTATGAACATTATTCTTGCTCTTTGTAATGGGGCTAAAAGTGAGGTGTTTTATTTTATTAAAAGTTTGTAACAATTCAACAATTTCATCTGCATGATCCATCCCATGGCAATATAAATTGTAGCAAACAAAGAACAGTAAGGTGAAGTCAGTACAATGGAATGTGTCGTGCTGTCCACAACGTCTTAATTCTCAGAGCTGTAATACTGTGTAATGCGCCCCAACGCACAAACATCTGCGGAGCGCATAACCGACGCTAACCAAAAGTCGCACAAAATGGCTTTGGGTGAATTTTATTCAACAATGTGCTCGGGGCAAGGCAGATATAAGATTAAGGACACACCTTTCCAATGACGGCAACTAGTGGACACTAGATTTCGTCGACGTCCAACACACGGGAGTTGCATGTGTTATCTGAACAGGGACGACGACTTTGACGCCTAAGGCATTGTAATTTCCGTCATTCCTAACTGCGAGTGGGAGAAATTGTTGGTAGCGCTCCCCCCAGTCGACAAGTAATATAGGCCACGCATGGTCCAACTAAATTTTCTGCCCGGGCAAATAAAAAGGTCGGCCGACTATAACAGAATGTCTGAATAAAAGTGTAATCAAATTAAAAGTATATGACTCGGTAAACAAGTATAGTGCACAAAATCAACGGGACAATAACAGTTTTTCATCAAGAGAGGAGTAGTGTGAGTGATACACCATGCGGTCAACGTAGATGCCATGGTAAACTGTATGGTAATCAAATCCAATTTTATCATAATCATGTTTGCAGGGGAAAGTAAAGTCATTAATAAAAAAAGGGGTTTTATAATGGAATGAATGTGTGTGTGCAGCAATCTGGGTCGTCTCTAATATAAGTATATAAAAGTATAAGAAAATAAAATGATTTGGTTCATGTATTAAGAAATATATATTTGTCTGTACAAAACATGATTCCAGGTATTGTTATGTTTTAAATAATAAAAGTTGATGTGAAGGCAGAGAAGTTTGTCAGTAGTAAATTTGAGTAACTTGGAGTAAAATTTTAGAAATGAATAACAAAAATGTTGAAAGTTTAAAGAATAAAATAAAATTTTAATTTGCTTCCCTTCATAAATGCGAGTTGTGTATGTTATTAGTGTAACCTTGCAACCATGCTTGCATTCACAATTCGTGCTGGGATCGTGGACAGAATTTAAGGTAGGTGAAAATAAATATAATTTTATAATTTGTTAAAAATAGTAACATAACATTTGGCGCCACGAACTTGAACGAATTTTAGAAAGTAAATTTCATTAAATTCCACACCTACAACGAATGCAAGTTTGATTGGGAGGTTGGGTAACGTGTACTAACGGTGTATAAAAATTAAGAAATTAGAGCCATACTATGTTACTTGTGTCATATTATATAAACAATACTGTGTATATGTAAAATTGAATTTTATACCAAGGAAAATATAAGTTATATACAAAATGAATACTAATGAAAATAATAAGGAAGACGTCAGCTTAAATGATGTTTAAACAGAAAACTCAGTAAATGTTGACGCTAACGATTCAGGAATGGAGACAACTCCAAGCCTGATAAACTAATCTGTAATTAGTGGGCCGGGAGCGATTTCCACTCCTGTAGCAACTAAAATGAGAGAAAAAGAGTTGTCATTAAATGACTTATTTAATCTTATTAATAAAAGATTTGACGTTAATGATATTGAAGTAAAAGAAATAAAAAATAGTTTCAATATAAAACTTGATGAGGTAAACTTAATGTTTCGATGTACAGAATAGTAAATTTGATGTTATAAATAGTCGTTTTGATGAAATAAATACACAAAATGCCAAGTTCGAGGTTAATATGAATAAGCGTCTAAGTGAGATGGATGAATGCTTCAACACAATTAGAGAACAAGTGATAGGATCAGTAAACGAACAATTAAATCATATCATTAATGTAAATAGACAAGTGTCAGAGACAGTCAAAATGCAAGTTCATGAGCAAATCCAAGAAATAAAAGATAATTTTGAAAGTAAAATAAATAAGGATAACGTTGATAATGAGTATAAATTTAATTATGCAGTAGAGAAAATTGAATAAGTTAGAGATAACGTTAAGACATATGAAACTAATACTAATGTCAAAATAAATGAAATAGAAAGTAATTGTAAATCAGAGATACAAGCTATGCAAGATACAGTAAATACTATAGATAAAAGTAATAAACAATTTGAATGTCTAAATAATGATAAATTTGTATTAATTGAGCAGAGCATAGTTGATGTTAAAGATGAATTGAATGTAGCCATACATGAAAAACTTAATAGTGTTACTGAACAAATAGTGATTACTAAAGATATGAATAGCGATATTGATTTGGAGTTGTTTAATTGTGAAAATAGGGGGGTACACCTATGCAGTTTTTAAATAGAGTTAAAGAATTCAATCAGTTTTGTAAAAGTAGTTGGGAAGTACAGTTGCTAAAGATAATGAAGTGTTTTAGAGGGAATTCCGCGGTATGGGCGGAGGTACATAAAGTAGAGTGGGTAAATTATCAGAGTTTTGAGACGGCATTTAGAGAGAAATATTGGTCGGAAGAAGAACAAGAAATATTGCAGAGTAAAATTATGGGACCAGGTAATTTTGGGACCCAAGGGGGTAACGTGACAATGTACGTCATGCGACTATATAATGAGGCAAAATATTTAGAGCCACCATTACCGTTTCGATCATTCGTCCATCACATAAGTAAACATTTGCCTAGAGAAATACAGATTACATTAATGACCCGAGAGATTCTAGAGATTACGGAACTAGAGAAAATATTGGATATATTTCAAAATATAAGAGAACGTGATATGAGTAGGTGGATAAACACACCAATAACACACATAAGTGGTAATTATAATCAACCCAGGGGAATGCTCAACTTTCATAGAGGAGCACATGGCGGAAATTTTGACAATAGAGGCGAGAGTTGGCAATGTATAGATTGTAATGTTGATAACTATTCGATAAGAACAACTAGTTTTAGATGTCACAAACCGAGAGAATGTCAACGCAGTGAGAGAACGTATCAGCCACAAAATCAACCGCAGAGAGGAGGCGAGAACACTAGAGGAGCACCGAGGGGACATGGAAGTGGAAACAGAGGAAGAGGAGGATATAACCAGGCAGTAGCAGGTCCATCCACGGGAAACTAGAAGAGACAATGGGGAACAGGGCCCATCCATTGTCGGAGGAGAACCTGGGGGTCCAAGAGGAGTGTAACTACCGCAGCAACATAATTATCAAAGACCTGGTGGAGGAGTTACTGGAGGAGGACGCTGCAGAAATGACAGAAACCAAAACAGGACTGACTGAGGTATTTGTAACCATAGAAGGTAAGGATTATAAAACATTAATTGACACAGGTAGCGAGATATCAGTAGTTTCAGAGAATGTACTGGGTGAATTACAAAGGGTAAATAAAAATATTCCATCATTACCAGTTGCGGGAGTAACAGTAGTGGGGGTGACTGGAGTACGAAGTAAAAGAGTTACTAAACAAGTACAATTGAATATATACATTAATTAAATAGAATTTGAGAATACTTTTCTAGTAGTTAAGGGTTTGAATTTAGATATAATTCTGGGAAACGATTTTTTGGAGAGAAATAAAGCAGTAATTGATTTTAACCAGAGAATAGTAGAATTTAATAAGGGGCATGAACCAATCAGGGTAGATTTTAGGAGGGTGTTAGATAAAGTTAGAGTTACGGGTGTAAAGATGATACAAAACCGAGTAGGAGAGGGAATTATAGAAACAAGAGTGAATGTGTGTCAAGAGAGAGAGAGAGCATGGCGAATGATGAGGAGTATGGGAAAATAGGACAGATAAATTTTTTAATGAGGGTGGAGTTATAGGGAGTCCCCAACGACAGGAGTTGTGGGCAGTTATTGAACGTTTTAGAGATGTGTTTGCTGAGTTGCCTGGAAAAGCCAGGGACTACGTATGCGAGTTAAAGATTCGAGAACACTCACCCTACATGCAGAGGAGTTATCCAGTGCCGTTTTCAAAGGGGGGAGCCGTTCAAGAGGAGTTGGACTGGATGATGGAAGGGGACATCATTGAAAGGTCTATATCGCCTTACTCGAATCCATTAGTGGTGGTCATAAAAAAGGATGGAAAGGTAAGATTGTGTTTAGACGCCAGAAAAATTAATCAGATTATAATACCTGACCGGGAGTCACCAGAAGGCATGAATGAAATTTTTCAAAAGTTTAGTGGAGTCAGATATATGACGTCCTTAGATTTAACAGCGGGTTACTGGCAAGTTCCATTAGCGCCAGAGAGCCGGAAATTTACTGCATTTCTTTTCAATGGTAAGAACTATCAATTTAAACATCTACCATTCGGACTAAACACTAGCGTAGCCAGTTTTATAAAATGTTTAGATATGATTTTACAACCCAAGGATCTAGATTTTTTAACTGTATATGTTGATGACATACTAATAGCATCAAGAACATTTTCTGAACACTTAGAGCACATAGAATATGTTTTAAATAAATTGCAAGAAGGGGGATTAACTGTTAATTGGGAGAAATCAAAATTCCTACAAACGGAGATACACTTTTTAGGTTTTATTATCACTCCCGAGGGTATTTTAGCAAACCCAGCAAAGTAGAAGCCATCATACGTTTTCCAGAACCAAAAAATATTAAACAGTTGCAGAGCTTTTTAGGATTATGCAATTTTTATCAAAAATTTCAGAGAAACTATGCGCATATTACCTCTAAACTAAGTGCAGTTTTACAAAAGAATAAACAATGGAAATGGGGAAAGGAGGAAAGAATTGTTTTCAATGAGATTAAAGAGAAATTTATAAACATGATAATGATGAATAACCCCGATTTTCAGAAAAAGTTTTATTTACAGACTGATGCCAGCAACATAGCCCTCGGCGCAGAACTTTACCAGGAGGGTGAGGATCAGGAGCACCAGACCATCGCTTTTGCCAGCAGAACTTTATTGGCAGCAGAAAAGAACTACACCACGACAGAGAAAGAATTGCTGAGCATCGTGTTCGAGGTGAAGAAATTCCGCACTTACCTGCTAGGAAACCAAACAGTCATCAGGACCGATCAATAAGGCCTCATCATTTCTGAACACATGTAAGCTGACACATAGCAGATTAACCAGGTGGGTGCTAGCATTACAAGAATATCATTTTTCTTGGGAATATATTAAGGGAACAGATAAAGTACCTGACACTCTGTCCAGGGTAGATACAATAGATAATAAGACAGGGAGAGATGTGAAAGAGATAGACATTTTTTGATTAACAAGGGAAGATAGAATTTTTGGGGAGGAATTAAGGGAAATTAAAAACATACAAAGAGCAGACAATAAATTGGGTAAGATAATAGCTAGTTTAGAAGCAGATATAAATGGTTCAGAGTATAATACACATTTCCAAATGTATAAGGGAATTCTGTTTAAGAAAGTAGAAGGAGGTGAACAGGATTGGAGGTTAATGATACCTGATGAATTAGTAGATAGAATTATATGGGATTGCCATGTAAGATATGGTCATTTTGGTGCGAAAAAATGTACAAATGTATTAAAAGAATCTTATGTTTTTAAAAATATGGAGAAGAGAATTAGAAGAGTATTAAGAGTTTGCGATTTGTGTCAAAAGTCTAAAGTAGTAAATTATAGGGTTGAAGGGGAAATGAATGATATTAAAGTAAAAAGACCTTTCGATTTGGTTGCAGTAGATTTGTATGGGCCATTGCCTAAAGGTAGAGGAGGAGTGGTGTATATTTTTGTTGTTTTAGACACTTTTACCAAGTTTGTTAGGTTGTACAGTGTAAAGAGAGCTACTAGCAAGGTGCTCAGCAAAAAGATCACCAAGGACTACATGATCAACGTAGGGAAGCCGAAGGTAATTTTATCGGATCATGGACCGCAGTTCATCAGCGGTAATTGGAGACAGACTCTTGGCTGGGAAGGCATCATCCCCAAGCATACGGCAGTTTACCATCCACAGTCGAACCAGGCGGAGCGGGTGATGCGAGAAATCGGCAGGATATTCAGGGTGTATTGTCACTCCAAACACTCAGAGTGGCCTTTATATGTGAGGAAGGTGGAGGATTGGTTAAACAGCACAACCCACGATTCTACAGGATTTACACCGTACGAATTAATCAAGGGAAACCGTCCACCCAGAATATTAGAACAACTTTTTGAATATCCACCGGAAGAAAGAGTTCTAGACAGAGATGTAAAAATACAACTTGCAAACGAGAGTCTACTCACCAAGGGAGAGAGGAGAAAGCGGAAGTATGATGAAAAGGGTAAGTGGGTCAAATATGAGATAGGACAGTTAGTGTTGGTAAGGAGGCATGACTTGTCTAGTGCACAAGATAAAGAAATAAAGAAGTTTTTCCTCTTATATGAAGGACCTTATGAGATTGTAGAAATAAAAATGAATAATGCATATGTACTACGCAATCAGGTAACACAGGAGATAGTGGGGACGCAAAATGCTATGAATTTAAAATTATATTGGTCAAGATAAAATTTGCTTTTGAATTTTAACATGATGTTTATGTTTTTAGAAGGGACTCTCCCCCATTTTCGGGCGGTCACGACCTTACCAGTCCTGGCCGTGGTTTTCGGCAATTGGAGGCGGGCCATGGTTGGCAGAACTTCCTTCGGGTGGTGAAACAACGATGGTCCGGCTCCACCAAAATTGGTAGAGATTTGAAATTACACCACATGTTGAACCGGGAGGGGGCCCCTAAAGGTACGTGACACAAATTATTTTTTTTATACACTCAAGGTGCAGCGGCTAGGTGTACCTGTCACGTACCAGCACTGCCTTTGAGTGTTTGTAAATAATGGAGGCTATATATATATATGTTAAAGGCAGTGCACTCAAATAAAATTTTAGTGTCAGTGACGAAAAGAAATTTAGCCATTGACAGCAGTTCTAGTGTAGTCTGAAAAGACGAAGTTTGTTGGGAGGCGGACTGGGGGATGGAATAGATGGCGGGTTTGAATAAGTGGTAGAAGAGGGAGTAGAATCGATGGAGACAGAGAAGCGAATTCACATAGTGGATCTATTCAGTCCCCAAGTTTGCCTCGCGACAAAACCCCGACTTTTCGGGCGATCTCGGCCTTACTAACCCAGCTAGTGTTTAGGATGAAATTATCCTCCAATGTAAATAGATATCAATATATAATTTGGAATGTTTACAATTTTAAATTTATGTCAATTTTAGTCAATAAATGACCAAGTATAATTGTAAAGTTCGTAGTACCAGTGAGAGTTGGGACGTGCAGAAATGTATAGAATAAAAAAGAAACTTGTTAGCATACAGGATATGTGGGTAATTGTGGGGGGTGTGTGGTGTTAATAGAAGTGATATACTTATGGAATGTAGGGACTGCAACTGTAGAAGGGTTAATTTAGTTATTAGTATACTATTGCAGTGGTGGCATGTGCCACTGTAGATAGTGGTAAGTGTTGGGGGTAACAGAGAGTGTTACCTCCATCGGAGGCCAAACTGGCGTAAAATACACGGCACAACTTTTGTATAATTGTATATTATATGCTGATTTATTGCTGTGCCGTGTATCCTAATGACGAAGAGAACATGCCTGAATTTAGAGATGATTTCCCCGCCTTTTCGGGCGATTACTGCCTTACCAGCACTAATCGTGGTTTTGGATGGCGGCCAGCTATAGCCAACAATTGTAAATTTGACCATAGCTGTGCTTGAAATTGGTGTATATTTGAAATTAAAGGGGGGTGACTTTAGGGGAAATCCCCAGAACTATGGAACAGCGGCTGCCACTCTGTTCGCGTGGGAACAGTAAACCAGGTGGTAGGCCCGTTTTAAGGGCTTATTAATATATAACCATAGATATGATGATATCTAAATATGTTAAAATGTAACGCAGAAGCAAGGACAAGGAGATGTTAAATTCCTCCACCAATGCCGTCCTTGTGGATGCAAATGGGCGCAACAGTCCACCATCAGAAAACAATAGTGTGTGTGGAAGGGTGGTTGCTCAGGGGAGTAACGAATTAAAATTTTGTAACTTAAGGATGATGACTCGCTTCTGAAATAATTAAATAATTGTATCTTGATTTGAGAAATACCGTAGTTGCATTAGATGTTTATCATATTATGTTTAGTATGTCTTATTGTGTTTTATTATGTTAGGATATAAGGTTTGTAAACGTGTAATGTATTTCACATGATGTAATATTTGGAATGTAGTTAGGGTAAGGTCATTCACCTTGCTAAGAAAATCAGCTGATCAGCAGTAGAATATCACTTATAAATGATTTGAAAATTTTTCAATGTAGTTAAATATTTGAATATAATTAATGTTTGAATATAATAATTTTAATGTGTTAGGAGATTTTAAATGAGTTGAGGGAAATACTTTGAGGGAGTTAAGAATTTTAAATGGTATGTAAAAGGTGGTAAAGTTGATTTTGGGTGATTATTATTTTGTTAGGACATGTAGATCAGTCCATGTTAAGCTTAAAGGGGTACTAGAGAGAATAATATTATGGTTGTGAATAAATGTAAGATAGAATTTGAATATGGATAATGACACAGTAGCTAGGGGGAAAATATGTAGAGTAAGGATTAATATATTGAGTTAATAATAAAGGGAGATATTTTGTAAATGAAAGTGAGGTAATGGGAGAGTAATTATAGTTGATGGGAATTTTGTAAGGGGGTGGTGTGATAAGGAGTCCACAACGAAAGGTGTTGGGACGGGAAGGGACCGTTTAGCGCCGGAAAGGGTTGCCTAGGGGAAGTCCAGGAACCAACATAAGGGAGTGAGCTTGGGGGGGGGAAACATCCTGAGTACAAAGGGGTAGAGAGTATTTTTTTATAAGGGTAGAATGATGTGATATGAGTTGAGTAGTAAGTTGGGTTTAGAGAAATGTTTGATAGATGTTTTTGATAGAGATTGGGTGTCATGTTAGTTAAAGCTGTTAGTGAGTATTAGAGTCCGAAGGGGGGTAAGATATATATATATATACCAATGCCAAGTTGATAAGATGAGTTAGTATGGATAATTAAGTCACCCAAACCAATTGAGATTGAAAATATTAAAGAAAGAAAATCATAGTTAAAACGTATAAAATTAATTGAAACCAGTGACAGATTTTAATAGAAGTTGAAACTAATTAAAGCTATAAGATGTGTAATTTTTGATTAATTTAAATGTCAATTTTATTGTTAGTTGTAATAATAACCATGTTAATTTTAAATGTCTTATTGTATTATGTTTGAAGGTAGAAATTTTAAAGATGTTTCATGTATTTTATGATATAGATTTGTGTGACATATGTATGTCAAGGTCGTTGACTTGACCCAGTTTGATCAGCTGATGGTTGATGTTATAAACTAGACCAGAGTCTGGCAATCGATTGATGCAATTTTGTCATTTAATTGAGTTAAAAGATTTTAATTTTAATTTTTTCCGAAATTGGTAAAAATAATATTTTGATAAATTAAAGTTTAAAAAAAAAAAAAAATTTGATCTTGATGCCTGCCATATAGGTGATATTTGAATTTCAAGTGTATTATTGTTTATGTGTATTACTTGTGTTTTATTGAATTATGTTGTCTGGAATATATGTATAAACAAATGTTAGAGTAAGTGAATTCATGTTTAATAAGGTATTCAATTTGTTTTTCTGTAGGATAGTTATTAGTATTGAAGAGAATTAATAGAGTGGACGAATTCATGTAACTGATTTTATTTTGATTTTGAAGAAAGTAATGGAGATAAAGCAGTTTGATTTCAATTTAAATGAACTTTTTGAATGTAAAAAATAAAATTTTGGTTAGGATGTATTAATAAGTATATGTATGCGCCCAGTATTGCTGAAGGCGACCCAGTATGCATGACAAGGGGGGACGTATTGGTTGAGGATCTGGCATGGAATAAGGCCAGGGATTTGGAGTTTGGGGTGGCATGTTAGAAGGTTAGGTGCGCTGTGGTGCGTGTCTGTTCGATTTTATGGTGTTGGGATCTCAAATAGAGAAGTCCAATAATCTCGTTCAGGTGCGGCCAGTCTCCGAGCCAGGAGGGTAGTTTACCCATGATGTGTAAGAATTAAAAGGGGGTTGTTGGCACCATATCCTCACCGATCCTCTTAGGGGTTTTAGCAATGAGATTTCTTTTGTTTCGGCAGAAGATCTCTCATTGGGGGGGGGGTATTGTAACGGGGCTAAAAGTGAGAAGTTTTATTTTATTAAAAGTTTGTAACAATTCAACAATTTTATCTGCGTGATCCGTCCCATGGCAATATAAATTGTAGCAAACAAAGAACAGTAAGGTGAAGTCAGTACAATGGAATGTGTCGTGCTGTCCTCAACGTCTTAATTCTCAGAACTGTAATACTGTGTAATGCGCCCCAACGCACAAACATCTGCGGAGCGCATAACCGACGCTAACCAAAAGTTGCACAAAATGGCTTTGGGTGAATTTTGTTCAACAATGTACTCGGGGCAAGGTGGATATAAGATTAAGGACACGCCTTTCCAATGACGTCAACTAGTGGACACCAGATTTTGTCGACATCCAACACACGGGAGTTGCATGTGTTATCTGAACAGGGACGATGACTTTGACGCCTAAGGCATTGTAATTTCCGTCATGCCTAACTGCGAGTGGGAGAAATTGTTGGTAGCGCTCCCCCCAGTCGACAAGTAATATAGGCCACGCGTGGTCCAACTAAATTTTCTGCCCGGGCAAATAAAAAGGTCGGCTGACTATAACAGAATGTCTGAATAAAAGTGTAATCAAATTAATAGAATATGACTCGGTAAACAAGTATAGTGCACAAAATCAATGGGACAATAACAGTTTTTCATCAAGAGAGGAGTAGTGTGAGTGATACGCCATGCGGTCAACGTAGATGCCATGGTAAACTGTATGGTAATCAAATCCAATTTTATCATAATCATGTTTGCAGGGGAAAGTAAAGTCATTAATAAAAAAGGGGTTTTATAATGGAATGAATGTGTGTGTGCAGCAATCTGGGTCATCTCTAATATAAGTATATAAAAGTATAAGAAAATAAAATGATTAGGTTCATGTATTAAGAAATATATATTTGTCTGTACAAAACATGATTCCAGGTCTTGTTATGTTTTAAATAATAAAAGTTGATGTTAAGGATGTGAAGGCAGAGAAGTTTAAGTCAGTAGTAAATTTGAGTAAAATTTTAGAAATGAATAACAAAAATGTTGAAAGTTTAAAGAATAAAATAAAATTTTAATTTGCTTCTCTTCATAAATGCGAGTTGCGTATGTTATTAGTGTAACCTTGCAATCATGCTTGCATTCACAGTTCGTGCTTGGATCCTGGACAGAATTTAAGGTAGGTGAAAATAAATATAATTTTATAATTCGTTAAAAACCGTAACATAACATCTTCTAATAAATATAAATAATATTTTGTACTATTATGTATGTATTTACTTTGTATATATTTATATAGATTAGGAATAGGTATGCTGGAACAACAGTTACAAAGTTGAGGAGCCAAAATAAATTAATAGAGCTTTCAGTGTGGGCTTCATGGGGTGCTGTCATGTTACATGAAATGTACAATATTTTTGCAATAATTTTCATATGTGCCTGGTGTCAAGACCAAGAATTACTTACTACTGTAGTACAGATGTTATGTTAGGCTCTTCTTTTGCTGGAAATGTAATGAAAAGAGATATTTTTCCCATTTACTTTATGATGCATTTAAATGATAACAGTAATCACAGTCCAAGAGGTCAATCAACTATGACCCTGTTCTAATAATTAGACCATTTTATAACATTATAAAATGTTCTAAAGCTAGTTTTTATCCAAATGGAAACCTCACAATTGATAAAGGAATGTGCCCATTCAGGGGAAGAATAAACTTTAGGGTTTACATAAAGAATAAGCCTAACAATTGGTATTAAATTTTTATTCTAACTGATGCTTCCACTGGTTGTATGCTAAACTCTGAAATATACCAAAATGTTGACATGATGATAACAGTGTGGGGGTTGCAGCTACTGGATGAGTCTGTTACCTGCTAACGGTAAAGTTACCTGCAAAAAGGGTCATTAGACTGATCTCATATTGTTCTGGGTGTAAGACGGACTCATTCAGTGTACTGAGGGCACATTCTGTTATCTGGTAGCTCACTCTATATGTGAAACTGTTCTACCGCATTTTGAAAAATGAATTTTAATAGTATATGATCATTTTGGAAATTTGTTAGTGAAAAACAGGTTAGTAAAGTGCATTGTTGACTGATGTATCATAAAAAAACCGTTCAGTGCGTAGTGTGGGGGTAATATGTACATTAACAATCATGCTGGTGATAATCTTGGCTACAGATGTATTTTTATAGTTGTGAGTATACCAAAAGTCTGAAAATAAGTGGCTATTTTGTATTACAAAAATGTTCTTTTTTTAACCCTTATGATCATGATAGTCTAAATTTATGTCATGTAAATTACATCATAACAAGATTTACATATTTTAAAGATAATGAGTATGCAATTATTAATAAAAATTAGATAACATTTTAGTAACAGAAATGTGCTATTATAACGAAAGTTTATGTACAGTATAAGAAAAGTGAAAAACTTACATGGTAAAAGAAACTTAATTTTGTCTACAATTACTCACTGTTCCACGTTACTAGAACTGAAAACTGAAATGCTCTGTATGGTAGAAACACACACTAAACGAAAGCACATGACCCCCCCCCCCGATAGTTGCTTTCTGTCCCGAACTAGGAAAGGAATCTGTCTTTAATATAATACGAAAATACGGAAGCATGACAGCCACAAGATAATGTAGGGCTGTCCCGAAAGGGACATGTAGCTTGCCAAGTTTTATTGAATCTTCGACTTGGCATTAGTGTTGATTTATATATAACACCAGGGAATCATTAAGTATACACATGCAAAGTATACCTGATTGCTGGGCAACCAATAATAAATGTTCTTTATTAAATATGTTACTACCAAGTAAAAGGTTAATATAACCGTTAGTAATTTTGTTAACTATTTTGTGAAAGAACAAGTATTTTCAAAGACCGAAATTTAGTATAATTGTCTCTACTAACTGGTAATTAACGGGGAATCCTGTTCTTATGTTTCCTTTTGTAAATCACATCTGTTCCCTTTCTTTTACGTGTTTTTCATTATAATCCTGCTACACTCTCCTCCATGTCTTGTTTTTTAAAACATACACACTTGTATGTTCTTGAAATGAACCCCTCCAGAATTTAGGTCTAGCACAGCATTGCATGTGTCGTCTGCATTGATAGAACCCCCACCCCCATTGTGTTGGCCACATGCTATTATCATTTAGCAGACAAAACTTATCCTTTACTTCTTATTTGATAGAATGAGTTATTTAGACAGCTAATCAAAGAATTGTCTTCTCATATGGGCAGGTGTATATGTTTATATACTTATGTATATAAGTGTGTGTGTGTGTGTGTGCACCATTCACCATTCAATTATATACAAATTTGCTTGTAAAAGTCTACTGTTCTTCCAATGAAGAGTAATGCAATACTGTAATCATACATAGGGTAAGGTTAATTTTTGCAAGCCGAAAGCTACATCACAGATAGAACGTGATTTTCAACACTAGTTTCTACTGCTTCAGTGTTCCAATTATGAATTATTACAGTTGTGTATTCATTTGTTCCAGTGTTACTTATTTACATCCATGAATAATATCTATGAAGAAGAGGATTCTACTCTGGATTGTGAACTATATAGGAGAAAGTCAATTCAGAATACTCTAGGAGACCATCTGTCACCACACAAGTTAATACAATCTGGCATTAAGAAGTACCAGTGCGATGTTTGTTCAAAAACATTTACTAATTCAAGCTACTTGTCAAAACACAAGTTAATACATTCTGTTGTGAAGAAATACCAATGCGATGTTTGTTCAAAATCATTTACTCAGTCAAGCGATTTGTCAAAACGCAAGTTAATACATTCTGGCATTAAGAAGTACCAATGCGATGTTTGTTCAAAATCATTTATTGGTTCAGACAAATTGACAAAACACAAGTTAATACATTCTGGTGTGAAGAATTCCAATGCGATGTTTTTTCAAAATCATTTACTCAGTCAAGCCATTTGTCACAACACAAGTTAATACATTCTGGCGTGAAGAAATACCAATGCTGTGTTTGTTCAAAATCATTTACTCAGTCACGTGGTTTGTCAGTGCACAAGTTGATAACATTCTGGCATTAAGAAGTACCAGTGCGATGTTTGTTCAAAATCATTTACTTATTCAAGCAACTTGTTAAAACACAAGTTAATGCATTCTGGTGTGAAGAAATACCGATGCAATGTTTGTTCAAAATCATTTATTGGTTCAGACATATTGATAAAACAAGTTAATACATTCTGGTGTGAAGAAATACCAATGCGATGTTTGTTCAAAATCATTTACTCAGTCGTGGTTTGTCAGTGCACAAGTTGATACATTCTGGCATTAAGAAGTGCCAGTGCGACGTTTGTTCAAAATCATTTACTGATTCAAGCAACTTGTCAAAACAAAGTTAATACATTCTGGCATTAAGAAGTACCAGTGCAAAATTTGTTCAAAATCATTTACTCAGTCACATGGTTTGTCAGTGCACAAGTTGATACATTCTGGCATTAAGAAGTACCAGTGCGATGTTTGTTCAAAATCATCTACTCAGTCGGGTAATTTGTCACAATACAAGTTAATACATTCTGGCATTAAGAAGTACCAGTGCGATGTTCGATCAAAATCATTTACTCAGTCAAATGGTTTGTCACTACACAAGTTAATACATTCTGGCATTAAGAAGTACCGGTGAGTTGTTTCTACAAGAGTATTTAATTTGGCATAGCCTGTTGTATTATAAATAACGTATGCTGGCGTTAAATAATAACAGTGATGTTTGTAACAAAATTTTCTGTTTGTACAACTTGAGTGTAAATTAATCAATTATACTATTACGAACCATTAGTGTGAGGTATGTAGGAATTGTTTCTACTGGCCAAGACGTTTTAGCAATGTAATAAAACTTATCAATATAATGTTTTTAAACAGAACCCCTTAAACAAGCATAATTACACAAATTAATATATGCTGTCATATTGCCAATGCAAATATGTTTCTATGATATTTGGCACTACAAAACAGCAATGAAATCTGTAACAAAATTTACCTTAAAAATTAAAATCATTAAACTATGTATTGTAATGTAGTGTGAAATTATTGATACACATTTATCCTGTAATTCAATTTATCACTACATGAGTTACAGTGATATTAGTATGTTTAGTTGAAATTATTTGGAAGTCTTTGTTTCTTGCCATACATAGAATATACTTCTCATACAAGATTTATGTCTCGCTGCTACAGCCTTCACGATGACAGAGTCCTGGAGTCTTAACACATCTGCATTATTGCTTGGCAAAATGATTCACACGGGTATGTCCCCTAAGTCAATGTGGCTTGTAAGTTGTATTTAAAGCTCATAAGTAACAAGAGAAATGTTTCCATGACGAACGATAACTGCCGCACATTCAAACAAAATCAAATATTTTTTTGCGTGCATCCCTGAATTATAGAGGACGGAAGGTCTATTGATTTTGGAGAAGATCGGTTAAGAGAAAGGGGTAGTTTCCTGAAACATTTTATGATTTAACAAGAGTAAAGTAATTAATTTTTATAAATAAAGTATCCTCATATGAAGCTCATAGTAATCCACTGTAGAAACGTAGATGAAATATCTATAAATGGAGAGGTAAGGTGAACGGGGTGGGGGTAATTTTCTATTATTAAAAATTATAGTTGAAGGTGGAGGGGAGAATTTTCTATATGTGTACTACGTTATCGGCAACAAAGAAGTAGTTTTTTGTTAAAATTGCTTCCCGGGCAATTTAGCCGTAGTCCAATGTTTTCTGCAAAACCAGACTTTTCGGCAGTGCCATCGACTGCCTTCATCGGTGAAAATCGAGTGCGAAAACGTGAGGTGGTACCTATACGTTAGTGACCACAGTACTGTGGTTAATGCTGAACCAATAAGTAGAAAGATGTAGTTTCTATGGAAATATTTCATTTCGAATATGATTTTAAATATAAATCTTAGAACATGGAAGTCATGTATGGTTTCCATCCAGCAACGTTTTATGTTTTAAAAGGGCATTTTTTATGGCAAACAATAAGCGCCGCAAATTCAAACAGAATCAAATAAGTTTTTGCATACAGCCCTGATTTCTTGAGTACTAAAGACTTATTGTTTTTGGTGAAGATGGTTTAAGGGAAATGGGTAGTTTACCTGCCACGTTTTTTGTTTTATCAAAGGTATTTTGTATGGCAAACGATAACAGCCGCAAATTCAAACAGAATCATATAATATTTTGCATGCAGGCCTGAATTGTAGAGTTCGCAAGACCTGTCGTTTTTGGTGAAGATCGGTTAAGGGAAAGGGGTAGTTTACCAGCAACGGTTTTTTATTAAGGGTAATTTTTGTCTATGGTAAACGATAACAGCCGCAAATTCAAACAGAATCAAATGATGTTTTGCATACAGCCCTGTATAGTAGAGTTCTCAATACTTATTGGTGTTTGCGAAGATCGGTTAAGGGAAAGGGGTAGATTACCAGCAACGTTTAATGTTTTAAAAGGGTATTTTCTATGGCAAACGATAAGAGCCGCAAATTCAAACAGAATCAAATACGTTTTTGCATACAACCCTGATTTGTTGAATACTAAAGACCTGTTGTTTTTGGTGAAGATCGGTTAAGGGATAGGGGTAGTTTGCCAGCCACGTTTTTTGTTTTATCAAGGGTATTTTGTATGGCAAACGATAACAGCCGCAAATTCTAACAGAATCATATAATATTTTGCATAGAGAACTCAATTGTAAAGTCATCAAGACCTGTCGTTTTTGGTGAAGATCGGTTAAGGGAAAGGGGCAGTTTACCAGCAACGGTTTTTTATCAAGGATTATTTTTTTTTTTTGGTAAACGATAACATCCGCAAATTCAAATAGAATCAAATGATCTTTGTATACAGCCCTGTATTGTAGAGTTCTCAATACCTGTTGGTGTTGGTGAAGATCGGTTAAGGGAAAGGGGTAGTTTACCAGAAACATTTTATGTTTTAACAAGGGTAATTTTTTATATGACGAACGATAACTGCCGTAAATTCAAACAGAATCAACTAGGGTTTTGCATACCTTTTTGAACTAAAGAGAACTCAAGGTCTGTTGATTTTGTTGAAGATCGGTTAAGGGAAGGGGTAGTTTATTAGCAACGTTTTATGTTTTAAAAAGGGAAATTTTTTTAATGACAAACGATAACTGCCGAAATCTCGAACAGAATCAAATATTTTGCACCCTTTCCTGAGTTGCAGAGAGCTCAAGGTCTACTCATTTTGGTGAAGATCGGTTAAGGGAAAGGGGTAGTTTACCTGCAATATTTTATGTTGTAACAAGAAAAATGTTTCCATGACGAACGATAACTGCCGCACATTCAAACAGAATCAAATATTTTTTTGCATGCACCCTGAATTATAGAGGACGGAAGGTCTATTGATTTTGGAGAAGATCGGTTAAGAAAAAGGGGTAGTTTACCTGAAACATTTTATGATTTAACAAGAGTAAAGTAATTAATTTTTATAAATAAAGTATCCTGATAAGAATATCATAGTAATCCACTGTAGAAACGTAGATGAAATATCTATAAATGACGAGGTTATGTGAACGGGGTGGGGGTAATTTTCTATTATTAAAAATTATAGTTGAAGTTGGAGGGGAGAATTTTTTATATATGTGTACTACTTTATCGGCAACAAAGAAGTAGTTTTTTTGTTAAACTTGCTTCCCGGGCTCTTAACCGTAGTCCAATGTTTTCTGCAAAACCAGACTTTTCGGCAGTGCCATCGACTGCCATCATCGGTGAAAATCGAGTGCGAAAACGTGAGGTGGTACCTATACGTTAGTGACCACAGTACTGTGGTTAATGCTGAACCAATAAGTAGAAAGACGTAGTTTCTATGGAAATATTTCATTTCGAATATGATTTTAAATATAAATCTTAGAACATGGAAGTCATGTATGGTTCTCCATCCAGCAACGTTTTATGTTTTAAAAAGGTATTTCTCTATGGCAAACGATAAGAGCCACAAATTCAAACAGAAACAAATAAGTTTTTGCATACAGCCCTGATTTCTCGAGTACTAAAAACCTATTGTTTTTGGTGAAGATCGGTTGAGGGAAAGGGGTAGTTTACCAGCAACGGTTTTTTATCAAGGGTAATTTTTTTTCTATGGTAAACGGTAACAGCCGCAAATTCAAACAGAATCAAATGATGTTTTGCATACAACCCTGTATTGTGGAGTTCTCAATGCCTATTGGTGTTGGTGAAGATCGGTTATGGGAAAGGGGTAGTTTACCAGCAACATTTTATGTTTTCACAAGGGTAATTTTTTATATGACGAACGATAACTGCCGTAAATTCAAACAGAATCAACTAGGTATTTGCATACTTTTTTGAACTAAAGAGAACTCGAGGTCTGTTGATTTTGTTGACGTTCGGTTAAGGGAAGGGGTAGTTTATCAGCAACGTTTTATGTTTTAAAAAGGGTAATTTTTTATATGACAAACGATAACTGCCGAAAATTCAAATATAATCAAATAATTTTTTGCACCCTTTCCTGAGTTGCAGAGAGCTCAAGGTCTACTCATTTTGGTGAAGATCGGTTAAGGGAAAGGGGTAGTTTACCTGAAACATTTTATGTTGTAACAAGAGAAATGTTTCCATGACGAACGATAACTGACGCACATTCAAACAAAATCAAATATTTTTTTGCGTGCATCCCTGAATTATAGAGGACGGAAGGTCTATTGATTTTGGAGAAGATCGGTTAAGAGAAAGGGGTAGTTTCCTGAAACATTTTATGATTTAACAAGAGTAAAGTAATTAATTTTTATAAATAAAGTATCCTCATATGAAGCTCATAGTAATCCACTGTAGAAACGTAGATGAAATATCTATAACTGTAGAGGTAAGATGAACGGGGTGGGGGTAATTTTCTATTATTAAAAATTATAGTTGAAGGTGGAGGGGAGAATTTTCTATATGTGTACTACGTTATCGGCAACAAAGAAGTAGTTTTTTGTTAAAATTGCTTCCCGGGCTCTTTAGCCGTAGTCCAATGTTTTCTGCAAAACCAGACTTTTCGGCAGTGCCATCGACTGCCTTCATCGGTGAAAATCGAGTGCGAAAACGTGAGGTGGTACCTATACGTTAGTGACCACAGTACTGTGGTTAATGCTGAACCAATAAGTAGAAAGATGTAGTTTCTATGGAAATATTTCATTTCGAATATGATTTTAAATATAAATCTTAGAACATGGAAGTCATGTATGGTTTCCATCCAGCAACGTTTTATGTTTTAAAAGGGCATTTTTTATGGCAAACGATAAGAGCCGCAAATTCAAACAGAATCAAATAAGTTTTTGCATAAAGCCCTGATTTCTTGAGTACTAAAGACTTATTGTTTTTGGTGAAGATGGTTTAAGGGAAATGGGTAGTTTACCTGCCACGTTTTTTGTTTTATCAAAGGTATTTTGTATGGCAAACGATAACAGCCGCAAATTCAAACAGAATCATATAATATTTTGCATACAGGCCTGAATTGTAGCGTTCTCAAGACCTGTCGTTTTTGGTGAAGATCGGTTAAGAGAAAGGGGTAGTTTACCAGCAACGGTTTTTTATTAAGGGTTATTTTTGTCTATGGTAAACGATAACAGCCGCAAATTCAAACAGAATCAAATGATGTTTTGCATACAGCCCTGTATAGTAGAGTTCTCAATACTTATTGGTGTTTGCGAAGATCGGTTAAGGGAAAGGGGTAGATTACCAGCAACGTTTAATGTTTTAAAAGGGTATTTTCTATGGCAAACGATAAGAGCCAAAATTCAAACAGAATCAAATACGTTTTTGCATACAACCCTGATTTGTAGAATACTAAAGACCTGTTGTTTTTGGTGAAGATCGGTTAAGGGATAGGGGTAGTTTGCCAGCCACGTTTTTTGTTTTATCAAGGGTATTTTGTATGGCAAACGATAACAGCCGCAAATTCTAACAGAATCATATAATATTTTGCATAGAGAACTCAATTGTAAAGTCATCAAGACCTGTCGTTTTTGGTGAAGATCGGTTAAGGGAAAGGGGCAGTTTACCAGCAACGGTTTTTTATCAAGGGTTTTTTTTTTTTTTTTGGTAAACGATAACATCCGCAAATTCAAATAGAATCAAATGATCTTTGCATACAGCCCTGTATTGTAGAGTTCTCAATACCTGTTGGTGTTGGTGAAGATCGGTTAAGGGAAAGGGGTAGTTTACCAGAAACATTTTATGTTTTAACAAGGGTAATTTTTTATATGACGAACGATAACTGCCGTAAATTCAAACAGAATCAACTAGGGTTTTGCATACCTTTTTGAACTAAAGAGAACTCAAGGTCTGTTGATTTTGTTGAAGATCGGTTAAGGGAAGGGGTAGTTTATTAGCAACGTTTATGTTTTAAAAAAGGAAATTTTTTTAATGACGAACGATAACTGCCGAAATCTCGAACAGAATCAAATATTTTGCACCCTTTCCTGAGTTGCAGAGAGCTCAAGGTCTACTCATTTTGGTGAAGATCGGTTAAGGGAAAGGGGTAGTTTACCTGCAATATTTTATGTTGTAACAAGAAAAATGTTTCCATGACGAACGATAACTGCCGCACATTCAAACAGAATCAAATACGTTTTTGCATACAACCCTGATTTGTTGAGTACTAAAGACCTGTTGTTTTTGGTGAAGATCGGTTAAGGGATAGGGGTAGTTTGCCAGCCACGTTTTTTGTTTTATCAAGGGTATTTTGTATGGCAAACGATAACAGCCGCAAATTCTAACAGAATCATATAATATTTTGCATAGAGAACTCAATTGTAAAGTCATCAAGACCTGTCGTTTTTGGTGAAGATCGGTTAAGGGAAAGGGGCAGTTTACCAGCAACGGTTTTTTATCAAGGGTTATTTTTTTTTTTGGTAAACGATAACATCCGCAAATTCAAATAGAATCAAATGATCTTTGCATACAGCCCTGTATTGTAGAGTTCTCAATACCTGTTGGTGTTGGTGAAGATCGGTTAAGGGAAAGGGGTAGTTTACCTGAAACATTTTATGATTTAACAAGAGTAAAGTAATTAATTTTTATAAATAAAGTATCCTGATAAGAATATCATAGTAATCCACTGTAGAAACGTAGATGAAATATCTATAAATGACGAGGTTATGTGAACGGGGTGGGGGTAATTTTCTATTATTAAAAATTATAGTTGAAGTTGGAGGGGAGAATTTTTTATATATGTGTACTACTTTATCGGCAACAAAGAAGTAGTTTTTTTGTTAAACTTGCTTCCCGGGCTTTTAACCGTAGTCCAATGTTTTCTGCAAAACCAGACTTTTCGGCAGTGCCATCGACTGCCATCATCGGTGAAAATCGAGTGCGAAAACGTGAGGTGGTACCTATACGTTAGTGACCACAGTACTGTGGTTAATGCTGAAGCAATAAGTAGAAAGACGTAGTTTCTATGGAAATATTTCATTTCGAATATGATTTTAAATATAAATCTTAGAACATGGAAGACATGTATGGTTCTCCATCCAGCAACGTTTTATGTTTTAAAAAGGTATTTCTCTATGGCAAACGATAAGAGCCGCAAATTCAAACAGAAACAAATAAGTTTTTGCATATAGCCCTGATTTCTCGAGTACTAAAAACCTATTGTTTTTGGTGAAGATCGGTTGAGGGAAAGGGGTAGTTTACCATCAACGGTTTTTTATCAAGGGTAATTTTTTTTCTATGGTAAACGGTAACAGCCGCAAATTCAAACAGAATCAAATGATGTTTTGCATACAACCCTGTATTGTGGAGTTCTCAATGCCTATTGGTGTTGGTGAAGATCGGTTAAGGGAAAGGGGTAGTTTACCAGCAACATTTTATGTTTTCACAAGGGTAATTTTTTATATGACGAACGATAACTGCCGTAAATTCAAACAGAATCAACTAGGTTTTTGCATACTTTTTGAACTAAAGAGAACTCGAGGTCTGTTGATTTTGTTGACGTTCGGTTAAGGGAAGGGGTAGTTTATCAGCAAGGTTTTATGTTTTAAAAAGGGTAATTTTTTATATGACAAATGATAACTGCCGAAAATTCAAATATAATCTAATAATTTTTTGCACCCTTTCCTGAGTTGCAGAGAGCTCAAGGTCTACTCATTTTGGTGAAGATCGGTTAAGGGAAAGGGGTAGTTTACCTGCAACATTTTATGTTGTAACAAGAGAAATGTTTCCATGACGAACGATAACTGACGCACATTCAAACAAAATCAAATATTTTTTTGCGTGCATCCCTGAATTATAGAGGACGGAAGGTCTATTGATTTTGGAGAAGATCGGTTAAGAGAAAGGGGTAGTTTCCTGAAACATTTTATGATTTAACAAGAGTAAAGTAATTAATTTTTATAAATAAAGTATCCTCATATGAAGCTCATAGTAATCCACTGTAGAAACGTAGATGAAATATCTATAAATGGAGAGGTAAGGTGAACGGGGTGGGGGTAATTTTCTATTATTAAAAATTATAGTTGAAGGTGGAGGGGAGAATTTTCTATATGTGTACTACGTTATCGGCAACAAAGAAGTAGTTTTTTGTTAAAAATGCTTCCCGGGCTCTTTAGCCGTAGTCCAATGTTTCCTGCAAAACCAGACTTTTCGGCAGTGCCATCGACTGCCTTCATCGGTGAAAATCGAGTGCGAAAACGTGAGGTGGTACCTATACGTTAGTGACCACAGTACTGTGGTTAATGCTGAACCAATAAGTAGAAAGATGTAGTTTCTATGGAAATATTTCATTTCGAATATGATTTTAAATATAAATCTTAGAACATGGAAGTCATGTATGGTTTCCATCCAGCAACGTTTTATGTTTTAAAAGGGCATTTTTTATGGCAAACGATAAGAGCCGCAAATTCAAACAGAATCAATTAAGTTTTTGCATACAGCCCTGATTTCTTGAGTACTAAAGGCTTGTTGTTTTTGGTGAAGATGGTTTAAGGGAAATGGGTAGTTTACCTGCCACGTTTTTTGTTTTATCAAAGGTATTTTGTATGGCAAACGATAACAGCCGCAAATTCAAACAGAATCATATAATATTTTGCATACAGGCCTGAGTTGTAGAGTTCTCAAGACCTGTCGTTTTTGGTGAAGATCGGTTAAGGGAAAGGGGTAGTTTACCAGCAACGGTTTTTTATTAAAGGTAATTTTTGTCTATGGTAAACGATAACAGCCGCAAATTCAAACAGAATCAAATGATGTTTTGCATACAGCCCTGTATAGTAGAGTTCTCAATACCTATTGGTGTTTGCGAAGATCGGTTAAGGGAATGGGGTAGATTACCAGCAACGTTTTATGTTTTAAAAGGGTATTTTCTATGGCAAAAGATAAGAGCCGCAAATTCAAACAGAATCAAATACGTTTTTGCATACAACCCTGATTTGTTGAGTACTAAAGACCTGTTGTTTTTGGTGAAGATCGGTTAAGGGATAGGGGTAGTTTGCCAGCCACGTTTTTTGTTTTATCAAGGGTATTTTGTATGGCAAACGATAACAGCCGCAAATTCTAACAGAATCATATAATATTTTGCATAGAGAACTCAATTGTAAAGTCATCAAGACCTGTCGTTTTTGGTGAAGATCGGTTAAGGGAAAGGGGCAGTTTACCAGCAACGGTTTTTTATCAAGGGTTATTTTTTTTTTTTGGTAAACGATAACATCCGCAAATTCAAATAGAATCAAATGATCTTTGCATACAGCCCTGTATTGTAGAGTTCTCAATACCTGTTGGTGTTGGTGAAGATCGGTTAAGGGAAAGGGGTAGTTTACCAGAAACATTTTGTTTTAACAAGGGTAATTTTTTATATGACGAACGATAACTGCCGTAAATTCAAACAGAATCAACTAGGGTTTTGCATACCTTTTTGAACTAAAGAGAACTCAAGGTCTGTTGATTTTGTTGAAGATCGGTTAAGGGAAGGGGTAGTTTATTAGCAACGTTTTATGTTTTAAAAAGAGAAATTTTTTTAATGACGAACGATAACTGCCGAAATCTCGAACAGAATCAAATATTTTGCACCCTTTCCTGAGTTGCAGAGAGCTCAAGGTCTACTCATTTTGGTGAAGATCGGTTAAGGGAAAGGGGTAGTTTACCTGCAATATTTTATGTTGTAACAAGAAAAATGTTTCCATGACGAACGATAACTGCCGCACATTCAAACAGAATCAAATATTTTTTTGCATACACCCTGAATTATAGAGGACGGAAGGTCTATTGATTTTGGAGAAGATCGGTTAAGAAAAAGGGGTAGTTTACCTGAAACATTTTATGATTTAACAAGAGTAAAATAATTAATTTTTATAAATAAAGTATCCTGATAAGAATATCATAGTAATCCACTGTAGAAACGTAGATGAAACATCTATAAATGACGAGTATATGTAAACGGGGTGGGGGTAATTTTCTATTATTAAAAATTATAGTTGAAGGTGGAGGGGAGAATTTTTTATATATGTGTACGACTTTATCGGCAACAAAGAAGTAGTTTTTTTGTTAAACTTGCTTCCCGGGCTCTTAACCGTAGTCCAATGTTTTCTGCAAAACCAGACTTTTCGGCAGTGCCATCGACTGCCATCATCGGTGAAAATCGAGTGCGAAAACGTGAGGTGGTACCTATACGTTAGTGACCACAGTACTGTGGTTAATGCTGAAGCAATAAGTAGAAAGACGTAGTTTCTATGGAACTATTTCATTTCGAATATGATTTTAAATATAAATCTTAGAACATGGAAGTCATGTATGGTTCTCCATCCAGCAACGTTTTATGTTTTAAAAGGGTATTTTCTATGGCAAACGATAAGAGCCTCAAATTCAAACAGAAACAAATAAGTTTTTGCATACAGCCCTGATTTCTCGATTACTAAAGACCTATTGTTTTTGGTGAAGATCGGTTGAGGGAAAGGGGTAGAATGACATTGGAGTTAACAGTTGTGATGGAGTGAAAGATTGTGTTCCTCCTAGTAGGCCTAACTTAAATTCTGATTCTGCTGAGAATGTAGCTTCTGCACGTAATTCATTCATTGACATCAAAATATTTTACCTGTTTACTGTCATTCATTTCATTCTAATTTTGAAGGACTGAATTAGAATAATTCAGTCCCAACAATTTCGAATATTTCTGACAAGACAAGATCCGTAGGTCGAATCCCGGTGGGCTGACTAATTTTTTGTCTTGTCAGAAATATTCAAAATTGTTGGGAATGAATTATTTTAGTCTGCCAACCTTATCATCTGTCTTATATTATATTTTCATTATAGCCAGACTTACAATCTATGAATTATTTCTGTAACCATAAAACACACACACACAGGGGCACATATGTATTATATGTTTATGAATAATCTAAAAATTGGTAATATAAGTTTTAAATAAATCACCATTGACGTGTTCCACTTATTAAATTCAGAATATATTTTTATTAAAATTGTGTTTATTGGCGGTCCTGTTTGTCACATATTATGCTTAAATGAGATGATATGATAGTACAGTATATAACGTGGCATTGAAGTACTGTCTTTTTAATTTGAGGTAAAATAAAGAAAAGTCTAAATTGACATGTTAATAAGAAAACATGTGACATTGAAGACACTTATAAAATAATAAGAAAAATACATTCATGGGGAATTTGTAACTTACATTACCTAAGTGAAAATTATTTATAAATGCACATTAACATAAAATTAGATATTATTGTTTCATAATATCACACACACATGCATGTGTACACAAAAAAAAATATATATAATTTATGATTGTACATTCCTTAATTATTATTACCTATAATCTGCAATACTGTTCTGGTTCTTATAAATTCGAATATCATTGATTAATTCATAAGACTCTCTCTCTCTCTCTCTTTCTTTCTCTCTCTCTCTCTCTCTCTAACACACACACATTTATTTGAAAATTTTCAGATAAATAAAAAACTTACACAATTTTTGCAAAAGTTTATACAGAATACACGTTTAGTTTATACAGAATAAAATTTTGATTGTCTGAAACAGTCTTCACTTTTTTTTTATATACACACACTACAAGAATGGATAAAATTATCTAAACCTTTCGTTTTTTCAACTATAAATGCGTAGCAATTTTGGATTGGGATACTATACAGAAAATCAATGGACTTCCTGTGCACATGCTATAGACTTCTATAGTCTTCTATAACTGTGCACAACCACCCCAATCTGGAACGTTTCATTTACCTCTTTTTTTTGCTCCCTCTCTATATAAATTTTAACCTGCTTAATTTATTTATTTTTAAAGGTTAAAAAGTATTTTCCCCTTATTAATTTTTTTATTTCAGATTCTTACACAATCAGTAACATCAGAGGGAAAACCGCACAAGCTGAAGAGGTCGTTGAGGACAGTTGGTTAAGTGATAACGAAATTGATGACTCCGACATGGACAAAGATTATGTGCCAACCAGTGATGCAAGTTCACCTGATTCAGACTGTTTTATGCCATCTACAAGCAAGGTAGGCAATTAGTTGATTACTAGGAAGCAGAATAAAGTACAGAATAAAGAAAAGCAGAATGAAAAAGTAATAAATACTTTGGAGAATGATTTATACCTTACTAGTGATGAAGAGATAACTGCAGACAAAACAGTGAACAACCAAACAACTATTGTACAAGAAGGAAGAAAATGAGTGAGAAACACAAGTGCCTGGCTTTGCAATATCAAACGGAAATTAGCTGCGGGGGCAGAGTATGTAAATAAGAAAGGTGCAGTTGTAGCAGCCAAAGCAATGAAACTGCCATGTTCATGCCGTATGAAATGTTACGAAAGTTTTTCTGAAGAAAAAAAGACAGGAAATTTTCAAAACATACTGGGACGAGAAAAAAGTAATGATGTAAAAAGACACTTTATTTCGTCATGTATAAAAAGTCATTCTATTGAACGTTCAAGGAAGAGAGACAATAATGTCAAAAAGGCAAAAGAAAACACTATTTTCTATTATTTTAACATTAATAATCAGAGAATAAGAGTCTGTAAGGTAATGTTTTTACACACACTATGTATCACCAACACTGTTGTTGTGAACTGTCTAAAAAATATTCAACCAGGAGGTTTGGCGAAACCTGATGAGAGAGGAAAACAAACTCCTACTAACAAAACTCCAGATCAGATAGTTGAAAGTGTTGTCCAACATATTTCATCTTTCCCCTGCTATGAAAGCCACTACAGCAGAGAAAAAAGTAAGAGGACTTACTTAAGAGTACTTAGGACCTGAACTAAACATAGAAAAAATGTACAACTTATATCTAGAGTACTGTAAAGAGAACAATGTACATGAAAATTTAACAGCTAAGAAATGGCTATATTCTGACATTTTTAATAAGAAGTTTCGACTTTCCTTTAAGCCCCCAGAAGTAGACACGTGCGACACATGTGATTCTTTCCAGGCCAAGCTTAAAGATAACAGCTTAAGTGAGATAGAAAAGAGCATGCTCAAAGCTGATTACGAGGCACATCTTGAAGAGTCAAAAAGAAGGTACACTCTAAAAAGCGAAGATACTAGAATGTCTAAAACAACTCCCACATATAAAGTTTTAACCGGTGACCTTCAAAAATGTTTACCCACACCAATGCTAACAAATTGCATCAGTTTTTACAAACACAAACTTTGGACGTTAAATTTCACTCTTTATGATTCGTCAAACAATGCTGTCCACTTCATGATGTGGGATGAAAATAAAGCAGGCCAAGGGGGAAACGAAATGGCATCAGCTATTTTAAAATGGGCCGACAATGTAATCCCTGCATCAGATGTAAGTGAAATTAAATTGTGGTCAGATACTGCTATGGCCAAAACAAAAATATGTCTATTATAATGTGTTTTTTTCTGGATAATGCAGAAGTATCCTATGATATGATGTGTAAATCAAAAGTTCCTTCTCAAAGGACATACACACATGGAGGCAGACACTATCCATGCGTTGGTAGAAAGAAAAAGGAAAAAAAGAACAATATGGGTATCCTGACACCATGGGACTGGCAACAAATGGTGCGTCAGTGTTCCAGTAACTATCATGTGCACAACATGGAAAGTGAAGATTTCAAGAAATTCAATGAACTATTTTCAGGCAAAAACTCACCCTTTATTTACAGGAAAAGAATGTTGATAAAGAGCCGGTTCTGCTGTTAACTTGTGTGCATATTCAAGTCCAGAAGGAAGACATTGGTATGCTGTACATGAAATCATCCTTCGACAGTGAGTTTGAGAAAGTTGACCTAAAGAGATGTCGAAGGCAAAATGTAACATTTCCAACAGATCTAGAAGTCAAGTCACCAGTTCCAATCTCTCAAAAGAAATACAATGACCTAATGTCACTGTTACCTTACGTGCCTAGTGTTTGTCATGCATTTTACAAGAATCTAGAGAAAAAGAATAACAACCAAGACTACCCAAGGAGTGATGACAGTGATTCTTGTTGAACATAAAAACTGTTAGGCCAAGATGTTACTAAGGCCTAACTTTCTAATGACTGATATTTTGTGCATATATCAGTGCTTATTGCCAAACTTTCTATTATTTTGTTTTTTTGTAATTTTCTGTGATTATTGCAAAACTATTATTCTAATGATTGTTATTATAACTATCTGATTTTTGCCAAACTTCCTAATGATTGTGACATTTTGTAGCTTTAGTTTTATTATTAAAAATGCTTTTTTCATTAATCAATAATCTATTGATTATTATTTTCCTGTTTTTATTTCCTGTTATCTTAACAAATACTACTGCTAAAAGGATTCTCCAAATAAATATACATGACACTATGTCTCAAAAAATGATAACAATAATAGAGGTGTACAACACTATATCCAAATAAAAACATTTTTTACAGTGATAATTTCAAAATAATTTTCTTTAAATAGTATTTCTGTCTAATATAGCATTAAAATAATTAGTTATACAAATTTCATAGACTACCCTCCATAATTAGCAGAGAAAACTGGAGATGAATTTGAAAAAAAAATCCTTAATTTGCTCTCCTGACAAATTCTATTTTTGTGACATGGTGTCCTTTACCTCCGATATACAGAATTATAAAATAACCACCTATAACTTTATCAGAATGCATTGGCAGTTTAAAATACATAAAATCAGTGAACATTAAAAAACGAACATCCGTAGTGCGCTTGTAATGATGCGACGTCTTCTGGACAGATTTGCAGCTAAGTAACAAGAGATAAAACCAATTTTTCAGTACTTTGTTTAGATTCAATAAAATGAGCTCAGTTAGGGAAGTCCATGAAATTGTACTGCACGAATGAGTGTGATTGCGTGAATATAAAATATAAAATTTAAGCAGTGCTGGGTTGTGAAATATATATATATAATGCTATAATTTAAGACATGATTTATTATGTTTATTTTGGTGGGATTATGTTTATAAAATTATAAATGGGAAAGAAATTTTAATTTGATTCAATAACTACGCCTCATGGCGAATAGCAATGTGCTTTGTTTCCGAAATAGAATCTCATGTAACTATGTGTGGTTTGTTAATAAAGGGTAATGTCATTGGTAAGTCTTACAATTAAGAGTAAGTTATTTCAAGTAACAAGACCCGCTACTTCCGGTTCGCTTAAACGAACTCGGCCCAGAAAGGTAAGTACATTTGAATTTCTTGTGTTAGTAACAAGATGGCGCCCGAATGAAATAGTTAATACAGAAAGTAAACAGTATGTAACTGAATTAATAAAAGAATAAAAAGGAGTAAAGTTACAAAAGTAAATATATAAAGTAGTGTTTAAGTCTCTTTGTGCATATGCTTTCCTAAGGTCAAATTTGTTTGTTTTCAGAAAATGTCCAGCAAAAACCTAAGAATGTAGTGTATATTTTGTTATTAAAACAGTCATAACTCATAAATAGTTAATCACAGAATGCATGTGTATACAATGGTTATACAAATAGCAAATAAACTCTACTCAAACTAAACAATAAAATTGTAAACAAAGTAAAGTAATTTGTACTATTAAGTAAAAGAAACTGCAGTCACTAATGCATATATATTCAGTATAAACCAGTGATTCCTGACATTTCTGGACCCACATATGACTTTGGTCTTCCGCATTTATTTCAAGTACAACCAGAGCTTAAAGGTTATTGGATTCTTTCAATAAAAAAACTTGATAAAACACAAATAGCATATCTTATTATTGCCAGTTATGTATAATTATTAAATATAATACACAGAATTTACAAAACGGGGACTGATTCTTAAAACTAATTTCAGGTTGGTTCTATGCTATAATAAAGTATAGTTTTTTCAAGATGGTTGATTAGTTTCATTACAAATCTACTAAAAAAAATAATTACAGTGAAACTTCCTACCATTTATTTTGTACCCAAGAATTAATGTCAGGTTCTATTGATGTTATTTTTAACCTTATAGCACTTATTACACATTCTGTTCCTATATTTGCTTTTACCATAAACGAATTCATCAAATGCACTTTCATAAACGTAACTTGACACACAAAAGGTATTAAAGACTTCAATGTCTGATAAAAATATATTGTTGTTTTGAACATAAAATTTCATTTACTTTTTTAAGTAAATATTTTTTCCTAGCTAGGTCTTCTTGCGTACCACTTTGGACCCCTCCGTGTACCACACTAGTGATATGCATACCACCAGTTAAGAACCCTGGTATAACAGTGAGATGAAGTAACCTCAAATTACGTAGCCTTACCTGTATTGTCAGATCAAAATGTCTTTTCATTTTCTACATTATTTAATTCAGATCCACATTTTCTCTTCAGTCAAGACATTATCAGTTACTTTGTAATATAACATTACAAAAAAAATCATTCAAAAATTCAAACACTGCACAAGCCAATATTATACCTAATGTGTAGATCACAACAAGGAGCCGTTATAAACATTGACATGTAAAGCATAAGAAATTAGCAGTTTTGAGATACAAATGCTATCTGTTAGTAATGCACTGAACTACTGTTGAATTGTAAAGAAACAGTATGCATGCAGCAATCATAAATATGCTAGATGAAATAACCTATGAGCTTTAAATACAACTTACAAGCCACATTGACATAGGGGACATACCTGTGTGAATCATTTTGCCAAGCAATAATGCAGATGTGTTAAGACTCCAGGACCCTGCCATTGTGAAGGCTGTAGCAGCCAGACAAAAATCTTGTATGAGAAGTATAATCTATGTATGCCAAGAAACAAAGACTTCCAAATAATTTCAACTAAATACAGAAATATCACTAACTCATGTAGTGATACATTCAATTACAGGATAAATGTGTATCAATAATCTCACACTACATTACAATATATAATTTAATGATTTTAATTTGTAAGCTAAAATTTTGTTACAAATTTAATTACTGTTTTGTAGTGCCAAATATCATAGACACATTACATATTTGCAGTGGCAATATGACAGCATATATTAATTTATTTGTGTAATTATGCTTGTTTAAGGGTTTCTGTTTAAGAACATTATATTGGTAAGTTTTATTATATTGCTAAAACTTCTTGGGCAATAGAAACTATTCTTACATGCCACACAGTAATGGTTCGTAATAGTATAATTGATTAATTTACACTCAAAATGTACAAACAGAAAATTTTGTTACAAACATCACTGTTGTTATTTAATGCCAGCATACATTATTTATAATACAACAGGCTATGCCAAATTAAAATACTTTTGTAGAAACAACTCACTGGTACTTCTTAATGCCAGAATGTATTAACTTGTGTTGTGACAAATTGTCTGAATGAGTAAGATTTTGAACAAACATCACACTGGTATTCTTAATACCCGAATGTATTAACTTGTTTTGATAAAGTGCTTGAATCAGTAAATGATTTTGAACAAACATCACACTGGTACTTCTTAATGCCAGAATGTAGTGTTGTGACAAATGACCTGACTGAGTAAATAATTTTGAACAAACGTCGCACTGGTATTTCTTAATGCCAGAATGCATTAACTTGTGTTGTGACAAATTGCTTGACCCAGTAAATGATTCTGAACAAACATCACACTGGAACTTCTTAGTGCCAGAATGTATTACCTTATGTTTTGATAAAGTGCTTGAATCAGTAAATGATTTTGAACAAACATTACACTGGTACTTCTTAATGCCAGAATGTATTAACTTGTGTTGTGACAAACCATGTGACTGAGTAAATGATTTTGAACAAACATTGCACTGGAACTTCTTAATGCCAGAATGTATCAACTTGTGAACAGAAAATTCACGTGACTAAGTAAATGACTTTAAACAAACATCGCACTAGGACTTCTTAATGCAAGAATGTATTAACTTGTGTTGTGACAAATGACCTGACTGAGTAAATAATTTAGAACAAACGTCACACTGGTATTTCTGAATGCCAGAATGCATTAACTTGTGTTGTGACAAATTGCTTGACCCAGTAAATGATTTTGAACAAAAATCACACTGGTATTTCTTTATGCCAGAATGTATTAACTTGTTGTGTCAATTTGTCTGAATGAGAAAATGATTTTGAACAAACATTACACTGGTACTTCTTAATGCCAGAATGTATTAACTTGTATTGTGACAAACCATGTGACTGAGTAAATGATTTTGAACAAACATCGCACTGGAACTTCTTAATGCCAGAATGTATTAACTTGTGTTTTGATAAAGTGCTTGAATCAGTAAATGATTTTGAACAAACATCACACTGGTACTTCTTAATGCCAGAATGTATTAACTTGTGTCGTGACAAATTGTATGATTGAGAAAATGATTTTGAACAAACATCGCACTGGTATTTATTTACACCAGAATGTATTAACTTGTGTTGTGACAAATGACTTGACTGAGTAAATAATTTTGAACAAACGTCGCACTGGTATTTCTTAATGCCAGAGTGTACTAACTTGTGTTGTGACAAATGACCTGACTGAGCAAATGATTTTGAACAAAAATCACACTGGTATTTCTTAATGCCAGAATGTATTAACTTGTGTTGTGACAATTTGCCTGAATGAGAAAATGATTTTGAACAAACATTACACTGGTACTTCTTAATGCCAGAATGTATTAACTTGTGTTGTGACAAACCATGTGACTGAGTAAATGATTTTGAACAAACATCGCACTGGAACGTCTTAATGCCAGAATGTATTAACTTGTGGTTTGATAAAGTGCTTGAATCAGTAAATGATTTTGAACAAACATCACACTGGTACTTCTTAATTCCAGAATGTATTAACTTGTGTTGTGACAAATGACCTGACTGAGTAAATAATTTTGAACAAACGTCGCACTGGTATTTCTTAATGCCAGAATGCATTAACTTGTGTTGTGACAAATTGCTTGACCCAGTAAATGATTTTGAACAAAAATCACACTGGTATTTCTTAATGCCAGAATGTATTAACTTGTGTTGTGACAAATTGCCTGACTGAGAAAATGATTTTGAACAAACATCACACTGGTATTTCTTAATGCCAGAATTTATTAACTTGTGTTTTGACAAAGTGCTTGAGTCAGTAAATGATTTTTAACAAACATCCCACTGGTACTTCTTAATGCCAGAATGTATTAACTTGTGTCGTGACAAATTGTATGACTGAGAAAATGATTTTGAACAAACATTACACTGGTACTTCTTAATGCCAGAATGTATTAACTTGTGTTGTGACAAACCACGTGACTGAGTAAATGATTTTGAACAAACATCGCACTGGAACATCTTAATGCCAGAATGTATTAACTTGTGGTTTGATAAAGTGCTTGAATCAGTAAATGATTTTGAACAAACATCACACTGGTACTTCTTAATGCCAGAATGTATTAACTTGTGTTGTGACAAATGACCTGACTGAGTAAATAATTTTAAACAAACGTCGCACTGGTATTTCTTAATGCCAGACTGTATTAACTTGTTTTGACAAAGTGCTTGAATCGGTAAATGATTTTGAACAAACATCCCACTGGTACTTCTTAATGCCAGAATGTATTAACTTGTGTGGTGACAGATGGTCTCCTAGAGTATTCTGAATTGACTTTCTCCTATATAGTTCACAATCCAGAGTAGAATCCTCTTTTGCACAGATATTATTCATGGGTGTAAATGAGTAACACTGGAACAAATGAATACACAACTGTAATAATTCATAATTGGAACACTGAAACAGTAGAAACTAGCGTTAAAAATCATGTTCTACCTGTGAAGTAGCTTTAGGCTCGCAAAAATTAACCTTACACTATGTATGATTACAGTATTGCATTACTCTTCATAGGAAGAACAGTAGACTTTTATAAGCAAATTTGTATATAAATGAATGGTGAATGGCACGCACGCACACAAACACATTTCCATATTTAACACCACACTAGAATTTTTGTAAATAATTAATATAGAGTAGTTGTTAAAAATAGTTTTAAGTAGTGCTATGTGTATGTGCAGGGAAAGCTTACACCTGTTCATTTTAAGCTCTGTGTGATTTTAAGTCAGTAAAAGAGTACGTGAATACATAAGACACACGTGTTAGCGGTCAGAAATACTCATTGCAAACTGCTATCGTCTACCAAAATAACAAAGGATACCTAGCATATCACAACCTATCAACACCTTAAAAGGTAACCCTTGGGCCACCAGAAACACCATAGGAATTCCTACCCCCATACTCGTAACATTCAGACTTACTTGTTGTTTGATTGTCTTGTTTTGTTTGCCAGTTGCTCCTATAATAGCAATATTATTAATAGGCAATGTGGATATTTTTTCTGTACTCAACTCCTGTATTCTGTTCAGCTCTAATCTGTCTATTAAAGAAATGTTTGCTCCTGTATCTATCATAACTTCAGTTAGCACTCCATGTAATTCTACCTTGATATATACTATGTCCTCATTCGGTTTATCTTCTTCCATGGTAATCTCTTCCAACAAACCTCTCTGTATATTTTTTAAATAAAAGTTTCTTATCACGGTTATTGGTTCTTTGTTATTATTATTAGAGTTTATATCTCTCCTCAGCCCTGGGTCCACTCGCAGTGATGGGCCGTTCAATGTTTTCACTGCGGCCTCTCGTTTTCCCTATTTACATCACTGTTGGTTTGTTGAACTTGTTCATTGGTGTTTTGGTTTCCAGAGGGTGTCTCCCTTCTTCTATCCCAGCTTCTGGATCTCTGATAGACTTCTCTATTGTCATTCCATTGTCTCCTATTGTCATTATCTCTTACATATCGTCTATCATAATTTCTGTCATTATTAAAATTCTGATGTCTTCCTTGAAATCGCCTGTTATTCGGATTTCTATTATATCCCTCCGTACGTACGTGGTTCATTGGCTGTCGACTGTCATGTGGTTGTTCATTGTTCCTATCATTCCAATCCTCTGTTCTTCTTCGACTCCTGTAATAATAATTTTCTCTCTCAAAACCTTCTAAGAGAGCCTCCATTTCTCCAATAGTTTTTATCTGTCCACACCGACGAGCCCGTACAATGTCTTCTCCAAAGTGATGACAATTTGGCTATGAGACACTCCTCGGGGATTTTTGGTTGTAAATGTCGAGCTACCCAGACTTCGCCCAAAAAGTAAGCAGTCATTGTCTGCCCTCTTCTAGCATCATATCTGCCAGTGCTTGAATTGTCTCGGACTATATTTTGGATAGACTCAGACCAATACTTTATTTTAAAAATTTGTTTAAATTCGTTATAATTGGTGATTTCATTTCTTACTGCCTTCCACCAGTTATCATTACTATTTTTAAAACTATCATCGAGGAGATTCTTTATTACTGGCCACCAATTTTCTTTGATTCTATTCAGACCTTCTTCTAACCTCTCCAAAAATTCTAGAGGGTTCTGACGATATTCTTTAAAGTTTATCACTTCTTTACTTTCTCCGATTAGTGTAGGTACATAGTTTATCGGTCTATGTTTTAGTACCTCTATTTCTTCCTTAAGATTTAGTATGTCCTTCTGTTGAATTTCCTCCATCTTCTCCCTGTTGTTGGTAACTTGATTTTGTACCTGTATTATCTTAGTTTCTGCCTGATTGTATTCTTCCCCTACCTTATTTTGTAGTGTCTCTAATTGCTCCTGAGTATCTTTGTGAAGTATAACAATACTAGTTTTACTGTTATCTTCCACTTCAATTATTTTGTTTATCAACTCTTCGCGCAATTGACTTAAATTTTCCTCGGTTTTCTCAGCCTTCTGGTTGGTTTCAGTAATTATATTCCTTATTTCCTCTTTATACTCTTCTAACTGCTGTCTTAATTCCTCTTTATTTCTCTCACTCTCTTCCTTCAACAGTCCTTTTAATTCCTCATTACTCTGTTTAATATCCTCTTTCAACTGTTGTTGTAATGTTTCATTATTACTTTCAATTTTTTTATTTAATTCCTCATGATCTTCCCTCATTTGTTTCTTTAATTCCTCATTAGTTTGTTTTAATAAGGTTTCATTATCTACTCTCATTTGTTTCAACTCTTCTTGGTTACTATCCATTTCCTTGTTAAGCGTTTCACTGTTACTGTCCATTTTCTCCATTATAATTCTTAACATCTCCTGCATACTCATGTCTTCCTTTTGTATGGGTTTATCTGGTTGATTCCCTGGTGTATCCCTTACCACCGTTTCCATTTCTTCAGTCACTGTTATTGGGGTATCTCTTACCATTACTTCTACTTCTTCAACTGTGGTTGCTTCCTTATCTTCTATATTTAACTCTATTTCTTCTCCCTCCATCCATTTCCGTGACGTCGCTCTTCTCCTTGACATCTCTGTTGTTAATCGTAGCCGCCACTAGAGTAGAAATCACTGTAAACTCACAATAAGAATACAAAGCTATTCTATTTCTAGCCTCACTAGTTGGGCACCAATCTGTAACGTGTAACCGTGTTGTGTTGTGTTACCCTCGTATTATATTGTACAAATGTAATAATCGTTCTCTCTAAATTATATTTTATTTAGCCTCACTATTGGGATAACCAATTTGTTACATCTAGACTCGAATCTATGGTTATTTATCTGAATTTGTGTCTTGTTTAACTCTGTTATTATTTGTATATATTTTTGTTAATATTAAATTAAGGATGAGTATCTGTTCAGGGGGATGTTTGTTGAGCGCCAATTTGCAATCACCATTTGCAAATAAAATTTTATTGGTGAAATATCAATAATAAATTTTTGTTCAAATTTATGTAAATAGTATATGGTCTCTTTATTCTGTAATGAACTCTCTTTGATTCTTTTCTTTCAGCAATGGATATGATAACTTGTGCTCATCACCACATTTTTAAAAGAAATCTGCTAAGATTTTCAATTGATGAGTGTTGCCAACTTAATCTAATTACTGGGGTCAACTCACAGTATCAGATATTTTGTTCAGAATATCAAACCCTTATTGTTTTCATGAAATAAGAAACAAATAAACCTTTTTCTGTACTTTGTAAACTCAAATCCTTTATTTATTCTTTAATTTGTTCTAAACGTAAAACACAATTTTTAACAAAGTTTGGCCAGCTGTATTTTACTAAGCTCAGAGTGGCAGCAGTAACTCTTAGATCTCAGGCCTTTTTAAAACATTTTATAATTTATTTTTAATAAATAAAATACAATTATAATGTTCAGTAGGTCCTTTCAACTACGATATAACAACAGTATTGACAGGGAAAGTACCAAAATACATATGATGAGAAATAGTCACAATGTATCTTAAAAGGATTATATTAAAAGCGTAAAACAGTTCAGTGTATAGGTTAAGTTATAAAAATGTTTTTTAGACTTAAATATCTTTAAATTATATTAGCACTATACATTAATGGTGGCTTATGCTTATGTCCATATTATTAATTATTATTGTTCTTAGTGAAAGTCAATTATGGTTTTTATAAAAAGTGTATTCAAAGTTTTTGAAACCTTTAGATCAGGTTTAACAGGGAATATTTCAGATTAATTTTAGATCAAAATATACTTCTTTCCCTGTGTCAATTGGTCCAATTTCTTCAGAGATGCCTGGTTTAATTCTGTAGAGTCTTGTAGCAATTCTTTCTTCTATTTTAATCTTGTTATATATAATTATTCAATTGTTTATCTGGAGATGCACTGATATCACACATATTATAATTTATTTTTCACTATAAGTATTTAAATCAACCTTTTTGCATTCAGTTTTTTTAGAATAATCTATATTCTTCCTCCACATATATGTTGCTAAGGCCTCTCTTAGATATCTCCTTGGTTTCCAGATAACATTTTTATATCACCCTGGTGACATCATAAGAATAATATAAACAAACTTTTACTATTTTATGTCATTTTCTTTTAAAAGGATATACCTTTTTTATAAGAACTCTTATCTTCTTTTTATTTGTTTCTTTGTTCTTCTGATAAAAAACTGATCATTTTGACATCACTCTTGACTATTTTCTGATCTATATTTCCTGAGTTAATGATTTACTTTTTTTTTATTTTTGTTCCAAACTTATTCATTATTTCTTTTGTACCTTTCACTTTCTTAAATTTATTTTATACATTTGGTAATCTTTTAACATAAACTGACATTGTTTCCTTATTATTTTAATAGAAATCTTATTCATATAATTTGACTGACTATGATTTTGGTACTTTCTTGTTAAGACTAACATTAGTGTTATTAACACTAGTATACATAATATAAATGTGACAAAAACTGATTACTAATAACTATTAGTAATATGTTATAATTCCCCTTAACTGACTGTGTTTATAACTTTACAGTCTGCACACAAAAAGAAATTTCATAAGTAAGTTCTTACTTTAATTATAATAAACATAACATACAATAAACAATTAAAATTAAACATATTCGTTTAAGTCTTTCTTAAAATATTATGTCTCCTGGTACTTTTTAATAATATAATCATGGTATATTTATGTTACTAGGGCATGGTAAAAATGTCACGTAACATAATATATATATTTAATATTTATAATTAAATTTACCTCAAGATGTTATTTTTCCTTATTTGGAACATGTTTTGGGTACCATCTTGTACCCATCCTCAGCCTTCCGGTTTTTTGTCTGGTGAAGTACATATGTGTTGTTGGTTGACTATAATTATTGTGGCTTCCTGTTGGCTTCTGGTATTTCAAATTGGTTTTATTGTGTGTGATTTGGTGTATGTGTTAGTTTTTTGTGTATTTTCAATGTTGAGTGCTTTGAATATTGTGTCATGTTTTGTATTTATCTGTATTTGTTCAAGTATTAGTTTGTTTTCTGTTTTATGTTTGTATATTTGTAAATTTTCCCAAATGTTCATTATGGTGCCTTTGTGTGGTGGTATATGTTTTATTAGTGTTACATTGGTTAGGAGGAAAAATAAGGAAAAATAACATCTTGAGGTAAATTTAATTATAAATATTAAATGTATTATATACATCAAGAAACGGACTGTAGCAGAAAGTGACTAAATTAATAAAACCATACAAGGTAAATAAGCCTACAGTGAAAAAAAAACGAAAAGTGAGGTTATAAAACAAATGCAAAAACAAAAGTGTACAGTGAAAAAATAGTGAAGTGAACATCAAATTAAGTGAAATCACCTATCAAATAGCGGAAAATAAATATAAAACAAATTATCGCTTGTGACGGTACAATTCTGGCAGTAATAAAATAATATAACACTCTCACATAAATATACATTAACATGTACACAAACAACATAACCACAACTCCATATAACCACATTACCAAATTATTAAACAAATTTCAAACACAAAAAAAACAACTAATGAACACAAACATGAACATATACTTCAATAGACAATGCCAAAAACATAAATTAACACCTAAATACATCAACATAAACACAAACAACAACAAAATTACTGCACAAAAAACCATAATACAAGCACAAAGACTATGGATGCAAAACGAAATTAATCAATTATACAGTAAGAAAAATAGCATAACACTAGACATATACAAACTACACTTAGAGCTAACAAGTTTATTACATCCAATCACTTGGAATAATAAATACAATAACATAGAAAATAAAATAAGATTTGAAAAAAAAACAAAAAGACTAATACAATCAACAAAAAACTCAATACATTAAAACAACAAAACAAAAATCAAGAACAAAAAACAAAACTAAACACACATTTTACCCTTGAACCATTAACCTTAGCAGTACAGAATTTAACAAAAAAGAAACAGAATATTTAAAGAATATGTCAAAATCTAACATAACTCAAAATGCAAACAAAAATCTAGAAAATTTAATAGTAGAAACAGAATTTGCCATTAACCTAATAAAAGACAATATACAAGAAGGAAAAAGAACAGAAGCAACACATATAATTAAAAAAATAATCACTAGCGAAATGAAAAACAAAGATAAAAAAAAATAAAACAATAAAAGAAATTAAAAATAAAGTCAAGAACAATAATTTAATAATAACTAAAGCAGACAAAGTCAAGCAACAGTAATCATTGATAAAGCAGACTGCATAAAAAAACCGAAGTTTTCATCAACAATAATAAATGCGTACAACTAAATAAAAACCCAACAGAAAACTATCTTAAACAAACAATAAAACTAATAAAAACAACTAAAAACATTTTCAACAATAAAAACATAAGACATATATATATATATATATATATATATATATAAATAATAATCCAGAACCACCTAAAATGAATAGCCTAATAAAAATACACAAATTAAACAACCCAATACGTCCATTAATCAATTTCAAAAAAGCTCCTACATACAAAATAGCAAAAATAATAGCACAAAAACTAAAAAGTAACCATCTAACAAATAACCATCATAACATAAAAAATACATACGAATTAATAGACAAACTAAAAATAATAAATATAAATGAAAATACATGTTTCACATCATATGACATAACAAACATGTACACCAACATCCCAGTAGAAGAAACAATAGACATAATAATAAACAAACTTAAAGAACAAAATGAAAACAAACAATATATAACCGAAATAAAAAATAGCCTACAACTAATACTAAAGCAAAATTATTTTGAATTTAATAGCAAAATTTATCAACAGCAAGAAGGTTTAGCAATGGGATCACCATTATCAAGCATAATAGCAGAAATATTCCCACAACACAGACACCAAAATACAAAATATCATAAAATCACATGACCCAAATGGCATATGGATAAGATATGTAGATGATGGGCTATATATATCAAATAACAAAAACACAAATGCAGAGAACATACTGAAACAAATCAATAACATACATCCCAAAATACAACTCACAGAAGAAAAAGAAAAACATAACAAAATCAACTATTTAGACATAACCATCACAAGATATAACAACCACATACAATACGCAATATATAGAAAACCAACTTCCACTAACATCATTATACCTAACCATTCTGACCACCCACCACAACATAAAATGGCAGCATTTTATTCGCTATTTAACAGAATGTACAAAATTGCCCTAAACAAACAAGAAACTGACAAAGAAAGAAATATAATATACCAAATTGGTTATGAAAATGGATTCAATAAAAATACTGTGAATAAAATAGAAAATAAAATCACATATAAAATAAAAACTGAACAATTAAGAATTAATCAAACTGAACAAAACACAAATAATAACAACAACAACAAATGGGCCACATTCACATACATAAATAATAAAATGACAAACTAACAAAACTATTTAAAAACACATAAAAATAGCATACAAAACTAATAAAAATAAATTACAAAATCTAAATAGCTCACACAACAAAGATAATACAACTAACGGCATATACAAAATTGAATGCCAAGATTGCAATAAATGTTACACAGGACAAACAAAAAAACAGCTGAAAAAACGTTATTTTGAACACCTAAACGCATACAAAAAACCAGAAATATATAAATCCAATTTAGCCACACATGCAATAAACACAGGACATGAATTCCCAGACATAACCAATGTAACAGTAATAAAACATATACCACACAAAGGCACCATAATGAACATTTGGGAAAATTTACAAATATACAAACATAAAACAGAAAACAAACTAATACCTGAACAAATACATAGCAATACAAAACATGACACAATATTCAAAGCACTCAACATTGAAAATACACAAAAAACTAACACATACACCACAATCACACACAATAAAACCAATTTGAAATACCAGAAGCCAACAGGAAGCCACAATAATAATAGTCAAGCAACAACACATATGTACTTCACCAGACAAAAAAACCGGAAGGCTGAGGATGGGTACAAGATGGTACTCGAAACATGTTCCAAATAAGGAAAAATAACATCTTGAGGTAAATTTAATTATAAATATTAAGAAACGGACTGTAGCAGAAAGTGACTAAATAAATATATATATATATATTATAACTTTATTAAACGCGTTGTTGTGTTGAGTAAGTGTGTGAGCACCTACCTGCTGTCCGATCTTGCGGTTTCTTCCGACTAGGGCGTGTGGATTTTGGATTTGATTTCGCAAGTATGTAAACTCAAGTGTATAACAACAGCACACTAAATTTGTTATTTTAAAAGTGAAGAGTTTTGTGAAGTTGGTAGGCTCCGTAGTACAGCAATAAAAATACAATGTGGGGTAATAAAAACCGGGTTTATTACTCCAATCACACACAAGAATGAAATGCTTATATAAGTACAAATCTTCTTACAAACTAAACAGTAAATAAATCTTGTATAATGTTTTCTGAATGATTAATAATTTTCAGAAGTTGAGCTCGTTATTTTCAAAGAAGTTATTTTAACTGAGAATTTAATTAATCAATTTAATTTAATTCAATTTAATTTCAATGATTTTAAAAATGATTCTAATGAAACAAAAACTCTAAAGTTACTTGGAAATATTCAAAAATAAACTAGCCGTGACAATCTAGTTCACGTCCCTTTATTTACTAGTGATCTGACTCATGTATACTGCAGTATGAGCAAATTATTTAATTCTTTGTTAAGATTTGTATAGCGCTTTTCTCTTTATCTACTACTAATTCTTAACTAATGCTTATTAATTACTTATACTGGCTATACAGATTATCACACGTGAATAATTCTTATTTAATTAGAGTCTCTGATTTATGGCATCTGAATGATTTATATTACATTGATTTTAATTAAAAAAAAAAGAAAAATAGAACTGTTGACAAATAAATAACGTGATTTTGACTTTCCTGTTTCTGATGAGGTTGTATAGAGATGCTCCTGGAAGTCCCTCGCTGTCCTTGTCCAATCGGCTAGAGATGGTGATCTACTGAGCGTCCTGGGTTTTGGCGGTGAGCTCGGAAATCAGCAACACTCTGCTCTCTTGCTATTGATGAAGTTTTTACGTCTGTAGTTTTCTGCGAGAACTGCTTCAGGTCCCTCGTCGATTCACAGTTCCACGTCAGCGTGTGTGTTTCGTTACGAGTTGTCGCTCTGCTCGTCAGCTGATTCGCAAGTGGTTTAGACGGCCTCTCTGTCGTATTCTTGAAGTAATGTCTTGTCGTCTTGTAGATCTCTTGCATGCGTACGCCCACAGTTAATGTAGTGCACGATACGCTTGTTTGTTGATGTGGAAGAGTATCTTGACTGGACGCTGTAATTACGAGTGGTTACAGTTGATCTGTTTTATGATGATCGTAATTAGGCGTGTTGACCACGTAGAGTCTTCACAAAACTATGATTTTGAGACGATTGAAGATGTACGTCTGTTCTTCTTGAATACTGGCAGTCCAGTAGTTGAGTGTTTGATCAGCCCCAAAACTCTGCGTTAATTCCAATTTCTTCGAATGATTTGATTGGCTGACACACTCTCCCTACTACCCAAAATTTGAATCACCTCACCACGTGAGAACGAAACTACTTTCCCACAGACTGAGAATTTATATTATTATTAATATTCTTAACACAGCGGAACTGAATTGTTGTTCAGGATTTCCGGTGGCACTTTATATTGCAATTATCTTGGCTGCAAGCCAAGTTGTGCTAATTCTAAAATATACATTTGGTAGATAATTCTTATAGCTATAACATATTAAAAGCTCTTTTATGTAGCTCAATTATTATGGAAGTTATTAACATAAAATTAATTAACTCTGTTATTATGTAATTATATTGCATAAAATTCGCATACCCTATTATTAATATTTCGGCAAACATTTTGGCTATAATGGATTTCACCTGAATTTACCGGTTTCCGAAATATTAATAATTGAAAGTTTGGGCGTGGTCCTATTCGTTACACAGTGAGTTGATTATGTAACGGTCGCGGACATAGGCATGTGCGCCTGTACAATGCGTTAACATAATCGCTGCAACATATGAGTGGAGTTTCGACTATTAAAATTAATTTAAACATCAATATAGTATACCCTTAACATATAACTCCAAATTAATGATATTTGGTCATGTTGTAATATATATATATATATATTTTGTGATCTTTTCAATTTGTTTCTTCTGCAAGTAGATAATATTGTATATTCTTTTTAACACCTGACGCACGTTTCACTGAAAAATATCAGTATCATCAGAGGTTTCTAAGTGAATTTTTTATTTTTTATTTGAATTCACTTACAAACCTCTGATGATACTGATATTTTTCAGTGAAACGTGCGTCAGGTGTTAAAAAGAATATACAATATTATCTACTTGCAGAAGAAACAAATTGAAAACATCACAAATTATATAATTACTGCAAGAAACATCGACTTGCTTATATAGAAAATGATATATATATATATACATTTTTCTAACATTTTGGCGTCTTTTCAAAATGTATACGTTTTGGCGTCTACCCGAAAACGAAGAGTATATTGAAATTTTTTTGTAACATTACGTTCTTGTGATTATGTTATTTGTGTTTTGCATTTTATATTTCAATATACTCTTAAAATAAGCAAATAATTTTTTTTGTACAAAACGCTCTCATTATGGCATCTTTTCATAATTACGACAATAGGGCGTCTTTTCAATTTCCCAACAATTAAGCATCTGAAATGTATACTTTTTTCGAATTTTCGCCGTTTTTGCTTCCAGCGACGTTGCCAGATTTCAACCCCGGGTATCCCACAGTTTACGATGACGCTTATTTGTTTGTACGAAAGAGTGACTAACTCCAGGCGAATGAAAATTATTCTTTTCCTTCGTTCACGCGCCAACTTTACATCATAATTTTAACTAAATATTTATCAACAATTTTTAAACTTCACTATCCAATTCTATTAACCGTGGTAATATAATTATTGTGTTTTACGAAGCATGCCAACGTAGCGTACTGGCCTTTCGAATTATGTAAAGATTGACCACTTCTCGTCGGATCAAATAACGTAATTAACGGGCATGTTAACGGGCGTATTTTCTCACATGCATTGACACCGGGCGATAATGTAACTTCGATTTCTTTTACTAAAGAAATTTCCTGTGCATATTGGCAGTCAGAAATAATAAATGTAATGCCAATCGTTATGAACTTATACTGATACTTTTCAATATCTCTTGATATTAAAAAATATATCAAAACATGGTTGAACTGATTCTACGGTTACTGTATTCACTGTTTACTGTCGGGCGCCATCTTTGTTACCAACTGTGAATATTTACCCAGGTTCGGTTCAGCGGACCGGGAAGTGCAGAACAGGTTATTTAAGAAAATACAATTGACTTACCATGACAACTATTTTAATTCATTTTCGTATTAAATAAAGAAAAACATGACAGTATATCACGTAACCTAATTGCAAATGTTATATAGAAAATGTTCCCCCTCCCTTCTCCTACTTTGGCGATCTTATAGAAAAAAAAACAAAAAAATAACATTCATTATGCATGATTAGAACTTAGAACTAAATACATATTATAAACTTAGTATTCATTTACAAAACGGAAACCAGCACTTTACGTTATATTAATTTAGGTACCTACACACACCCTCTCACGCAAACATATACCCCATACTAGGTCATACTGTATTTTTTATTTATTGAGCTCAATTTTTGAAAAAGAAAAGAATTTAGTATTTTGAATGATTTAAGAACAAAAATGTCTACTTTCCTGCTATTGCGGCGTAGATATTAACTTGTGGTTTACAGTCCTCGTGCTTCACATTTTATGTCCGAACTGTTAATTTATATTCAATTGTACTCACTGCCTCTACTTCATTTTTGTAAAATAAAGAAACTGTTTAAATACTGAAATTTACATTTTTGTGGTTCTGCGGGCGCGTCGGCAAACACACGATAACTTCGCCCGAAAACCGGCTAGAGCCGGGCAGACGCGACAGTTGTTTTTTGCGTCTGTCTCTAGTAGATGTTGATTTCCGACTGACTTTGTTCTGTTGTGTCACAATGTTGCTGGCGTGACACACCTCGTTATGTAAATTGCTGACGCAACACATCGCCTGATGTCTGGTTGTGTAACGTGTTTACTTGTTTCGTGTTCGTCATTTGTTGACCTTGGTACAGTTGTTGGCTGTTATTAAAACTGTCCACACAATATTATTAAACAATTGTCACAGTCAATGCTGCCACTGTTATTCTTGTTTTAAACAGGAAATTTACCCAAGTCTATAATTTCTGTCCCTATTGCCAATTATGTTATTTATTATTTATGAAAAAAAAAAATACAAATTATGTCATTACCCCAGGTATGCCCAAAAATGCCCCGCTACAATACCCCCTCAATGAGATATTTTATGCCGAAGCATAAAAAACTCATTGACACATTCATACTTGCTAAAGGGATCAGCCAGGATATGTCGCCACAACCCCCTGTATGGTTTACACAAAAGAATAATCAACTCACCCTTGGTCCGGTGACTGTGACCGCATCTGCATGACAATACTGGACTTCTCTCTCGAGATCCCAACACCGTAGAGTCAGACAGATACTCAACGCCCCTGCTCTGACGCGCAGGCCAGCTCAGGTCCGCCGCCACAGCACCACCAAACACTGAAACAACAAATCAAAATATCAAATAGTGGCCTTATACAAGACCATATCCCCAACTGATCTGTTCCCCCCTAGCGGTGCTGGTTTGCGCTAAGAAGCACTGGTTTTGTTTTTACTCACTTATTACTAACATGTATATATCAGAATACCTAACATAACTTAACATAAGAAAACACAGTACATTAATAATTCATTTTAAAATAAACAACTTACAATTAAAATGTTACACACTTTATATCATTAAATTGGCATATAAAATCAAAAAATTACTTTTAAACTTGATTTACTTTTATTAATTCGTTTCTCAAAATTACAAAAATTATTTTATTTATTTATTTTTTTTTCAATTATGGCCATCATTATTCCATTTCATTACTTTGGGTGATTCTACGTTATTCATTATAATTTACTTTATCCACTTGGCATTTACTCATAATCTTACCCCTTTTATTACTCTAACGTTCCCTTACAAAATCTCTAACTAGTATGACACCCCTCTATCAAAATTTTACTAACCCTTCTCTACCTCTAACTACTTACTACTTTAACTCCAATCGCCACCTTCTACTCTTATATAAAAAAAATACTCTCTAACCCTTTGTACATAGGATACGTGTTTCCCCCCCCCAAAAAAGCTCAATTCCCATTCTCTGGCCCCTGGATTTTTACCTACGGCGGCCCCTTCCCACTAAAACTATACCAAATCCCGTCCCAACCCTTATGTTGCGGACTCCCACATTACACTACCACTACTACAAAATTGCCATCCCCAAAAAATCTCAATCTCATAACCTCACTACAATTACAACAAATTAACATCAACAAATAAACAACAATATATCACTCAAATCTCTACATAAATTCTCCATTTCTACTGTGTCTCCACTTATACTTCTCAAAATTCTATAACATACATTAACTCAAAACAATATTGCATTATTTTCATTTCCACTATTACTTTAACTCTTACTTCGATTTGGACAGATCTATGTCCCACAAAATTCAACCTGAACTGGTTCAAACATTTTATTCAAACAATTACTATCACCCACTTCTATCTTTTACAACCTATTGAAAATTTTACTTATTACAACTATTTTTCATTTTATTTTAAAATCTATAAACACATTGAAAACATAATATTATATTTTTATAATACTTATTCCTAACATACTAATGCAATCAACACAATAAGACATAATAACACAATATAAGAAGTATTTAGTGCATCTATTTTTTAAATTCAAACAAAATTATTGAGTAGCAAATCATCATTATTAATTAAAATATATCAAATTTTTAATACGTTATCCCCTTGGATAACCTCCCAGCCACACACACTATTTCAAATTATGGAGGACTGTGGCGCCTTTTCGCTTCCACAGAGACTGTATATTTTGGAGCAGGGTTTTACCTCTCCGTGTCTCTGCTTCCGCTGTTAAGTTAAAATTGTTGAACATCAACATGTTCTCGTTAATAATCATGCACCCTTAAACGGATCTACCACCTGGCTCTGCTGTTCCTCCTTGAACAGAGTGGCAGCCGCTGTTCCATAGTTTGGTGATTCCCCTTTTATTACCCCCCATCAATTTCAAAATACACCTTTACAACGATAACAGCTATGGCCAGTTATGGTCAGCGCGTAATCGTAATGTGCCCCAACCATAGCTGTTAAAGCTAAACCAATTCCACGGTCAGGGTTCGGTGAGGCCATGACCGCCCGAAAATTTGGGGAATCACAAGTAAAATATCTTTCGTAATATTAAATTTAAGAATTTATATTTAAATGACAATATTAATTTAGATGGGGTTTTAACCCACTTTATATGGAAACTTAACCATTATTAACATAAAATATTAAATACAAAATCTACAACCTCCCCCCCTAGCAGTTCCATACTACACTGTTATAATACATCACATAACACAATACACAAATAGCAATAAACCTGGATTATTAGCATACATCAAACAAACAATTCTCTTTTACATCATTTGTAAACATTATTATTTAAAATTTTTCATTAACTGTTTTTATTTATCATCATTATGAATTTATCCCGTGTTGCAATCAGATTTTCAAAATTGCTTAAAATTTATTATTAACATATATTTTTAATCATTATGTTCCACAAAATAAACCATTTAACATTTATTTATTTATTCATGATTATTAAATTAAAATCTCATCACACAATTTAATTACCTTATAAAATTCAAACACATAACATTCAATCACAATATCTAAACATCTCAACTTATTTAATTCATTTGATTATTTAAAATAACATATTTCAATTATTATCAACATTCTACAAATCATTAACTATTGTCTTCATAATTATTTTGTTATTTAATTAGAATGCAAAAATATTAATAATATTATTATTATTAACACAACATTTTCCAAAACATATACACATTACTTATCTAACATTTCACAATACACACAAATGAATTCAATATTATTTACAAAATATGCGTCAAAACTGTTCAAGTGTATCTCACTTCAGATGTCCAAATCAGCAAGGTCATTACCAAAAATTTACAATATTTAAAAATGTCCCAACACTGATCTTTTAGCTCACCCACCATCGTCATATATATATCTAGTGTATTTGTAACATTCATCATTTTTATCAACATACAATTTGTTATCATTGCTATCATAATAATCCATCCATTCTATTTCATCCATTATACCACTAGAAATCTTGTTACCATAGGTTAGGATTGTCCCGTCTATATCAGTGTTATTTGTTAATGTCAGGTAAATTTTCTCATCTTTGTATTCCTCAACTACTACGTCAGGTAAGTCATTATAGTCAGGTAAGATATTATCAAAACTATTCTCTGTCTCTCTTTCAACAGGTACGTATTTCACATGATTCATCGTCACCCCTTCTAGTAATTTTCTCAATTCATCATACTTTCTTTCTAACTTATATATTTCTATTTCATTCTCAACATATAACTCTCTTTCTTCATAGCACCACATCACACTCTCACAATTATTACGGACAGAGGGTACAACATTATACAACATTAATTCATTTAACAATAAGGGTCTCTTGCCCTGAAAAAACAACATTAAATCATCATCATCATTATAAACAATAAGGGGAAAATTTGCCCTCTGTCCCCATTCAATTACTACATTATTCTTCCACTCTCTCTCTACTTCATAAACACTCATTAACATTTCATTATCGCATTCTAAAACTTCATCAGTACTATTTGTTATTATATTTTCCTCATTTGCTTCTACATTATTCTTCACCCCCACTATACTCTCAGTATTGTCTACTATTTCGTCATTTTTACATTTTGTCATATTTAAAACATTGTTACCTAATTTCTCGAACTTCTGTTCTAACCTATTTAAACTGTTTTTTATTATGTCATCAATCTGGTTCAAATTCTTAGTAATCTCTTTAATCTCATATTTCAACTCGTCTTTCTGTTCATCTAATTTGTTATAGATTTGGTTTGTTAACGTATCGAATTTGGTCTCAAAATTACTATTTATTTTTTCGAACTGACTGAGCATGATACTCATCAAATCACTATTACTTTCTCTCTTAATTAAGGTCGGAGTTGACTGACTCGTCACACCTTCCATTATTTTCGATTCGGTCAACTGACTTTCTAAATTATTATCACTCGTTTGAACTCCCGAATCGCTACTAAACTGACTGTCAGATAAGCTGACAGTACTATTATCTGCCATTTTTCTTAAAATTTTTATTATATATATTTCTTAGCAAAATATTATTTTGTCATACATAATTATTATTGAGAAAAGAAAAAAAAAATGTTCTGCTCACTCATACTACAAAACATGACATAACCTTATTCTATACGTCTATTTTACGTATGCAAAAAAAAATTTATTTTACCTCAAACAACCGTTCTGCTTTCCCAGTGGGCTGTATTTATATAATTATATAAATTGTCCCTGTTCCAGAAGCCATTGATACTTTTCAATATCTCTTGATATTAAAAAATATATCAAAACATGGTTGAACTGATTCTACGGTTACTGTATTCACTGTTTACTGTCGGGTGCCATCTTTGTTACCAACTGTGAATATTTACCCAGGTTCGGTTCAGCGGACCGGGAAGTGCAGAACAGGTTATTTAAGAAAATACAATTGACTTACCATGACAACTATTTTAATTCATTTTCGTATTAAATAAAGAAAAACATGACAGTATATCACGTAACCTAATTGCAAATGTTATATAGAAAATGTTCCCCCTCCCTTCTCCTACTTTGGCGATCTTATAGAAAAAAAAACAAAAAAATAACATTCATTATGCATGATTAGAACTTAGAACTAAATACATATTATAAACTTAGTATTCATTTACAAAACGGAAACCAGCACTTTACGTTATATTAATTTAGGTACCTACACACACCCTCTCACGCAAACATATACCCCATACTAGGTCATACTGTATTTTTTATTTATTGAGCTCAATTTTTGAAAAAGAAAAGAATTTAGTATTTTGAATGATTTAAGAACAAAAATGTCTACTTTCCTGCTATTGCGGCGTAGATATTAACTTGTGGTTTACAGTCCTCGTGCTTCACATTTTATGTCCGAACTGTTAATTTATATTCAATTGTACTCACTGCCTCTACTTCATTTTTGTAAAATAAAGAAACTGTTTAAATACTGAAATTTACATTTTTGTGGTTCTGCGGGCGCGTCGGCAAACACACGATAACTTCGCCCGAAAACCGGCTAGAGCCGGGCAGACGCGACAGTTGTTTTTTGCGTCTGTCTCTAGTAGATGTTGATTTCCGACTGACTTTGTTCTGTTGTGTCACAATGTTGCTGGCGTGACACACCTCGTTATGTAAATTGCTGACGCAACACATCGCCTGATGTCTGGTTGTGTAACGTGTTTACTTGTTTCGTGTTCGTCATTTGTTGACCTTGGTACAGTTGTTGGCTGTTATTAAAACTGTCCACACAATATTATTAAACAATTGTCACAGTCAATGCTGCCACTGTTATTCTTGTTTTAAACAGGAAATTTACCCAAGTCTATAATTTCTGTCCCTATTGCCAATTATGTTATTTATTATTTATGAAAAAAAAAAAATACAAATTATGTCATTACCCCAGGTATGCCCAAAAATGCCCCGCTACAATACTAGTTATATAAAAAGTATAATCAGTTATATTTCTGGTCAGTGTTCATCATTATACATACAGTCTTTTGAAGTAATGCTATAAAACATTTATTTGTATCAGTTTTGCGGTTAACAAAATTGTATAATTTTAGTTTGTAGTTCTGTAGTTCTTAATAGTCTATAGTTCTGTTTGGGATTGAGATTGGTAAATAGATAGATAGAGATAGTGAGTGAGAGAGAGAGCGAGAGAGAGAGAGAGAGAGAGAGAGAGAGAGAGAGAGAGAGAGAGAGAGAGAGAGAGAGAGAGAGAGAGTAAAATGATAAAAGTGCGTAATTAAGAGAGTAGGAGAGAGAGGATGAGTAGGGGGAGATAGAGAGAGAGAGAGAGAGAGAGAAATAGTAAAATGATAAAAGTGTGTAATTAAGAGAGTATGAGAGAGAGGATGAGTAGGGGGTAGAGAGAGAGAGCGAGAGAGAGAGAGAGAGAGAGAGAGAGAAAGCTAAATGGGAGTAAAGAGTCAGATACACAGACAAACACAGAAAATTACTGTACGTATTTTTTTGTTAATAAGAGTTCTATTTTTATTATTAAGAAATATAAAAAGGGGAGAAAAGAGAGAAAGATAGAAGGAAGGAGAGAGACAGAGGGTTGTGAGATAGCATAAATTTTTATATAAAAATTTTTATAATATTAGTTCTATTTGTGTTAGAGATAATAGCTAGATGATGCGATATGCAGGCAAGGAAAGGGAGAGAGATACACGCAATATTAAAATATTTTGGGCTGAGGGTACTAGAAGTCGTCGGATACCTGCACTTTTTGTAAGACCAGGAAAAGGTTATTTTATTATACTGTTCACTGACATGTCTATTGTTATATAGGCATGGGTTTTTCCACGGATTTTCCGTGGGTTTTTCCACGGATTATAAACGTAGTGGCTACATCCAGTGGCTTGAGAGGCATTTTCATACAGAGAATGCTCACGGCCGCTAATACATGTATCAGAGAAATGCTGATACTTATTTCAACAACAATTGCTTCACTTACTAAAAGCGGTCAGTGAGGCCTTGTCGTTTTTTACCTCTATGTTTATATCTTTACATCTATTTTTATATTTTAATTTTATGTATTTTTTAGATTTGTTCTAATTTATTTCTACTTTAGCTAAATTTATTGACTACAAATTACTGTATATTCAATTTAAAAATTGCGTGTAAAAATAATGAATAGCCGCTAAAAATCATTAAACAATTCTTCTGCAGAAAAAGTTTTCTCCATACGTATTCAATTAAATGCGTCTGAAATGTACTAACAGACATTCTGCTGACTCTTCTCCGCATAACACGCTTAATTTTAGACCATTAGTTCTGGATCGTTTGGGTGTGAACAGCAGAATTGCAAGGACATACAAAATTAAGCGAATGGTTCACAGACAAAAGTATATACCCGTACATTTTGGTATGTATGGGTACTCGCGAGTTGTACCCGCGCCACATATCTGCAACTATAGTGGTTCCTGGTTCCATGTTATTTAAAATTACACAATTCAGTGGGTCCACCACCTTTAGGATACACTTCTTTATTCTCCTGCCAATTCCCTCAAGTACCCAACGAGTTTTGGTTATTCGACCCCTGTTGTACTTCCTTCAAACGAACGCACTTTCATCAATTTCAGTATCTCCCAGGCCGTCAATTTTTGAGCTGTTATCCATCAGCCAGACAGTAAGGATCTCCCTAAACTCGTTTATTAATTTTTGTGTAGTTTTCCTGTTTATGGCGATCTCTTTCGAAATGACTGAAATTTGATATTTCAAAATACAAGCGACTAACACGCATAATACAGATAATGCAGGAACACGCGCTATTTCGAAAAAAGTGTCATCATATATGTTTTTTGTAGCTCTGCAATTCCGTCTACCACATCTGAAGATGACGTTTATTTGTCCTTTTACATTTGTTAACATATTACCATCACACTTTACACATTGTTTTGAAAACGGAAGAATATTTCAGTAACAAACACATTTTCTGATACCTTTTTTTTTTTAATGACACACCGAAAATTATTAACAATTTTGTATTATGAGGTTTGATTTGCAGGCGTAGATTTCAGTAAGATACGGATGTGAACAACGCTGATGAATGAATGTTAAACAAAATTAAATAGATTTAAAGATATAAACATACATGTAAAAAAACGACAAGGCCTTATGGCCGCTTTTAGTAAGTGAAGCAATTGTTGAAACAAGTAACAACATTTCTCGCTTATCATTTGCGTCATTCTCTGCATAAAAATATCGGGTTGCATGAAAATGTCTCTCAAGACACTGTTGGTAGCCACTTACATTTATAACCTTTGGAGAAACCACAAGCCTATATAACAATAGACATGTCAGAGAACAGTATCATAAAATAACCTTTTCCTGGATTTACAACCAGTACAGGTATGCAGCGACTTCTAATACCTTCAACCCAAATGTTTCTTTATAATACGAGTAATTATACAAGTAGTTACATAAGTGATAAGTATGTGAATAGATAGATAGAAAGAGAGCAAAAGAGAAAAAGAGAGAGAGGGGTAGTACAGATAGTGTATGTCAGTCTCATTTAACTCATGTTTTTTCGTTTCCCTTTTTTTTCTTAGTTTAAAGCGAAGGTCTTGTTTCATCGCAACTGTCACACAATCTCAGGGCACTTTATATTGTATAATACTTTATAATTTATAACAAATGTGTTACATCGCGTTATAATCGTTTATTTAAGTACTAAGTAGGCCTGTAATGTCAACGCTGATGTTGCTTGGTATAAGTCTATGTAGGCCTACTTGTGCTTCGCATTAGGTAACTAATTAATGATGGCTACATGTTCATAAAAGTTCTGTTACATCTTATAACGTGTATTTTGTCTTTGTTCCTGCACTACTAATGATGGCCGTAGTGGGCACAGTAGAAACATCTAGATATTTCTACATCAGTATTCAATGAATGGCGGCCTAATAACCTGCATAATAAATTTAACACTACTGATAATGGGAGTCTTTCAGACGAATATATCGAGGGAGAGGATTATCAAAGTACCTCAAGCTGCACTAAAAGCTAGTCTTGTAGTCGTAATAGGACTGAAGGATATGAATTTAAGAAAGCTTCTTTTCTAACAATTTTCCGCCAAAAAAAATTTGCGAATACAGTGATGGTACAGACGATCCAGAATTTGAACAATAGTGTAGAGACACCGCATCTTACGCATCTTAAAAACAATTCTGTTCTTGTTATGGGCAATGTCTCGTTTCAATGCAAAGCATTACCAACGACATCTCATACGGAAAAAAAGTATGAATTGGTTTGAGGAAAAAGGAATAAATTTTCTAGAGGACGGCCTGAATAGTCAATTATTACATTTATAGGGGAAGGCGTATAAGGCAATATTCAGTGAATACGATGATAATGTAACCGAAGAAAATGAGTGTCTTGTGCTCTGGCCTATTCCATCAATACTTCTGTGAAGTCAACCCGATAGAATGAATCAGTACTGAGTAGGCCTACCGTAATGCAACCTGTAGCAAGAATTATTCGTATAACCTGTTGTGTATAGATTCTTCTTGTGCAATTTAAACAATAAATTACTAACGTAAAGGTCATTGACATGAAGACATAGTCCAACAATTGTAACATACTTACGAAAATCAGTGTAACACACATTACTGAACGCAACGCATTTGTTGTAACCATCTTTTAATACGCTCTTTATTAATAAAAATAACTCGCAGCCTGACAAGTTTGCCTAAATTTTACATAATATGGTTTGTAGCGTCCGCCAATTTGTTTTCCAAAATTTTATATCTTTGCTGACTCTTCTAAAATCAAGACAAGTGACTTCATGTCTTGTGCATCAAAACTGGTCCAGCCGTTTTATGGTTACAAGGGAACAAACAAACTAACAAGCATTAACACACAATTTTCGTACAAAAGTAAATAAATACGGTTATTTAACAGAATACGAAATTCCTTGAATGATTATAAAATACACATTATAAGATATAACATAACTATTATGAACATGCAGTAAAATCATTAATTAGTAACCTAATACGAAGCACAGGTAGGTCTACATAGACTTAGATCTACAGTAAGCAACATCAGCGCTCGCATTACAGGCCTATTTAGTACTTAAATAAACGATTATAACGCAATGTAACACATTTGTTATAAATTATAAAGTACTCAAGTATATTATAAAAAGTAATACAGTAGTTACCAAAAAGAAACTTATGTGAACTGTACAAACCTAACGTATTGTGTCGCACAGAGGCGTATGAAGGGGGGCCAAGGGGCCAGCCGCCCCGGGCGGCAAAGTGAGCATACTCTTGAAAAAATTGTTTTCAATTTATAAAACTACAAACAACTTGTTTCTTTGATATGACTATTCCTTTCATAAAAGAAGCATAACCAGCCAACTTCTCTGTTGTCATAAATCTTGCGTGATAAACAGTACTAATCTATTTATGCTTTTATGCTGAAGCATCGTAATTACGGTTCATTATGGTAATAAATTTGTGGTGATTTTGTAGTGAGTTGTTATGCTGGAAAGGAGAACTGATAATCATACAGTATTAGCTTTGTATACATAATGTTAATTGCTGTTCGTATACAGACGAATATATTATTTGCAAAAAAACGTTACTTGGGCTAGGTATGTGCAATTTTTCCCGGTTCGACGCAGCGAACGTGTTGATCATCGATGAGTATCTTGAATGTGCGGTTTGTTTTTGGTTTGTGTGTCTTATGGGTATATCTATAATACTTCACGTGTATGATATCATACTAATACTTCATAGATTTTATTTCGTTAAAAGTGAAAACAGCGGAGGGGATCACACAATCTATTACAAGTAAACTTGAGAGTGATGGATTGAATCTTAGCGATTGCAGAGATCTGTCGTATGGCAATCAAACAACAATTGCTAGTATCCATTCAAGAGTTCAAAAGAGAATATTAGTTTTGAATCCACTAACTACGTTTGTTCCTTGTGACAACCATTCACTTAACTTGGTTCGAGTTCAGCAGCTCATGAAATGTTCAGGCAGTGACATTTTTTGGGACAGTAGAACGTCTATTCACCTTCTTTTCCTGTTCCACTTATAAATTGAGTGTTCTTAAAGACTTCGTATAAATTATTCTTAAAAGATATTGTGGTACCAGGTGGAGTTCAGAAGTAGATGTGGTGAAAGCAATATCCACTCAGCTGGATGAAATGATCGCTGCACTGAAGAAAGGAATACACCGACTGAAACAATTGATACGAGGGAAGATGCAGCAATAATAATTAATGCGATAGAATACTTTAATTTTGTGGCCTTGGTCTCTTTCTGGACGTATATTCTTTCTTCTATAGACAAAAACCATAAAATCTTGCAGACCAAAGAAATAAGCTTTAGTCAAGCATTAACACGTCTGGAGAAGCTAACGGACAATTTAAACGTTTGGAGGAATGAGCTGTGTGACAATGTCATTTCTAAGGCCGAGCAGGTATGCAATGAATGGGATGTCAGTATCACAAAAAGAAAAAGAAGGGAGCACATGATGCCAGGGGAGTATCCAGACAATTCTGCCTTAACCGTTCGGCAAGAAATGCTACGTTCTCTAATAGAAATTTTGGACAAACTATCAGTTAAAATTTCAAGGCGTTTCTCTACATTAAAAAGAGTTAGAAAAACGCTGTGGGTTCCTCTATAAATTTGAGGCGTACGTAAATGATGGGGATATACATTTTAAGAAACAGCTTTCCCAAATCAAAATTAAGTGCACAGTGCTTGCAAAACTGTATCCACATGACCTAAACAGTGAAGAATTGTTCAGTGACTTAAAAGACGTCATACTTTTATTAAAAACGGCAAAGGTTAAAGGAGAACAAATGGACTTTACACTCAGGGACTGCTACAGTACATTTCTTCAATGGGATTAGAAGCCTACAAAACACTAGCGATAGATTTAAAAAATTTTCATACTTTACCAGTGATTGTGCCTTCTTGTGAAAGATCGTTTAGTAAACTTAAAAATCATACCTACGATTAACAATATCTCAAGACAGGGATCAAATCTACGGATACTCTTAGTTGAAAACGACATTGCTCCGTCTTTAGGTTATACTGATTTAACAACAGACTTTACAGCAATTAAGACCTGGAAAGTTACGTTTTAAAATGTCTCGTTTTAAATATTTATTAAATATTACAAATAAATATTAAGTCTTTATTGATAGAAGACGGAACCATAAACCTGTAATGGTAAGTGATTTATTTGATTACTTTTAATGTAGTTCTTTGTTTAACTTTATGTTGCTTTAGGATATTGTTTTGAAGATGCGATTTATACCTATAAGGAATTTGTATGTTCATTAGAACATTTTTATGTTATAAATTTGTTATATTACTACATTTTTTATAGTCTAAATAATAAATGTTAGAAACTGAATACCGGTAATATTATAATATGTAATTTCTTAATTTTGACTTAACAAATATTCTTAAGACGTTTGCTGGACGGGTTTTCATACAAAAATCTACATATTTGCATTTATTAAGTACTTTGTTCAGTGGATGGGCCTTCATTTTTGTTCTTTTGTCCCCTATTAATTATGAAGGCAAGACGGCCGACGATCCCCTTGCTCCGGGCGTCAAAAAGCCTAGCTACGCCACTGGTGTCGCATTATAAGTAAAGTGCGACGTGCTGGCCGCTCGTTTAATTGGTGGTCTATGCAAATTGTCATGTGACTTCTAAATGAAGTATGGCAAAAAATGTATACAGCTAACCTCTGTCTGTGTAACTCCCTCATTTTCTTACTCTCACCCCTCGCCATCACTCTCTCTCTCTCTCTCTCTCTCTCTCTCTCTCTCTCTCTCTCTCTCTCTCTCTCTCTCTCTCTCTCCCTCTCTCCTTATTCGTTTTATTTTTGTCATTTTTGTTAAAGATGAGCCAAGGAGCTTATGTGCAATTACACCTGCCGGACACCCCTACGGGTGCCTCTGAAACAATAAAATTTCTCAAGTGTTTATGAAGTATGAAGGACACTGGAACATGGTAAACGCACAGTAATGTTTATTTTGATGAGTCAAAATAAACAAGAAATGTTATTAAATTTCTGGCGGGAATGAAAGATGCATTTTGTAACCTAGCGTTACGTCACACACGTCAGTCTTTTCTACAAACATTGTGCACAGTTTAGTCTGAGCTGTTGTATCGCGAACTCATAAATGGTTAATACATGTCAGTCACTGCTGTGTAGCGTGATAATGTGTTGTGTCTATTCAGCGTAACACCACAGGTCACCAGCACAGAGATTTGTCATTCATCAGATTCCCGCCAACAGAGTATTCAAGGTCAAATGACATTCCTAATTTTTAATAGCTCAGCAGCGTTTGTTTACTACTGTTTTGGCTGACACATATAAACAGATCTATGTCTGAACTAATGCAACCTCTTATTTATATGTACATCTGTCTGTTTTTACGTTTCCACCAAACGTGTTGGTAGGCTGATGTGTTCGTACTCCTTAAGAAAATAATATTAAAATAATATGAATATTTTATAGTAAAAACATAACAACAATAGTAATAACAATAAAAATTTGTAGGCTTAAGCATTCATAACATAAAGCAGTTTTTTAACGTTCCATTCTCCCCCTCCAACCTAAGACACGCACGCGCGCGCGTGAACGCGCACATACACACACAAATAAAATACGTATTAGACTACATTATTGTGTGGTTAGTACTCCAGATAGGTGAAATAATTGTGCCTACAACTTGGGGCAATAACTGAAGCATACAACTTGGGGCACATGCACATATACTACATATACGAAGATTTAATTTTGGATATGAGGCCATCTCAGATTTTGCCTATTGCAGTAATGGCGGACATTCAAAATGGCGGGTTCTGAATATTTTTTATGTGCTCCTTTTAAATGTTATTTGATGATGTTAAATGACAGCTATTAAAGCAATGGCGAGTAATTGTTGTTTTGTGCATGTAGTTTGCTATTTTTAATAATATATACCATATTTTATTTATATTCTGTTTATAACAAATGTTGATGGATTATTTAATGGAAATACTAATACTGCATTGTCTGTATTGTATAGAATTCTGATAGATAAACACATAATAGATTAGATATAATAGATAATGATTAGATTCAAAATCTGATATCACTCAGTACAAAGAGCACCACAAGCACAAAAGCGGTACACTGTAGGGTAGCCTTCCATTGACACTGTCGTGTGCAGCCTTTCTTGCAGCCACATTGTATGAGTTCCCTGCATGCTTGCGAAGCCTCTGGTAGGGTTGTCGAAGATATTTCCCATCCACCTTCAACCTTCTTCTTCCAACCCCAATCACCTGGTGACGGGAGCACTGGAGTTGCGACCATCATTTGAGCCCAGCAGTAACCAGCCTGGTAGACAGCTCTCTTTGTATGCTGAATGAGAGCATCTTGTGAAGGAGGTAGATTGTCAATTGCTCTACCTTTCTGAGTAAACAGGTGTTTTCTTGCATCATTAACACATTTGTCGCTGCTAGTACGGTCATATAGCAAAACTATAAATCTCTCCAATGGTTTCAGCATATCTTGTACAGTTTGCTGAGTAGGTCTGTCAGCCAATGCACAAAAAGTAGCGCTGATATCTTGATATGCATTCCAGGTGTTCCATGCGGTCCTTTTGCCTCTTCCTCCAAAGAAGGATACAGTGTCACACCCAGTTATTGTGTGAAACAATGGTAAGGCAGTACAACGATCACGACCCAAAGATCTTGCTAAGTCATGCGCGGCGAAGATCCGGTAGTTCTTTCCCACTCCAAAAGCAACCCACAGTTCCTCAATGTTTAGACGTTGTGCTGATAAGATGGCAAGAACTAAAACATCGGTGTCCACAGTGCGTATTTCGGCTTTGGTATATCCTTGCTGCACAGCATCACATAAATGAAGTAGGAGTCGAGTGTCAGCTTCTTCATGTGTGCATGGAGCCGGTTCTAAGACATCTTGACGATTTATAGTAAGAACATCGCTACCAATTGTGGTAATCACCTGCTTGTCCGTGGAAATAGCTGCTAATGTTGTAGCCAAGAAAGAGAACAATTCAGTCTTATTTTCATCAACCCGGAGAAACTCCTCCCAGTTTTTAGGAAGTGAACTTCTTGGTTCAACACGCTTTCGAACACCTTTTCCCCTTTTGCTGTGTGTGTCACTCTTTAAGCTGTCAGGCATGTACACGTCCCAGATGATATCTATCCTTCTTACATGTTGAAGCTGAGCTTTGATGTAGGGTATGAATACAGTATTGGCATAATCTTCAAATGTTTTTGCCAATCCTGGTCGCAGCATGTTGACAATTGTAGCACCGTCAATGATTGTAATTTCTGCTGTTGGTTTGGTAGTGCTAGTAGGTGCGAGTCCTTCAAGACAAGTCAATAAATCTGACTTTGTTCCGGTTCTTAGACTCCCCAACTTTGACAGTGCTGGAGGATAAGCTTGGTTCTCGTGTCTAAAGAACTCATCCAAATCTCCATTACGTATCTGTGATGCAATGTACAATCTAGAGAACAACGAGCAGTCATTCTTTAGTGATGTCAACTGTAACTGTTTATTAGACTTTTCACGAACTGGAGGACGGCTGAAGAGGTGTAGGTTATTCCGCTTAATAGGATCTGATATACGTTTAGTTTTATTAATAAGCCTCTCGCTGACATATAACTCACACTGTTCAATTCCAATTTTTTCAATATTTAACAATGTGTCTGAAACTGCCGTATTTACAATATTTCTGCTGTCAAGTACCAGAAGATCAGAGCTGTTTTCACTGAATGGGTTTCCCAGATCTTGCATTACATGAGTCAGAGACTTGACATCTTTTGCAAATGCCATCTGTGAACGCTTGTTAGCTTCGTGGTGACGCTCATCTTTTTCCCATCTCTCTGTCTTGGTAGAATTAAATTCTTCAAACTAAGCGGCCCATCTCAGGTCCAGACACCATCCAACGAAGCAGAGCTTTTGAGTTTTCTGTTAGGCCTACAGCTCCTCCATCACCTTTGACTGATGCGTTATTTTGTTCATGGGCCTGATCAATAGCAATAGCAGAGAATGCCCTACTTGATTTTTTGATGACAAACTTTCCTTTCATGAATTCTTCATAGGTGGCACGGTGATTCTGTTTAAGTGAAATCATGTCATGTAAGTGGACAGGAATCCATCTCGCATAGTGAGTATGGTGAAGAGAAAAGAACCAGGGAACAATACTGGATAGCGCCTTTACATAGAGCTGAAAATCTCCTTCTCGTATTGCTCTAACAAAAGTCAACAAAAGGAGTTCTAGTTTTAGAACGATAAACCAGAATCTAAATTTGGGACATACATCAACTCTTTCTTTACACCACTCTTCAAATGACTTAACTTGACTGCTATGCTCTATGTGTTGGCTGTAGTCAATGTAAGCCTGCTGCATAAGTAAATATAGGCTACTGGCTGTGATTTGATGAGCCCTGCGGGTACGAGTTACATGGGAACCCTTTACAAATGAATCCTCTTTTCCAGCTGTTGTAATATCAGCCTGAACAAGTGCTTCAGTCCATCCACTTTCATCTAAGAGATTTCCAAGAACCTTGAGAACTGCCATCTTGATATGAAGCCCACCAAACAGTATAACAAATTGACCTTCACCATGAGTTGTTGGCCAGTTCCACTGGATTTGTTTTGCCAATGCGTAGAGTGGTTGGTCAAATGCAATGATAGGAATCTGCCCCGGATTAAGCCAACAAATTGCTGTCTTAACAATATCCACTGAATGGCGAATCATGGCCACTGATGTAGCATGGTCTGGAAATACAGGAAGCAACGAAGAAATTGTTAAATCACATTCTTTAGGTTTATTGACTTGTTGACTAGCGTTGTATGCTGCCCAGGTGATTATTTCATCCCCTTGTAGGTTGTCAGCAGCCAAAACAGTTTTTACGTGTTCAGCCAGGTGTATTCTTTAACCATATCTTTCGACGACAGTTGGTAGTCAACAAAGTTTTCTTGTACTGTTGGCAAAGGACAGTCAGTTCTAATAAGAGGAACAGGGGTAACACTTGTGTAGCTTTCAGGAAGATGTTTGGTTGCCTTCACGACAAAAGGACTTGAAGTCCTAGTTCGATCAGTCCCTCTGGAATTACCATCTGGATGTTGAAATAGGGATATTCCTGTACCATGGAAAGAATCATGAGCTGTAGTAGAACTTGGATTGTGGTCAATATTATCAACCGCACTAGTTGTGAAAAGCCCTCCTTTTAACTGAAGAGGAACGACAGCATTTTCCATGTGATACAGATAACATATTTGATTTCCAAGTTCTGATGAAATGTCTAGCACTCGGTCATATGATATGCTTAATCCGAGCTCGTGAAGGTCTTCAACTAGTTCACGCTTGCGAGTTTTTGTATGAATTAAAATATCTAAGTATATAGGCAAAGGTGTTTCCCTTCCTCGATTGTGCTTGTAGATTGTTCCAGAATGACACTCCCGACGTCTCACCAAACTGTTATACATTAGTAACTGTGCAACAGTAAGGATAGGTTGTGGTATTGTTGAAATACTTGACTGTGCTTTAATATTTGGACCATTTGTAACCATAGCAACCAGTGCTAACAGAGATGCTGGTACGGAGTCTTCCTGACAGGTTTTTTCAAATGATCCATTGAAGGGGTTTTTCATTTTAAAGATGTCTCTTCTAACTATATTTGCTGCTTTAGCAAGATGAATAGCGTCACTATCTGCATCGTATTCACAAGCTTTCTTCAGAGCTAATCCAACATCATTATTAAATATTAACATCACATCTCGACCTTGCTTATGTGCTTCCATGTCAGGAAAGTATGCAAGTACTCTGTTTTTTAGTTTTGTGGAGTGTGATGACATGCACACATATTTATAGCATCAGTTCATGTAAAATCACATATAATACACTATTAACATTATCAAATAACAATAAAAAAGGAGCACATAAAATATATTCAGAGGCCGCCATTTTGAATGTCCGCCATTACTGTAATAGGGGAAATCTGCGATGGCCTCATATCCAAAATTAAACCTTTATATATTTAGTATATGTGCCCCAATTTGAATGCTTCTATCATTAAAGGCACAATTCTTACAATTATTTCACCTATCTGCAGTACTAGGTGTCCAATGATCAATCACCTATCGCGGTGGTCCTCAAGGCCCCTTTCAGTTTCGAGTCTATACTACCTCTCCAGCTACTTCTTGGCCAGCCTGGTTCCTTCTTCCCTTGTGTTTCCACTTTAACACGTGTTTTTGGAATCTCTGCCCACTCACTGTATATGTCCAAAGTAGATTAGCTGTTTGTTATCTGATCTCTCTACAGTCGTTACTTTGTCTTATATTCCTTTATTTTGTAACGTTGCATCGTTGTTGGCTTTTTCATTCTGCGGATAAACGAAATTCTTTACTTGCATCTGGAAGTACTATGTCATCATGATATTATAGATTGCAAACCTTCTTACTTAACATTGCGATACCTCCTTCCCATTCATCCGTGGCTCCTGTCTATTTAAACCCTTAGAATTTAAATCGTATAAGATTGAGAATGCATCCTTGTCATACCCCTTCTTTACGATGAGAAATTCCGTGAGCTGGGAGTTAACCCTGATTTACCTTCCCTGATGTGATGATAGTGATACTGATTTCTTGTAACCCTTCCATGTTTACGTAAAGTGATTATGTGTTACGGTGTCCTAATGTTGGCTACAATTATCCACATTTTCTAACTTCTAAAATAATCTAAGTTTTATTGTATTTTGAAAAATAATGTGTGATTACCTACATTTTTTTTAAATCTTGCTAGTATTCAATAATATGGCAAAACGTTTGCTAGCTTACGTTGTATTTGGGGTAATAGGTATACTTTAATTGTTATAGAATTCTTGTAACTAAACTTTAATAGTAGGCGAAAAATAAGATTATTCTGTCACAGTGATCTTTAAGTACTTTTATGTATTGGGAGGGACATATACTGAACTTCTTCAATCATCTAGCCTGTTTCAGAATTTCACTGTTTGTATCAAAATTGTCAACACCACTTAGATTTCCATTTCACCGAGACATAATCATTTCTATTACTATGCAGTCTTTCTCAACAGCTTTCTTTTGTTTATTTTTTTCTAACGTGGTTATTAATATTGCATGGTAATGTTGACTTCCAGGTCAAACGCAAAGTTGCCTGTATTCTCTCTGTATACATTTATCTTTGAATAGGTTTTTATGCAGTAGCTTCTCCGTCGTTCATTTATATTGGCATCGTATGTTCTTTAATTTGTTACAAATTTTCTTGTACTGTTTTAAATTTGAAGACATTATAATTGATATTTGTTTCTATCTGTTTTTAATCTTTCTAGATTTTATTTATGTATTTATTCGTGTCGTACCTACATTGCTGTATTCTGGCTTTGCTTACTTGAGGATACTTCTCTTAATTGTGTAGTCCCGTTTGCTGTTTGTATGTGTTAAACGTATCTTTATTTATCCATTTTTAACTATTTTTACTGAAATTACAGGTTTGTGGTTACTCTAGAAGTTTCTTCTTATAATATAATTTTTACTTTTAGCTAGGCGCTATCTGCATGCCTCATAGGTTCATTGCCGACCAACAATTTTCCTCTTCACTCTTATATCCGCATTTTGCTAATATGACATGTCTATTTTTAAACACCATCATGTTTGTTGACTTTCTTTTGATGTACGCCCTTCCAGGTTTAGTTCTACTTTAGGTGCAAGAATCTGATTACTGTGAAAATCTTTCTCTGGGGAGCTCGTAGAGTCTTTAATTGTTTGGAAAGGTAAAGGTCGTAGACTCCACCTAGCGATAATTAAGATGTAGTCTACTTGATTGCGAAAGCTATCAGTAGGGGAACGTCATGAACATATTATCTTACGTAATGATGACTTCTGGCTTACAAGTAATAAAGATTGTTATCAGAACTGAAGTAAATTTATTGTTCACCTATTCACTTCGTGACCTTAATCCATTTTTCCATTATTCTGATTCTCTAGCCATTCTTTTATTTTTTTTTATTTAAGTCTGTAAGTATAGTTACTCTTTGCGTTAACAGTTTTTTTACTGTCTCTTTCCAGTATTGCATAAAATTCTTCTTAATGTGTGTCATCAAACTACGAAAATGAGTCGTTTACTTGCTCTGTATGTATTCATGTTAAAGAGTTGAGAGGGCGTAGTTCAATAACTACTGAACTCCCGCTGCTAACTTAATACCGCGTTACTTACGCTTTTATTTTCCATGATAGCTACACCAGTTCTTGAGCATTTTAAATCTTATAAATAAGCATTATTATCTATAGAATCGTTGTATAGACGAGACTAACACACGTGAACATTGGTTTGCAAGGGGGTACGGCATGGGAATCCTCGGTACTTCTTAAAATAAAATTAGGGAGTGGCATATCTACGGGCAATGTCAAGGGATCAATTCCCTCTCCAAAGCTAGTAATTAGTTTTTCACTCAACACAGGCCAATATCTGAGCCTGCTGCATGTATCAAACTGCAACTGTCATACCGCTCAGAAATAGCTGTTGAAATAAAGGAATTAACAATATTTTGTAAATTTGTGAAAGTAAATCAAAGTTTCATTAATAATGACTATAAATTAAAATGTAGTAATTAACGTTGAATTCAAAAAACATATTACTGAATAGCTTCACGTAGCGGATTGTGTTAAAAAAACGGGGACACGAATCTTCTAGATATGGTGTCGATTAGAGGACTTGAACCACAAAAAGTATAACTAGTCTAAAATTTCCTAACTAAAGAGGACTCTCTGGGGTAACACGTTTTGTACTGAAGAATCCACTCTTTCATTTTTATTGTTGCCTAATACAAGACCTCACTTATAATTAAAAAAAATTGTTAGTTTTATTGTGTTTGATGCAGTTTCGTGTGTTATTCCCTGATGGTAAATAATATACTACCTTCTCCCATGTATGTTTGTATCTTCGAATCGGTCCTCCTTCTTTATCTTTGCTTTATATCTCATCTACCTTCAACATTTGTTTTAGCTTTTGCCTGCTCGTTTTACATCTCGTCACGCCCATAATTTTGTATTGTCTTGAATTTTTCTTTCTGTTTTGTTAATTTACTTTCAATTATATAAAACTATTATTTATAGGAAAACAAATATTTAAAAATTTCATAGAAACAACAGTGTTTTTTAGACACATTAAAATACACATATCTTTTTCATCATATCTTTGTTTACAAATTTCCATGGCAACTAAATGTGCAATGTCATTATAGGCTAATTGAGATTTTTAAAAATACGAATTACGGTTTGCGAACACAATGAGAAAAAAATTATAAACAATGTGAGTGAAATATAGGTTTTCTGTTAGAGCATTCCATTACAAATTTATTCTAATTTCCTTACTTAATAAATACGCAAAATTAAAATTTGTTGGAAAGCACTTTTGACGTTTTCCCTCCGGTTACATCTTGCTTGCGACTGTTTGATAACTAATATGTCTCCTGAATATGTTACTTGCATATCGCACGGCAATGCGATAGTGGGGTTGCCACCTTTGGGCTTAACGTCCAGTCCGATTTCTGTAGGTTGTCTCCCATAAACTGACTATCTTATCATACTAAGGAGACCAAATTTCCCTGTACACAATAGTACAACCCATTAAATCCAACTTAATTTGCGCCTGTAATATTCCAAATATAAAACAGTCCAGAATCATTTCCCTTACGCCTCAACTTGGTACTGTTGGCTACTACTGATCTCCAAAGAATACTTATCGACTTTCCGGTCTAAATCTATACTGTTCAACATCAAAAGGGTAACCTCTTATAAGATATTGCACTTTACCCCGCAGAACCGTCTTGGCTTGAGAGAGGTGAAGGCTTCTTTGAAAGCTAGCATTACTTCATCCAACACTAAGAATATGAGGACCAGTGCCTAGTTAACCCGGTACAACGAGTACCCAACCCATTTTTTTAATCAACGAGTAAAGAAACACGCTTGAAGTTCTTCATTGTCTATGGGTTTAAGAATTCCGACTTCTAAGGACGAAATCGCAGAGCAGTCGTCTTCACGAGGTCTCGGAAGCGTAATATGATATACTCTTCACAAATACTGATCCCAAAATAAATCTCGATGTACGGAAGAAACTGAATGTTATGTGAATATTTGATAGGACTGCCCCATTATAGGCTAAAATGTTTGGAAATTTTAACTGAAACGATGACTAAAGCATTCTCAAACACCTATTGAACTATAAGCCGAAATCGACGGAGAGGTATGGGGCGTCCCAAGAAGCATTAGAATGACCATTTCTAGTCTATCTGCTTAGGCCCGGAACAAACCACTTTTGTATAACCCTTGCTGATGATGATGATGAGTAGTAGGCTACTTTTGACGTTTTCATTTATTTGCTTTTCCTCAAATTTATGGAGTGGTAAATGAGTTTAGTGAAGATATCCAATATGGTTCTTATTAATATACCGTATTAATAAAAAACAGTTACTGAAATGTTGTCCTTGATTTGATGAATTATTAGAAAGCTAAATTAAGTGTAGAGAGAACATTTCAATTTAGATCATTACAAGCAGAGTACATAATTATATCAATTTTAAACAAAAATATTTATTTTGAGAAAGGAATCAATGATAAACTTTGTGATTAAAAAGAATTATAAACGAAAAATTTTTAAATTCAAAATTCTAATAAAATGAAGTATCCAAAAGTTCAAAATAAAGGTAGCTAATTAAACGTTTAACTGATTGAATAAGTCAGCATTTTTTAACTATTTGAGAATTATAAAATGTTAATAATTACGATAATTTGGTTAATCAGTAGCGTAAATCTTTTGAAATTTAAAAATCTTATGGGCACATTCAAGTTAGAATTTTAAAGCCTAAGAGTGGTGTTACAGGTAATAATAAGAAAACAACAGGGTAAAAACCTTTTTCAATTATAAAATCATAAGGCTGAAAAAATAAGTTATGCACATACAAATGTCTTGATAGTGATCTGCATCAAAGTAGAGCATCAGTATCATAATAAATTGGGATCGAGAGTCATTCGGATACAAGAATAATTGGATGTCCAAACGGACATAAAATTTGTAATAAAATATATTAAAAACTGAGGTTGGCTTCATACACTGTTCAGATATATCCTTCAGTAGTGTCAATACTGTCAAATACTGATTTACGGTTTCTTTAATATACGTTTTCAGTACACTTATCACACTCTACACAAAAAGTACAAGTCGTAATAAAATGCTCAGTGTAAAAACGGAATGTTTTAAAAATGTATTTATAACTTTTAATGTTGGAACATAACAAGCACAGTAACAAATTGTTACAAAATACTGTATAAAGTTATAATAAGCTAACAGTTCTGGTATTTATTTGGTGCTAATTCTGTGCATGCTACATATTTTGTAATAAAACATTTTGGACATATATTATTAGAGGGAACAGCTACGTAATTAGATCTACACAAAATTACAATCTAATCCCAAACAAAGACATAATTATCAATTGCAGTACTTTCATTGCCAAATCGGTATGTAAAAAAGATCGTTGTGTATGTGTCAACAGTTAAAAATCTAATACACCCTCGATCAAAAGGATGGGAGTCGTCATCAGTGGTTATTAATTTATATGTGTAGTTCGTTTTTATCATGTTTCTGTAGATTAATAAACAACGACTATACCGGCAGCAAAATGACGACGACACGATAGGCCGATTCACTTCAAGCTGCGTTTCATGAACACTAATTGTGACTACATAGCGTCAACGTGCACTCAATATGGTAATCTAATCTTACTAAGGTCTAATCTGATTGGTGCACAGATATAGTGTTGGAAAGTGCTGCGTAATTAAATACAAGTTATTACATGAAAGGCTTTTGATTGTCATGGTTCTGCTCAAACGAGTACTACAGCCACATCTAGTGAATGCACAGTATTGATTTTACTTCCATGTTCCTTAAGGAAATGGAAGTATGATGATGGCAAAAAAAATCGTGTTCGAGATTATTGCAGATTCTGATTGTACTACACTCAAAACATGAAAAAAAGTCATTTTTCGAAAAGTGTGTGTGTGTGTGTGTGTGTGTGTGTGTGTAGATTTTTTCTATGGCAAACGATAACAGCCGCAAATTCAAACAATCAAATAATTTTTGCATACAGTCTTTATTTGTAGAGTACTCAAGACCTATTGTTTTTGGTGAAGATCAGTTAAGGGAAAGGGATAGTTTACCTGCAAAATTTTTTTTAAATCAAGGGTAATTTTTTTCTATGGCAAACGATAACAGCCGCAAATTCAAACAGAATCAAATAATCTTAGTACGTAGGCTTTCACGGCCGGTGTCATTATGATTATCTTCTAAAACTTCCGGGCTGAAAGGCCGTGGTCGAGTGTTTGAAATACTGCTAAACGTTTCGGCCGCACCACCGGTGGCCATCTTCAGTAGCGAAATAATCGTGTTCGAATAGATGATACGCCGAACACGTCTCCCAATGAACTGGGAACAAGAGTTCCTGTTCCCAGTTCATTGGGAGACGTGTTCGGCGTATCATCTATGTTCTTGTTCCCAGTTCATTGGGAGACGTGTTCGGCGTATCATCTATTCGAACACGATTATTTCGCTACTGAAGATGGCCGTTCTTGTTCCCAGTTCATTGGGAGACGTGTTCGGCGTATCATCTATTCGAACACGATTATTTCGCTACTGAAGATGGCCACCGGTGGTGCGGCCGAAACGTTTAGCAGTATTTCAAGCACTCGACCACGGCCTTTCAGCCCGGAAGTTTTAGAAGATAATCAGAATCAAATAATGTTTTGCATACAGCCCTTATTTGTAGAGTACGCAAGACCTTTTGTGTTTGGTGAAGATCGGTTAAGGGAAAGGGATAGTTTACCTGCAACGTTTTATGTTGTAACAAGGGTATTTTTTATGACGAATGATAACTACCGTAAATTCAATCAGAATCAAATAATGTTTTGCACACCTTCCTGAACTATAGATATCTCAATGTCTGTTGATTTTTGTGAAGATCGGTTAAGGGAAAGGAGTAGTTTACCTGCAACATTTTATGTTTTAACAACGGTAATTTTTTCTATGACGAACGATAACTGCCGCACATTCAAACAGAATCAAATATTTTTTTGCATACGTTCATCAATTATAAAAGACTGATTTTCGTGAAGATCGGTTAAGGAAAAGGGGTAGTTTACCTGTCACAATTTTATGTTTTAACAAGAGTAATTGTTTCTATGACGAACGATAACTGCCGCATATTTAAACAGAATCAAATAATTTTGTGCATACCTTCCTCAATTGTAGATAACTCTATGTCTGATGATTTTGTTGAAGATCAGTTATGGGAAAGGGGTTGTTTACCAGCAACATTTTATGTTGTAACAAGAGAACGTTTTCCATGAAGAACGAAAACTGCCGCAAATTCAAACAGAATCAAATGATTTTTTACATATGTGCCTAATTTGTAGAGGACTCATGGCCTATTGATTTTGGTGAATATCGGTAAAGGGAAAGGGGTAGTTTACCTGCCACTTTTAATATTTTAACAAGATTGTTTCTATGACGAACGATAACTGCTGCACATTGAAACAGAATCAAATAATGTTTTACATGCATCCCTAAATTATAGAGTACTCAAGGCCTGTTGATTTTTGTGAAGATCGGTTAAGGGGAAAGGGGTAGTTTACACGCAACATTTTATGTTGTAACAAGAGAAATTTTTTCATGACGAACGATAACTGCCGTAAATTCAAACAGAATCAAATAATATTTTACGTATGTCCCTGACTTGTAGAGGACTCAAGGCCTGTTGATTTTGGTGAAGATCGGTTAGGGGGAAAGGGTAGTTTACCTGAAACATTTTTTGTTGTAATAAGAGTAAAGTACTTAAGTTTGAAAAATAAAGTATCCTGATAAGATCTTAATAATCCACTGTAGAAACGTAGATGAAATATCTATAAATGATGAGGCTAGTTGAACGGGGTGGAGATAATTTTTTATATATGTACTACGTTATCGGCAACAAAGAAGTAGTTTGTTGTTAAAATTCCTTCCCGTCCTGTTTGGCCGTAGACCAAAGTTTTCTGCAAAACCAGACGTTTCGGCAGTGCCATCGACTACCATCATCAGTGAAAATAGAGTGCGATAACGTGAGGTAGTATGCGTTAGTGACCACAGTACTGTGGTTAAGGCTGAAGCAATAAGTGGAAAGAAGTAGTTTCTATGGAAACATTTCATTTCGTAAATGATTTTATACATAAAACTTAGAACATAGAAGTCATGTATGGTTCTCCATACTGATATTTTTGAGAACGTAAACAAATTGGCATTCATACACAGACTGTAATGCCCTTATTTTTCAAAAGAACAATATTGACAACTACTCGAACCGTTTTAAAAACTTCCTCGCGAGTGTTCTTTTTTTGAAGGAATTAAATACAAAATGTTAGCGAATGTTTTAACTTGATTATAGATAGTATGAACTGAATGACAAGGAACCTACAAATTGTATAAAACATTTTGATTATTTACTTACCATCTAGTAATACCAGGTCTAAAAAGCTTCATTATTTGTAGTAGGAATTATGTTCCTTCTTTAATAGTGACACACTGGACTGGATTACTAGTGATTTGACCTGAACTGTAAATTTTAAAATGTGAGTTGTCGTTATTTAAAGCGTATCAGAGAAGAACACATGACAGTAAATTCTTATGAATCAAAGGCACTTTCAATCTTAATTTAAATTAGAACTTTGTAGTTCATACTTAATACAAATACAAATACATTAAAAAAGTAATCGAATTTAAGTATCTTATTTTAACAGCTGAATAAAGTAAATACATTTCGTTTAACGCTACGGTATTCTATTCAATACGTTTCCCACAATAACCAAAGTCTAAAAAAGGTTGTATCTATAAAATATCCACGATTGGAATTTTCAACATCAGATTGTCGAAATCTCATGAGTTAATAATATGTGTGCATGCGTGCGGGTGCGAGTGTTTGTATTCGCGCGTTTATGCCACGTCATAAAATTAATAGCAAGAATACAATACTGTTTTAGTTGCTATGCTTAAAGCATTTTAAACTAATAAACACTAAATTATGAGAACATTACTTTTGTTCTTATAAAACTTACGTGAAAACTGAAATATTTCTAGAGTATGTGTGTAAATATCTAATAAAGTAGGAGTATTAATGTAAATACTTGTTAGACTGTTACGTATAATTTACGTATAGGTTTATCAGAAAATGTAAATAAATGATCTAAAATGGACATTATTATTTTAAAATTTCACTCGTTTCTACGAGAATATAAAGCATGGCTTCTTTCTTTCATCAACCTGTCTGGTGTTTATAATCACGTAACAGTTAGTTATGACTACTTATGCAAGATCGCACGCTGAGAGAATACGAGTTTGTTTATTTGAACAGGATTGCGTATTATGTCTTCAACTGCCTCGTGTGCGTATACACAAGACAGCTGATGTCTGTTATTAGCTAGTTCTCCTTGATAGTACCACAGCTGACAACAATTTATTGCTGCATACCTTCATAAAACAATTTTGTTAGTCATCAATACGAAAACTTTTACACATGACAATTGTAGTAAGCAATTGTTACTTTCCGGACAAAAATCTCGTAACAAATAGAATTTACGTAAGAATGTATGCAACTATTTCTTCAGGTTACAAATAAAACTTTTCTGTGAGAGGTTACTGTCTATTATGAAGCCAAGATATTTCATTTGTTTAGTTTGTTCAGTCACCAAGCAGCTATACATGTTTGACATGATGATTCATAAAAAACATTATGAAAATTCAACCTTGTCTCTCAAAAAGAAAATCATATATTTTTTCACGTAAAACCATACTGTATTTTACTAAATCAATACTGTAATAAATCTAATTCGACAATCATTTAAATGGGAAATAAACAAATACATACAATAGTTATTTATTTTTAATTTACTGTTTTAATAAACGTCATGCCATGGCTGACACCTCTCTGAAGAGTGCTCAGCGGGGAAAAGTTGGGACAGGACTACTTGCCCAAACTTACAGTCTAGTATAAACGGAGTTTCATACATCTGTCGGAATAAATTACGATAATAGCTCGCGCAAGCACGTAGTGAACACTTGGACTATCTCTCGCGGTAGAAACTACGGCTTAGTGCAAACGCCTACTGGATACTGCTTGCGTATTTCCGTCGAAATTTTCTCGCAGTGTAAACGTAGCAGAGTCGCATATTCATTCACTAGCCTCTCCCCCTCCTCAGGCGTAACGCTTCTCGGTAGGAACGCTAATGCACGTACTACGCGTTCTATTTTCTCTATCTCTCTGCCTGCTCTCTCTCTCTCTCTCTCTCTCTCTCTCTCACTCTCTCTCTCTTTCTCTCCCCCGTCTCACTCTAATAGAAATTAAATTGCAAATGACAATCAAATTTTTAATATTTTTACCCTGTCACCAACCCCTCTCACTCACTCTTTCCCACACCATGTATCCTTTTGTTTTACCTCTCTCTAACCCTTCGACAGAAAGGTATAACTTTCTAATATAAGTGTTATTCTCTCTCTCTCTCTCTCTCTCTCTCTCTCTCTCTCTCTCTCTCTCTCTCTCTCTCTCTCTCTCTCTCTCTCTCTCTCTCTCTCTCTCTCTCTCTCACACACACACACACACACACACACACACACACACACACACAAAACACACAGTTTCTCTTTCTTCACACAAAAATTAAACTGTTGTGATGAATCAAATTTTTAACGTTTTTGTCCTGAACACTTTTTCTCTGTTGATTCAAAACTTAAACTATTGTAAAGCACATATCAAACGGTTTATAAAGAGAATAAAATCAAAAGTGCGGTAGGTAGGAGAAAGTAAAATGAGGTTAAGTGGGAAAATGAACTGATAAGTGAACATGAGAATATCAGAAAAACGGAGCGAATCATTAAAAAAGGACATAATCTTTGATCCACTTAGCACAGTCTGAAACAGGCTTGGATTGCGTTTGTCATTTGACCTGTGCGTTTATGCTATGACAGTGTTGCCAAATCTACGGATTCCATAATGATTGCAAACTAAATGAAAAAAAGGTGCGCAGAGTGTATACAGACGATGGTAGTACTACGTGGTGGACAAACCATGAACTACATATTGAATATCAATTTTCAAAAGTCTGTCAATTTGGCACCCGCAGATAAAACTTTAAGAATTCGTGGTGCCAAAATAATGAGTTGAAAGTTAAAAAAATTAAGATGTTTCATTAACAATGTGCTCATAAAGGATTTTTGTGGAACTTATAAACTTTTATTCCACAGAACACATTTTCTATAAGGGATTACATTTTAGCGTCCGATATACGGACGTCAAAATCTAACAGACGCCACTACGATGATAAAATTTGTTAAGACGGACGCACAAATGTTCATAAAACATATATATATATATATATTGTAGCATGACAGATTATCCACATTATAATGAATGAAAAATGATCATAAATAAATATAAAATAAAATGAAATCAAGGAAAAATCCAAATAAAAACAAATAAGTACCACAGAAAATGCAATCATAATTTGAAGAAATAAAAATAAATTAAAAACAACTAAGCAACACCTATGAGTAGTGAAAAATAAACCAAAAAACTAAAAGTAAGTAAGGAAATACCCAGGTAGGATAGGAGTAAGTAACTAAAAACCTAGAACAAACCGACATACCTAATAAAACTATTTTTATAGAAGAAACAAAGTAGGAGAATAAGTTAAAGTAAGGAAAAAACCAGAACAAACCGACACCCCAAATATAAGGACTAATTTTGAAGAAACAAGATAGGATAGTAGTAAGTAAGGCAAAACCTAGAACAAACCAACACCCCAAATATAAGGACCAATTTTGAAGAAACAAGATAGGATAGTAATAAGTAAGGCAATACCCAGAACAAACCAACATCATTAATAAAAGGACTGAAATGGAAGAAACCACATGGAAGAACAAGATAAAGTAGGGAAATACCCAAAATAAACCTAGTAATAAAGGAATAAAACCCCTAAAGAAATATACCTAATGAAAGTATAACACCCAAAATAGAAAATAATGTGAAGTAGATATAGACAAAAGTGTTTTAGAGGTATAAGTAAAAGTGCACCCACGAAAGTTATTTTATAATGGAAAAAACAAACATTCATAATCCTCTATAAACAAGATTCTTGATCTTGGAATACTATAAAACTTATTTAGAGATAAGATCCAAGAATAACAGGGGACCAGTGAAAGTTATCTTATTATAATAAACAAACTTCAAGTTTCAGTGTTTTAAATGCTTAAACTAAGTAAATTTGTGCCTTTACACAACTTTAAAATTTGTGTACCAAGTACAGAAATAATATTTTGTAGAATATTATGATAAAAATAGACTACAAATGTTTTAAGAAAGTGCCACTCTTTATCTAACTACATTTTATAAAATGAAACAGATAGAATAAGAGCAGGTAATAAATAAGTGGAGTGACAAGGGGTACATCCCCAATATAAAATAAAAACAGCTAAGACTGCACAAAATTAAATTTAAGAAATAAGTTAAAAAAAAGAAAGGACATATGTGTTTTGTTTATGTTAAGTTCAATGAACTCAAGGCTGAAATGTCTGAGTTTGAATACTATTTTTTGTTATAAAATATTTGTTAGGAGTTAATACTTGTTATCAATGCTAAATGTTCATGCAGTTAAGTAAGGTAATTTTCATTAATATTGTATTAGAATAGAAGGTCAGAAGGGGTATAAGCAAGCTGTATTATCCCAAAACTTTGTATGTAAAAACAGATAAAATCTAGGCCAAATGGTAAAAAACAACAACATTATACTTCGTATTGTTTAAATTAGCAGCCATCCTTACTATTTCTTTTGTGAATTTGCTAACTGCTATAATTTTTATTGTTCGACTAAGCTTTTCGTCATCACTGACATCACCAGGTCTTAAACAACCTAAACAACAACCTATCTTTAGAAAGATATTAGAAAAAGGTATGAAAGATTATTGGAAAAAATGCAAATGTAATAACAGAAAAATCCAAGGGGGGAGTCCCAAATTAAAGAATAATATTTAAAAAGGGTAACTAATTAATAAGATTACAAGGAATTAATGGAAAATAAACATGTTATTTCAATCTGAGATTTTGTACAATCATAATTATAACATAATACAAATGGCAAACCTTTTAAGAGGGACAGGAAGTAAAATTTTAAGGCCTACAGTTAGAAATATAGTAAATATGGCATTTTTAGATAATAAACTTTGTAAAAATATCTTATTTGGTATCAAATCAAGCATAATGAACTAAAGAAAGAGATTATGTATTTAATATTTAATAAAGTTAAATAATAATAAAAATGTATTCAGTAATGTAATGTAAAAATCAGTTATGTAGCGGAAATGCTAAAAATTTAAAACAATGTATTTTTAATATTAACTTGGCTAAGACGTTTCGGATGAAGAAGGAAGTAAAAAACAGTTGATTATTAGACTTTGTTGAGTACACATAAGACGAGCTCCAGCTCAATATTCATGTATATCGAAGGAAGAAAAAGTGGCTTTCATCAACCTAGCCTATTCAAAGTAAAAAATCGCAAATTTTGGAAAACTTTAAATAACAAGTTAATTCAGTGCATTAGACCAGTACAACTATTAAATTACACTAATACGAAACAGAAAAAAGTGAATTAACTAATATAACACGTAAAAACAATAATCCCGAATATAAAGAAGAAACGTGCCATTTTCGACCTTACTGACTAAAGTGCATTAAAACATAATACAACAATAATGATATAATAATTAATATAATGATACAACACTAATCAACGGGGCGAATCACGGAACACTGAACCAGGACAACTACACTAACACCAGAAGGAATAATCACTACTGCTGAGACGAGGAAACCTGGAAAAACTACTTTTACTTGAAGAGAATTCTGTCTTGAAGTCGTCATTTAACATATGCAGTACTGAAGCAGCCATCTTTAATTTCCCACAATTCAAAGTACACAACAGCTCACTTCGTCTTCAACGACAAATGGTTCGAAATTTTACTTTAATAAACATTATATATATTGAATGAATCTTTGTATTTTTTAATTCTTAAGCTATTAATTGTAAGTGTTATACTTTCCTGAACTTGCCCTTTCTCTGACTATATAATATAACCGTTAAAAGAACCTGAAATTTAATATTAATACTTTATGTAAAAATAATCGATCGCCCTGAGATACGAGTCGATACCAACTGTTGAAAAATCGATTTAATATCGATCCATTCATAATTTGTTAAATAAAAACTGGATTTTCATAATTTTGACTTACATTTATTTCAAAAAATATAATTAGAAGAACACAAGATTGTATTTAAACCACTGACTACACGAGAAGCGGCAATTACCAAAGTGAAAGGAGAATACTCTCAGAAGAAGAAGAACCGCAAATCGATTAGTCCAGGAGACAATCTGTTTAACACAGAACTTAATTCTAGTTACCAAAAGGTGATATAATTGACAAAAACAGTAATAACAGAGTTAAAATTTTACACCAAACAATTACAAAAATTAATTACTAAATAATAAAAACAACAAAAACAATTATCAAAATATTTTCAAAAAACAAACAAATTTTATTATTTTGTTAACAAACGAACTTTTACATTTTGTTACAAAATATGTGATTTGATTTCACTGTATAGTACCACCCAACCCCAAATTGTCAATTTGTTTTTGTAATTGTGTGTGTTTGTGTTCATGTTCATGGAGTCTTGTCAATTTGTGAGTTTATTTTCATGTTCCTTTAACTTTTGTTCATGTGTTATATAATTTTCATCCAGTTTCATTTGACTCGAGTTCATTTATGTCTGAAATGTGTCTACAAGAATTTTATTTTCAGTTGTTGTTTTTTTCCACAACCCTCCATTTGTCTTCTTATGAATTCCACTTGTGTTCAGTCACGCTTTTCTACTTGTTTGTCGTGCTCATCTAGTTGTTTTTATCAACCCTTCTATGGCCTCCAAAACTACACTGTACAAAACGGACATTTTTAAAACTATACTGTGTACTGAATTACGAATATCTGAAGTTAATGAGTCCGCTATGTTTGTCAATTTGTATCATTGTGTGTGTGTGTGTGTGTGTGTGTGTGTGTGTGTGTGTGTGTGTGTGTGTGTGTGTGTGTGTGTGTGTGTGTGTGTGTGTGTGTGTGTGTGTGTGTTAAATCAAAACTTTTTATCATAATCAATTACTAGGGCAACAGTATGAAGAAATGTTTACAATTTTACTAGTGCATTTGCTATTGCAAATGGAACAATAATCACAGGAGGCAGAAGAAGCAGAGAAATGACAGGATGAGAAACAATGACTAGCAGAGAAATCATAAAAAGCATCCCTGCTTAGATATAATGACAAAAAGAAGAACGTAAGCAAGAAACAGAACACATAAAAGCACTGATATAGGAACAAAGGCATTTGCAAGATCATACTGCTGCAGAGTTGGGTTCTACAATGTGGAGGTGTGGGTGAATTACATGGTGATCTCAGTGGGCAAGAGGTAAGATCTGTAGTAGAGAAAGTGAACTGCAAATATAAAATAATAGAAGCTGAACAGTCAATGAAAAATCAACCCTGTGTTTCAAATCAAATTGCTCAACAGATTGTACCAAAAAAGGTAAAGTCCAAAAAATACAGAAAATTAGATAACAGAGAGAGTTACTTTGACTGCAGTCATGCCTATTCATATCAAGGCTCGACATTTGATGGAAGCACTACTGGACAACATATCTTCGGCAATTTAAAGTCGCAAGCACATATTATTGGTTTCACTTTTTCTTGCTTTCCAGTATCTGCCTTAGAGCTACTACGGAAAGTGTCACCTGACAGCCAGAACTCTTATGCAGAACAGTTTGAAGCAAGTATTGACTTGCTAGTTAGACTGGCCTATCATAGAGCACCAGAGAATTTTGAATGATATTGGTGATACAGATATTTACTGATGGTGTCAGAGATAGTGAACTACAACAACGGTTACGATACACCAGAATAGAGAGGATGCCCTTGTCTATGCTCCACAGTTTGAGGCTGCCGAGCCAGTGTCTGGTTGGGTGAATCATAAAGTGTGCACACTAACAGATTGTGATGACACAAATGATTAAGAGGAAGAATAAGAGACAGAGTCTTAAAAGTTCGGCACCACAGTATGAAGGTAGAAAGTATGGAAGACCAAAGCTTTTTAGATATGGGGAACTTTGGCATCTACAAAGAGATTGTCGGTCCATTGTTAAGCATTAGGGAAATGGGCAGTAGTCAGTACAACTAGTTGGAGGAATGAAGTACCTAGACAATACACAAGTTATACACTTTACAAAACAAGTGGGAGCTCAGTATATTGTCTGAAATAAAGTATGACAAATAAAATGGTGGCAATCAATTCATTTTGTTACAGAGCTTACAGGTGCTTAAAAGAGACAGAAAAAAAAATAGGGAGATATAAAAGATAAAGGGAATTGTAAAGAACAATAACTGTAACAACAACATAGTGGATAAAGTTATGGAAAGTATTAACATGCAAAAAGCTAAAAATGAACCAAAACAAAAGAATTATGCATGGTTACTGACATACATACGATCACATACCAAAAAAATTATACAATGTTTTAAAAAATACGAGTAGATATAGCAATTAAAAAACGTGAAACCTATTTGATAAGATAAGAAATAAACATAGAAAAAAATCCCAATCTTGAAGAGAAGCGCAGTTTATAAATTAAAATGTAAATAATGCAACAAAGTGTACCTAGGTGAGACAGGATGGAAATACGAATGCAAGTTATCTAACCACAAACGTGGAGAAGGTAATAGAACAACAAATTTGTTATATGCAATACATTTCATAGAAGAGAACCATAAGTTTGTTAATCCTTTAGAAGACTATCACATTTGGAAAGTAGTGAGTAACACAGTTAAAAGAAGGCTTAGAGAGGAGTTAGAAATATTGAAAGAAAGTGAGAAAGGGTTAGAAAATTTAATGAATACTAAAACTAAATTTAAAAATGAAGGAATATTTTATAATCAAGAAGTACTAGGTAGTGGGCAGATAGAGAACATTAAGAAAGAAATTAAATTGCATATATGGGATGTTTTTGAAATAAGGGTGAGTGACCGCTCACATACGCGATGATAGGAAGGGATTAAAAGGGTGTTTAGCAAAGTTGATTCTGAAACTGTGCTGAAAAGGAACTTGCAGTTAAAAGAGTGAATGAGAAAGGTTTTAAAATGTTAGGTATTAAAAACAATATACACAAATAACACACACACAACACACAGAATGTACTTGAAAGAAATGTAAAAGTACTGACATGGTTGACTGAACTCGCTAGTTAATAATAGCCAGAAAGCACATTTAACTTATAGCTTGTTTATGAAAATGTGTATGCTAGTGGTAGGGCAAGTGGGGGTATAAAGAAGTTGTCTAGTCCTATTATTGTTATTTCCGATCTGACGATGAGCTGTGAAGCTTGAAAGCCCTAATCGGAATAATTTTTCTATGCAACAGTGTTAATTCTGTTTGAAAAAATAGGGTAATTGGGATTTTCTGCTAATCGAAAATGATGTAATATAAAAGTTCATTCAGTAATAAATGTACTTTGTTCAAAGTAGTGAGCAAGTTCTGCAGCTCAGGAAGCATATTAGTGTTGTTGCATGTCCCATAGTTGTCTCTCACATGTCTAAACAGGTTTTATGATTGTTTTGTATATAAAGAGTGGCCCACATAGAGTTGACTGTCTGGCAGCCATTATGGTTTTAGTCATGTGATAGCTCATTTTGGTGAGTGTAGCAAACTATACACACACAGGAGAAGTGCCACTACATGTAAGGATTTTACAGCAAATCATTTCAAACAGGTTTATCTGTTTTCATTTCAGATAATATACTGAGCTCCCACTGTTTTTGTGAAGTCCATAACTTGCGTATTGTCTAGGCGCTTCATTCCTCCAATTAGTTGTACTGACTACTGCCCATTTCCCTGCTGCTTAACAATGGACTGACAATAGTGATTATAACCACTAACACAACTTTCTTAATTAAAAATTCCCCATTTTTTGTTCAGAAATGTAACAACTGTATAGTAAGCACACAATACAGGCTAAAAATTCGAAACATCTAATTTGTGTTAAAATATTCTTCAGTATGACCATGGCCGGATTTTAATAATTTTTTATTCCATTCTAGGTTTCTGTGTTTTAGAAATTTGTATTCCAAAATATTGACATTTCTAAAGCTCACCACTACATTAAGATTTTAGTTAATATTCCCTCTGATATGGCACATGCCATATGCCATATAATCCTTTTGAATTTTTGCAATTGTATCAGACTTTTCCCTCACTTTTGGCCCCTGGCATCCCAAAATTTTAAGATTTTTAAAAATGAAGCTAAATTCATAATGGTTAAAGTTCTCTTTAATTCAATATTCCAACGGACTTTTGTGATTTTTTTCCAAATTTTCACCCTCACATTTTTGCCACTCTACCACCTACATTTTGCAGGGTCAGTGTCAAAAACAATAGGGTTCTGTAGGGTAGAGTTACAGACACACAGGCGAAGGTTTACAAAATCATTTGATGCATTGAAAAGTTTACAATCGTGAGACATACCTCAACAGACAGAAAGACAAATACTAAAAAGGTTGAGTAAAAACAAAATTCGATTTGTTCATTAAATTATTGATGTATTCACAAGGTATTCATATTAAGTGTTGATAACAATCATCAACCTACCCATTACTCACAAAGAACAAAAGTGTAGAAGACAACATTCAAGTGTTTCACTTGTATAGGAAATTCAATGTTATTGTATAAACTAATAACTGAAATAGAATCACCAACCCCAATCAACTAGCACTCACCTTGTTAGGTGACAGCACCAATGCAAGACATAACAGGTGTCTCAATATTTTAACCTATTTCCTGCCAACACGTGTGAGCGGTTATGCTTTGCCTGTGCACCATATTTTCAGCAGCAGTGTGTGTATATATGCGCGGAGTACTCTACCGTTTACGAAACGGGGCGCAATAACAATTATACATGTCATTTACTGCAAAAATTACACAATCTCAAAACATTCAACTGTCAATTAGCAAATGTAGATAAAAAATAAACTCGCCACATCAACAATTACATTTATCGTTAACGGCAAAAATTACAAAACCTGAGCAACACTCAACTGTTAATTGCAGATGTAACTAAAAGGAACGCGCCACAACAAATATAATATCATTTAATAGCAGCATTTACAAAAACTCATCTGTGAATTATCTCAACTTCTACATGACACCAGACACACTGAATGAACTGTCTCCGTTTCAACAGCTGACTCATAACTACAGACAATTCGTTGACCTTGTACGCACACTACTTGTTCCACGTATCACCGCCATAGGCATACTAAACCGTTCTGAGCACTTTACTAATTTAAAATGACGTGCAACTTACCATATCGGATCACCATACGGACATAAAAATTTCGTGTGTATACCCACCCAGAGCACCGGAAAGGCTAAGACTGAATCTAATTTTCAACTATAAATGTTCAACTTCAAAAATATTTTGTTAATAAAGTGACAGCCTTCAATGGAAGACTGATCTACCATGAATCTTACCTACTTGTAGATGGAAGATTGATTGTATATTAAAAAAAAAACTTTACCTCTTGTGTATTCTTTTCTTTTTCCACGTCTTCTAAAACAATTTCATCTTTTATAATTGTAGTGATGTCTTGAAAATGCTGTAACAAAATAAATATAAATATAAATATCTACCCTAAAACAAAAAATAAATTATTATTTTCCCCAATGAAATACTCCATTCACGGCTGTTTTAACAAACTAAACATTTACTGCAACTGTTTAAATTGGCCACACACACACACACACACACACACACACACACACACACACACACACACACACACACACACACACACACACACACACACACACACACACACTTTTTGCTAGTCTATTTCTTGATGCATATATAATTTATTTAATATTTATAATTTCTTTGCCTCAAGATGTTATAGCCTATTTATAAATAGTCAAACACAAAACTAAACAAAGTAATGCACAAATCAATACAAAACATGACACAATTTTTAAAAAGCACTCAACATCAAAAATACTCAAAAAGTGAATATATACACAACAATCACACTCAATAATATCAGTATAAAATACCAAAAACTAACAGGAAAGCATAACAACAACTAACCAAAACACAAATACTCCAGAAGATACAAAATTAGGAAGGCTGAGGATGGGAACAATAGGATTCCCCCGAAAACATGTTCCAAATACAGGAAAATACATCTTGAGGTAAAGAAATTAAAAATATTCAATAAATTTCTCTAGGTACGGTAGAGAAATTTTGGTCAGATGTCTGAGTCTGAACAGTGCTATGAAGAAGAATGGAGTTAACAGCTGTGAAACTACTTGCTGTAATGGGTCTTCTATAGGGCAGTTGCAGAATTATGGAGTCAATTTGTTTATTGTAAATTATATAATCAATAAGAGTGAAAGACATAATATTAGAACAAAGGATGTTCATTAACAAAGATATGTGATATGTGTACATTTGGCTGCCATAGCAAGCATGACGGTACATTTATAAGGTACCTTATACATTTATAAGGCATTTATAAATGTGTAAGGTACGTTTGGACCTTAAGCAAGGATGATGGTATGCACACATGCTGTAAACTCAATTAAAAAAAATATATATTCAAAGCCAGTCACAAAAAGGTTTTGCATAGAAACGCTATCAACACAATAAAATAAGCGAGTTGCCTGTCAGCTGACTCATGGTAAACACGTGGGCCATTCTGCACTGTTGTTGCCACTATGGTTATGTAATGTTGTGAAGTAAGGAGAAACCACGGATAAGTACAATAGTGCAAAGGTAAAAAAGAAACAACTAACAACATGTGCGAGTTATAAAGCCTTAACTTGGAAACAATCTGTACCAGGGACGTGTTAAAATATGAGATAAACTGTTAGCATAGAAAAAGCACTGATTTACTGACATGCTTGATACATCATCATCTTCACAACACGGCATAGGCGAGGTGCTGCCTGTTCCATCTTAAAAATCCTCCAGCCATCTCTTCCTGGGTCTACCCACACACCTGCGTCCTATAGGTTTGTATTTCCAGGCTTGTTTGGTCAGTCTGGAATATGTCATTCTTTCTAAGTGTTCTTTCCACTGTTGTTCGTAATCTTTTAAGTTTTCATTCAAGTTAAAAACTTTTAACTCTTCTCTTATAGCCTTATTTCTTATAAGGTCAAGTTTAGAACATCTTTTAACTACTCTTGAGAATGCCATTTCCGAGGTCTGTATTTTATCGTCTTTTTTCATTATTGCCCATAATTCACACCCATAATGTGTGTCCCTTTACATAGTAAAGGGACTCCCATAACTTTGCAAAACTTTAATTTTGCATCTCGATCTACCTTGTTTCTACAAATACGTTGATTTTTCCGCAGATTGTTTGGAACTTACCCAACTTGTTGAGCACTTGTTACGGTGCACTGGAGGATGACGAGTGATCTGCTATATGGTCATTTGTATTCGAGAAATAGAGCAGAGTGAACAGTATTTCTTAGCTCGGTTCCACACTTACTACAGCTTTCAACATCGTGTGAACATGAAGCGTGTGATTTACATTTGTTTTTCTATAAGGTAAAACCTAGTGATTTTCTATTTATTCATTCTACAGCGGTTTAATTTGTAACTCTCTAATTCCGTACACTGACATGTTATAGATTCACTGCTGATGTTAAAACGATCTGACAATTCTATAAGTACTTTATGCATGTGTGTGTGTTTTATTGCATTATGTAATGGATAACTGTGTATATTTATTGTATCATTTTTGATGGTGTAATTATACTTATACATATGATTGATGTCGTTTGTATTTCACACATACTGTTTCACACTGTGAGCGAGGAGAATAATTGTTTTCATTAGGTTACAACAATACTCAAAATCTAGGTGCACACATAAACATCAAGGTGCTTTTTCGCAAAGGCTACCCGACCCACACATTTTATCTCTACCCAGACAGACAACACGCCCATATACACATTTCTTTTTCCTCAACACTCATTAATCATTTGTGTGAAGGTTAACCTTACTTTTGAACACTGAAAAAACCTCCGACAACAAAGACAAGAAGAGCAGTCAAGACACAGTGTTTTTCTTCACACACACACACACACGCGCGCGCGCGCGCGTGTGTGTGCGTGCGTGAACGTTAACCTTATTTATGGACGTAGAAAAAACAAGACAAGAAGAAGAAACCAGGAACTGGCCACGTTAATATCTTTCATACACACGTATACATTAAGTTACACAATTTTATGCCTCACACGACATCGCCCTATTAAATCAAGATAAGCAGAGGACAAGATGGCCACGGACACGTTGGATACACTTGTTAAGGGAACATAAATCTGAAATTGTAACTGTACAAAAAATAAACAAGAGAAGAAAAACTTTACCCCCCGCTTATTATGATCTATTTACGAATTACCTTAACACAGAAAATTCCCACAAAGTCCACAGGGCCGCCACCATATTTTGAGGAGCAAATATGGAAACCAATTACACTTACTCAAAAGAAGTAATTACTACAAAATTCCCTTATTTAAAAACTCCAGGGTCCTGTAGACGAACTCAAGATACAGAAATTAGGTTACGGTAAAATGGCGTATTAATTAACTAACACATGTTCATGGTAATCTTATATTTTAATATTTTATCAAACATAACATTAATTTCTTTTTACTGTTGTGAATGTTATTAAAACAAAATTTCTGAGACAAAAAAAAATATAATATAAAAAGTTTTGTACGCAAATCAGTACTTTGCTCTCTTACTCTTTCTCCTTCCCCCCTTTTACTCTCACACGCTCACTCACTCTTTCTATTTACCCTCCTTTTTACTGAGATCTCATTATTTTGTTGATTTTTAATTTAATAGATTTTGTTTAACAATTAAAATATATTAAATTACATTAAGTTTTAATGAATTCCGGCCATTTAAGTTTGTTACTGATCAGTTACTTATATGCCACGTGGTAGTCCAGTGGTTGCACATTACGTTGAAAGTTACTTTTTTATGAAAAACACCAAAATAAATGTTCCACAACTTTTACACCATAACCACGTCAGCTAAATTAGTATTTCAAAAAGTTGTTCACTGTTCCATTACATTCTTTTATACACTTTTGTAGGCCTACCGGAATTGCCTGCGGGCACTGAAAGAATACATGAGTCCCGTATGGTGTACAACTGGAGACTGGGGTTGTTATTTTAAAAGTTTTTACTGCTTCATTAATTTCTAATACACTTGGGTACGCCTACTTTAACTGATTTGACCTACCGTACATGCCAGAGGCCACTAATAGAAAACAACATGTGTGTCTTGTTTCGTAGTCGGGTGGAGACTGGGCCTTCGCTGGCGTGACCATGCCAGATTTGTTTTAATTGTGCCTTGGAAACTGGTTTCAAGCGGTTTACCACCAACATCCCGCCCTGGTGGCTGGAAATTTCCGTTCTTGTTCGTCACACCTTTTCAACAGGAAACTCACTGTGTCGTTGGAAACACGTGGTGTTTGTGTGATTCATTGGTGACGTGAATTCAATTGGCTGCATTTCTTTACCTTAGAAGGACAGCTTTTTCCCCCTCTGCACTTCCACATTACGAACCAGCTACGCTATTTTACATTAATACAATAACTTGTTACATAATTTTGTTACCCCAAATTTTGTCCCGTTTTACGTTCCCGCCATGACATAGACACACTGGTGGTAGTGGCAACACTAAATTTTCCCTCACACATCTTTCTTTACCCTATTTCCATTCTAGAGGGAATTTTCTTCTCCCTTATCACATGTTGGCCACACCGACTACTGCCATTCAACACACCAATTATGACTGATCCTACTACATGATGACGTGACATATATTAAACATGGCCGACCGATCACTACACTTCGCACCCAGTACTGTGGTAACCCTACATGGTGCCTGTCACATGGTACTCCCACCATGGCCACGTGATATCCCTACTCCAGTCACATTCTACCCCACCCATGGTCACATGGTACTCACCCTCCTGATGTCATCAAATTCAAATTTCCTGCCATGTGGTAATGGTACATGTTCTGGCTAAATCGTATGGACTGAAAGTGCATGTAAAAATGACTTCCATGGGACACCAAACGGTCTCCAACAGTTTTAACCAATAAGTTTACAAATAACAACAATGCTGTTCATTATAACAATAAATGCTTGTTACAATAAACAAATGTATAACTACGAGGTTTGTTCAAAAAAAGACCGGACTTTTGTCATACAAACTTTATTACTGTAATTACAACATTACAAATGTTTGTCCCCTTCAAAGTACTCCCCCCTGCTTGCAACACACCGCTCCCATCGTTTCTGCCACTGTTGGAATGCTCCCTGGAACTCGTTTTGTGAGATGGTGCATAGTTGTCTCTGCGAATTCTGTTGAATCTCGTCAACACTTTGAAAACGATGTCCTTTCAATTTCAACGATGTCAGGGTGGTTTTCAATTTTGGAAACAGGAAAAAGTCCGCGGGGGCCAAGTCTGGAGAGTACGGAGGGTGAGGAAGGACGGCTATTTCGTTACCGGCCAAAAACTGGCTGACTAGCAGAGACGAGTGGCTTGGCGCGTTGTCGTGATGCAACACCCAGCTCTTGTTTTTCCACAGCTCAGGCCTCTTCCGGCGCACATCTTCCCTCAAACGCCTTAAAACTTGTACGTAGAACTCCTTGTTAACAGTCTGACCCTGTGGCACAAATTCGTGGTGGACTACTCCTCGATAATAAAAAAAAAATAATCAACATCAACTTCAAGTTTGACCGACTCATGCGTGCTTTTTTCGGTCGGGGCGACATTTTTCCAATCCATTGTGATGATTGCGCCTTGGTTTCGATGTCGTAGCCATAAACCCATGTTTCGCCTCCTGTTATGATGGTTTTTATGAAGTTTTTGTCGGTACTGGCACGATCAAGCAGCTCTTGGCTGATCTTGACACGGTTCTCCTTCTGGTCGTCGGTCAACAGACGTGGCATGAGCTTTGCAGAGACGCGATGCATGCCAAGTTTTACGGTCAAAATTTCATAGCACGACCCGATGCTGATGCCGACTTCCTCAGCAACGTCTCGCACAGTCACACGACGATTTGTATGAATCACGGAACGAACAGCATCAATGTTTTCATCGTTTGTTGATGTCGAAGGTCGTCCTGATCTTGACTCTTCCTCAATCGATGTTCTGCCCAATTTAAAACATTTAAACCACTCGTGACACTGCGAACGGCACATACAGTCTTCCTTATAGGTTTGATGAAGCAAAGCCCACACTTCAGTAAACGTTTTGTCGGTCTTGCAGCAAAATTTCATACAAACGCGCTGCTCTATAAAATCTTTCATCTTTACTTCGCAGAACGGTGAATGCACGTGTTTACTTCAACAGTTTTATGCCGCCAACTAATACGAGTAGAACGATGCAACAATCGGGGTTAAGTTGCCGAAGGTGGCCGCTAGGCGGCACCACATGTCGGAACATGCTCCGTACACTCATCGGAGCGCTAATTCAAAAGTCCTGTCTTTATTTGAACAAACCTCGTATGTATAATACCTGATCAACAAACTGTTCGTTCTCTTCTTTGATGATTTCTTCTTTTACATGCAGTTCTCTTTTTAGGACAGAATTTATAACTGGGAATACATCCTGCAAATTGAACAATTATAAAATTTACTGTCTTCTCAGTGATTTATAGAGTACTATATAAAGAGATGATCAATACTAAATATGAAATATATAGAATCACCTATCAACTTTTGCAATAAATATTGTAACACCGATAAAAATATTTCTTATTACAATTAATGTAGATTATTTATTTAATGAATTCAAAATTTCCTCCTCAGTATTAATCTTCAGCCCCACTGTTGGGTTCGCCAATTTTGTAACAACTCATAGTTTTTGGTATTTTCTGATACAAAAAAATTTGTAATAAAAAAAAATTTTTTAAAAAGAATTGTATTTATTTATTTAATTAATTATTTAATTATTTTTTATGTATTAATGTAATTTTATTTCTTTTAATTATTAATTTAAGCAATTTAATAGTTTAGAATAATCAGGATTGGTTTTTCCGCGTTAATTATATTATCTCATAACATAATCGATTAGCGGTCTTTCGTTAATCTGTGGTGTTACTCCTTCAGTGATGTTATTTTCTTCTTTTCTCAGAGTCCCAGTGTAAAATATTATCTGGAATTCTTCTATCTATCTTTTTATCAATAAATGAAACTCAAAATTATAATATTTAAATAATTTACTAACATTAGAGATACTAATCGACTTTGAATCGATTAGTTAATCGACAATTACAAACTCGATCTCAGGGCTATTAAACTCAGTATATAAAATATTAATGTTAAATTGCAGGTTCTTTTAGCTGTTATTTTATAATAGTCAGAGAAAGGCAAAGCTGAAAAGTATAGTGCTTACAATAAAAACTGCTTAGTTATCTAAAAATACAAAATTATTATTGAATAGAAAATGTTAATAAGATAAATTCTCGAACCAGACTTGAGATGCCATCCTGCAGTTGCCGCAAAGGATTCTGGTTATTATTCCATCATGGCCACCCACGTGATGAGTGTATACGAGACAACTTCACTACATAATTCCCTCAAATAAATGTTGGTTATTGGTGTTTTCCTCTTCCACGCAGTAGTAGTTAATTCTTCTTCACAGTAAGTGTAATTATTTGAGCTTAGTGGTCAGTTGTTCGGCTTGGCAATCAGTGTTTTCAATGTGTTTTTGTTCCAATGGTTGTGAGGTTTTATAGTGTTTAATTTCGTGTTGAAAAAATTTATAATTCTCGTTTATTTCGTTCTACCATCTGTGTTATAACTTCAAATTGTAATGGTACAGAATTGTAGGGCCAAGGTAATATCTTCAAAAAATTGATATTCTCCATGTAGGCATTGTTCACCTTTTTGGAACCCCGAGTTAGTCAACCAAGTATGCAGTGTTTATTACAAAACATTCTATGTTTCGTCTCCGCACTGAAGCAGCCCAGACAGATTATGAAATACAACACAATTCTGCATCAGCCGTGAATCACGGATGTAACCTCATATTGCGCCAGGCGGCAAAATATTGCTAAATCTTACGCCTACGTTATAGCGCTCTTTTAACAGCACCAATGGGAGCGCAGTCTCACGATCACGTGACCAGAAAAAACTCTGTGTGCTCAGCCTTAGCAGTACTGAGAGCAGTTCCATTGTAACTTTGCAACTTATGGTCGTGCGACCGTTAAAATTCTAAGTGCCCGGGTGATATTAAAAGCCGGCCGGCTATATCAAAAATATATCAACATATACATTTTTAAAGTCTTAAAGTAATGAGGTGAAGTAAGTAAATAACGACATAATAAGTTAAACTAAAACAGTTACGTGAGTGCGGTAGAACGATACGAGTGTACGACTAACTACAGGAACCCGCAACGGATGGGTAATATGTACTGAACATTTTTATTAACAAAAACCAGAACCATTCTAAAATACAATTCAATAAGTCCAAATTAAAACATTTTATTAATGAGATCTCAGTAAGGGAATTAAAACAGTATGAGAGAGAGAGAGTGACGTAAAGTGCTGGTTACTGAATTAAAGTTATTGTTAAGTTATTGTCATATTAGTCTATATTGAATGATTAAATGCCCATGTATTCTTGTTTTATTATGAAAATTGTAGTGTAAAGTCCACAAGTAAAAGGAAATAGTTCAGTTCAATAAAAGAAAGCAAATGTAGTAGAATCCACAAAATTTGTGCTAGCGTAATTATTTCGCAACTTAACCCCAGATAACCTATTCTGCAGCTGATTTTTTCGTCTGTACGACCTTGGAGGAGTAACCCTAAGGTAAGATAAGAGCTTTATTAATTGTATATAAATTCATAGTGTTTCATTGGCCCCCGATACAGGGACGGTGAGTGTAATTTTTATTACAGTCGCCAGACCTAATTAAGCTGCAGAACAGGTTATTTGGTGGTGAGGGTAAATAAAGTGATTTCATAATGGAGAATGAAAATATGTCAACTGAGTCGGCCAATAAAGGCGATTCAGGTATTCAGACAGAGTCACTGTCAATCAGTGACAGTAATGTAAACGGATCTGTATTAATTAGTGAGGTGGGAGCAACTTCCTCTCCTGTTACAACTAAAACAAATACAAAAGAAAAAGAAATGTCAATGAATGACCTATTTAACCTTCTCAGTAAACAATTTGATAGTAATGACGCTAAATTTGATGAACAGAATATTAAATTTGACATTATAAATTGTCGTTTTGATGAAATAAATAAGCAGAATGCCAAGTTTGAGGTTAATATGAATAAACGTCTAAATGAGATGGATGAATGCTTTAACACTATTAAAGAACAAGTGATAGGATCAGTAAACGAACAATTAAATAATCATATCATTAATGTAAACAAACAAGTGTCAGAGACAGTCAAAATACAAGTTCGTGAGCAAATTCAAGAGATGAAAGACAATTTTGAAAGTGAAATAAATAAGTGTAATGTTGATAGTGAGTATAAATTTAATTATGCAGTAGAGAAAATAGAAGAAGTTAGAGATAACACTAAGACATATGAAACTAATACTAATTTCAAAATAAATGAAATAGAAAGTAATTGTGAAAGTAAAATAAATGAATACCGTGCTGATATTGAGTATAAAATAAGTGAGTCAATTGCTTTTGCGAATAAAATTGTAGAGATTAATGAAAATGTTGGTAGTAAGATTAGTGAAACAGAAAGTAGTTGTAAGTCAGAAATACAGCTACTAAAAGGTGCTGTAGAAATGGTAAATAATGCCAGTATTCAATCTGAACGTGTAACTAACAACAAGTTTAATTTAATGGAACAAAAAATAATTAATGTTAAAGACGACTTAAACATGGTAATAAATAAAACACTAGATAGTGTCAACAAGCAAGTAGTAATCACCCGTAACGTAGATAGCGAAATAGAGTTAGAGTCATTTACTGGGGATAGGAGGGGGGGTACACCCTATGCAATTCCTAAACAGAGTAAGACTTTAACAGATTTTGTAACAGTAATTGGGAGATGAAATTATTAAAAGTTATGAAATTGTTTTAAGGGAAGCCCCTCAGTATGGGCGGAGGTACACAAGGGAGATTGGTTAGATTTCCAAAGCTTTGAAGGGGATTTTAGAAGTAAATACTGGTCTGAAGAGGACCAAGAAGTGCTTAGAAGTAAGATAATGGGGCCAGGTAATTTTGGGACTAATGGTAACAATGTTACTATCTATGTGATGAAAATGTATAATGAAGCCAAATACCTTGAACCCCCATTACCGTTTAGATCATTTGTACGCCATATAAGTAAACATTTACCAAGGGAGGTGCAAATTAACCTGATGACGCGGGAAGTGGATGGCATTAACGACCTTGAAGAAATATTAGATATTTTCCAGAATATCAGGGACCGGGAAATGGGTAGGCGCTCAAACCCGTCAGGGGTACATAACAATGATAATCATAATCAATCTAGGGGGACACCAACCACAGATAGAGGGACAAGGGGAGGCTACAATAATAACTATAGACATGATGACTGGCGATGTGGAGAGTGTCATTGCGAGAACTATGGCAGCAGAACAACTTGTTATAGGTGTCATAAAGAGAGGAGTTGCCAACGCAATAATACTGAGCCTAACCAAAATAGTCAACCACAGAGAGGAGGAAGCAGCAACCGAGGAGCACCGGGAAGCAATGGAACTTCCAACAGAGGTCGTGGTGGGCACACTCCAGGCCGTGTAACCACTCAGATGGAAAACTAACAAGGACAGTGAGTGAAGGGACCCCACCATTGTCGACAAATGACTGCAGGACCCAAGACAACAATGACTATATAAATAACGTCATCCGCACTGATCTGTCCAAGGAACTGATGGAGGAGGAGGACTTAGAGACAGCAAGACTATCATCCGGACTGACAGAGGTAAGAATTCAACTTGAAGGTAAGGAAGTAAAAATTTTAGTAGACACAGGTAGCGAAATTTCTGTTATTTTTGAACACACATTAGAGGGTTTACAAGAAACAAATAAAATTATCCCAATTTTGCCAGTCGTGGGGGTGACTATTGTAGGTATTACCGGGGTTAGGAGTAAACGTGTAACTAAACAAGTACATTTGAACATGGTAATTAATGGAGTAGAGTATGATAATACATTTTTAGTAGTACGGGGACTAAATTTGGAGGTTATTTTGGGGAATGATTTTTTGATAAAGCATAAGGCGGTAATTGATTTCCAGAAGTGGTTGTTAGTACTTAATAATGAAGGTAAACCAGTTGAGATTAGCTTTGAGCGGGTAGTAGATAAAGTGAGAATTTCGGGAGTTAAGACGATACTAAATCGGGCTAGTAAAGCAGAAACGGAAATTAATGCATGGGTATGTAGAACGGAAGAGTTAGGGGGTACTATAAATGAACGAATTTGGGAGGATAGAGCGGGAAAATTTTGTAGCGAGGGGGTGACATAGGGAGTTCTCAATGTAAAGTGTTGTGGCAGGTAATAGAATGTTTTCGAGAAGTGTTTGCCGATGTACCAGGGAGGGCAAGAGATTATGAATGTTAATTAAAAGTAAAGGAACACGCACCCTATGTACAAAGAAGCTATCCGGTACCCTGTTCAAAAAGAAGGGCGGTTCAGGCAGAATTAGATAAAATGTTAGAGGGGAATATAATAGAGAGATCAGTATCACCGTATTCTAACTCGTTAGTAGTAGTCATTAAGAAAGATGGCCACGTTAGATTATGTTTAGATGCCTGCAAGATTAATCAAATAATTATCCCGGACCGGGAATCACCCGAAGCAATAAATGAAATACTTCAAAAATTCAGTGGAGTTAAATATATGACCTCATTAGATTTAACCGCGGGGTACTGGCAAGTCCCGTTAGCATGTGAAAGTAGGAAATACACAGCATTCCTGTTCAATGGAAAGAATTACCAATTTAAACGATTACCTTTTGGGCTGAATACCAGTGTGGCCAGCTTTAGAAAATGCTTAGATGAAATTCTACAGCCACAGAATTTAGATTTTTTACTTCCATGTTCCTTAAGGAAATGGAAGTATGGTGATGGCAAAAAAAATCGTGTTCGAGATTATTGCAGAATATGATTGTACTACACTCAAAACATGAAAAAAAGTCATTTTTCGTAAAGTGTCTGTGTGTGTGTCTGTCTGTAGATTTTTTTCTATGGCAAACGATAACAGCCGCAAATTCAAAAAGAATCAAATAATTTTTTGCACACAGCCCTGATTTGTAGAGTACTCGCGACCTATTGTTTTTGGTGAAGATCGGTTGAGGGAAAGGGGTAGTTTACCTGCAACGGTTTTTTTTTATCAAGGGTAATTTTGTTTGTTTGGCAAACGATAACAGCCGCAAATTCAAACAGAATCAAATAATGTTTCGCATACAGTCCTGAATTGTAGGGTTCTCAAGATCTGTTGATTTTGGTAAAGATCGGTTAAGGGAAAGGGGTAGTTTACCTGCAACGTTTTATGTTTTAACAAGGGTATTTTATATGGCAAACGATAACAGCCGCAAATTCAAACATAATCAAATACGTTTTTGCATACAGCCCTGATTTCTTGAGTACTAAAGACCTATTGTTTTTGGTGAAGATCGTTTAAGGGAAAGGGGTAGTTTACCTCCCACGTTTTTTGTTTTATCAAGGGTATTTTGTATGTCAAACGATAACAGCCGCAAAATCAAACAAAATCATATAATATTTTGCATACACCCCTGAATTGCAGAGTTCTCAAGACCTATCGTTTTTGGTGAAGATCGGTTAAGGGAAAGGGGTAGTTTACCTGCAACGGTTTTTTATCAAGGGTAATTTTTTACTTTGTCTATGGTAAACGATAACAGCCGCAAATTCAAACATAATCAAATGATGTTTTGCATACAGCCCTGTATTGTAGAGTTCTCAATACCTATTGGTGTTGGTGAAGATCGGTTAAGGGAAAGGGGTAGTTTACCAGCAACGTTTTATGTTTTAAAAGGGTATTTTCTATGGCAAACGATAAGAGCCGCAAATTCAAACAGAATCAAATACGTTTTTGCATACAGCCCTGTTTTGTTGAGTACTAAAGACCTATTGTTTATGGTGAAGATCGTTTAAGGGAAAGGGGTAGTTTACCTGCAACGTTTTATGTTTTAACAAGGGTATTTTTTCTGTGACGAACGATAACTGCCGTAAATTCAAAGAGAATCAACTAATGTTTTGCATACAGCCCTGAATTGTAGAGTTCTCAAGATCTATTGTTATTGGTGAAGATCGGTTAATGGAATAGGGTAGTTTACCAGCAACGTTTTATGTTTTATCAAGGGTGTTTTCTATGGCAAACAATAACAGCCGCAAATTCAAACAGAATCAAATAATTGTTTGCATACAAGCCTGAATTGTAGAGTACCCAAGACCTATCGTTTTTGGTGAAGATCGGTTAAGGGAAAGGGGTAGTTTACCAGCAACGGTTTTTTTTTCAAGGGTAATTTTTTCCATAGGAAACGATAACAGCCGCAAATTCAAAGAGAATCAAATGATGTTTTGCATACAGCTTTGTATTGTAGAGTCTCAATACCTATTGGTGTTGGTGAAGATCGGTTAAGGGAAGGGGTATTTTATCAGAAACGTTTTATGGTTTAAAAAGGTTAATTTTTTTATGACGAACGATAACTGCCGAAAATTCAAAGAGAATCAAATAATTTTTTGCACCCTTTCCTGAGTTGCAGAGAGCTCAAGGTCTACACATTTTGGTGAAGATCGGTTAAGGGAATGCGGTAGTTTACCTGCAACATTTTATGTTGTAACAAGAGAAATGTTTCCATGACGAACGATAACTGCCGCACATTCAAACAGAATCAAATATTTTTTTGCATGCATCCCTGAATTGTAGAGGACGGAAGTCTAATGATTTTGGAGAAGATCGGTTAAGAGAAAGGGGTAGTTTACCAGAAACATTTTATGATTTAACAAGAGTAAAGTAATTAATTTTTATAAATAAAGTATCCTGATAAGAAGCTCATAGTAATCCACTGTAGAAACGTAGATGAAATATCTATAAACGAAGAGGTTAGGTGAACGGGGTGGCGGTAATTTTCTATTATTAAAAATTATAGTTGAAGTTGGAGGGGAGAATTTTTTATATATGTACTACGTTATCGGCAACAAAGAAGTAGTTTTTTGTTTAAACTGCTTCCCGGGCTCTTTAACCGTAGTCCAATGTTTTCTGCAAAACCAGACTTTTCGGCAGTGCCATCGACTGCCATCATCGGTGAAAATCGAGTGCGAAAATGTGAGGTGGTATACGTTAGTGACCACAGTACAGTGGTTAATGCTGAAGCAATAAGTAGAAAGATGTAGTTTCTATAGAAATATTTAATTTCGAATATGATTTTAAAAATAAATCTTAGAACATGGAAGTCATGTATGGTTCTCCATACCGATATTTAACTATTTATGTAGACGATATATTGATAGCATCACGAATATTTTCCGAACATGTGGAACATTTAGAATATGTATTAGATAGACTGCGTAAAGGGAGGTTGACTGTCAATTGGGAGAAATCTAAATTCTTACAGAAAGAAATACATTTTCTAGGGTTCATAATTACACCAGATGGGATAAAAGCTAACCCAGAGAAAGTAGAATCCATTTTAAAATTCCCAGAACCTAGAAATATTAAGCAGTTACAAAGTTTTTTAGGGCTATGTAATTTTTATAGAAAATTCCAGAAAAATTATGCCCATATAACTTCAAAGTTGAGCTCAGTGTTACAAAAGAACAAACAGTGGAAATGGGGGGAAAGAGAACGAGATGTGTTTAATGAGATAAAGGACCATTTTAGTAACATGATCATGATGAATCACCCTAATTTTGAACGCACATTTTATTTACAGACGGATGCCAGTAATATTGCTTTAGGTGCGGAACTGTACCAGGAGAACGACAACAAAGAACATCATACTATTGCTTTCGCCAGCAGGACGCTGTTAGCTGCTGAAAGAAACTACACAACAACGGAGAAGGAACTATTAAGCATTGTTTTTGCGGTGAAGAAGTTTTGAACATATCTACTGGGAAACTCCACTATCATCCGGACTGACCACAAGGCATTATCTTTTTTAAACACCTGTAAGTTGACACACAGCAGGATAACCAGGTGGGTGCTAGCTTTACAAGAGTACAATTTTAGTTGGGAGTATATAAAAGGGGTAGAAAACAAAATACCTGACACTTTATCCAGGGTAAATACAGAGGGAATGAGAACAGGGAGGGATTTAAAAGAAATAGAAATTTTCAGACTTAGTAGGGAAGATAGATTGTTTGGGGAAGAATTGAGAGATATTAATAGCATGCAAAGGACAGATCCTAAATTGAACAAAATAATAACTAGCTTAGAGTCCGATTCAGATGAGTTAGGGTATAGCCGTTATTTTCAAATCTATCAAGGGAGTTTGTTTAAGAAAGTAGAGGGGGGAGAGCGTGATTGGAGGTTAGTCATACCGGAAGGGTTGGTAGATAAGATAATATGGGACTGTCATTTTCGGTATGGGCATTTCGGTGCTAGGAAGTGTGTAAATGTATTAAAAGAATCATGTTTATTTAAAAATATGGAACGGAGGGTGAGAACTTTACTCCGGGGGTGCGATTTATGCCAAAAGTCAAAAGTAGTTAATTACCGTTTAGAGGGAGAGATGAGGTGCATTAAAGTCGAAAAGCCTTTTGATTTAGTTGCGGTGGATTTATTTGGCCCTCTACCAAAGGGAAGGGGAGGCGTAATGTACATATTTGTGGTACTAGATACATTCACGAAATTGTTAAGATTATACTGTGTAAAGAGGGCAACTAGTAAAGTATTAAGTGAAAAAATAACAAAGGACTAAATGATTAAAACCGGAAAACCCAAAATAATACTATCTGACCATGGACCCCAATTTATTAGCGGAATATGGCGACAAACTTTGGGTTGGGAAGGTATCATACCTAAACACACGGCGGTATATCATCCTCAGTCAAACCAAGCCGAAAGAGTCATGCGAGAATTAGGGAGAATTTTCCGGGCATATTGCCATGCTAAACACAGTGAATGGCCAGCCTATGTGGGAAGAATTGAAGAATGGTTAAACTGTACCACCCATGAATCAACGGGGTTCACACCATACGAGCTAGTCAAGGGAAAACGTACACCTAGGATTCTGGAACAGCTGTTCAACTTTCCACCGGAGAGCGACCCACGAGATCTGGAAGTAAAACTTAAACTCGCAAATGAAAACTTATTAACTAAGGGAGAAAGAAGAAAACGGCTTCATGATGCCAAAGGTAAGTGGATCAAGTATGAGATAGGTCAGCTGGTATTAGTGAGAAGACACGATTTATCAAGTGCACAAGATGAAGAGATCAAGATATTCTTTTTGTTGTATGAAGGACCGTATGAAGTTGTTGCAATTAAAATGGATAACGCTTATGTTTTATGAAACCAAATGACGGGGGAAATAGTGGGCACCCATAACGCCACCAATTTAAAAAAGTATTGGTTAAAATAAAATAATAAATTAAATCTTGTAATTGAAGATAATCTAAACTATAAAATTAGGAATTTAACATAAAAACAGTAAGTGGTAGCGGGTAGATGTTCCCCACTTGTCCCAGTGGGGTTCGTCTATTTCAGGGACGCGCCCCTGCCCACGCGAGCCTTGGTTTTCTCCATTTACCCTTATTTTCGGAGGAAGCTTGGTCCTTACCTGTAGTCCTGGTTCTTGACCTTTTAATGATCCTTAACCTTTTTATCTTCCCGATTCCCCTAACCCTCCCCTTAGAGAAAACATAAACAACAGTTACACAAATTGGCTCACCTTTTTGGACCCTTTGATTGCCTTAATTCTAAATAATACATTAAGGTAATCCTCAAAATTAAATAAACTGGCGTTATTTATGATTTGTAAACTCATCCCTTAATTAGGTAGGTAGTAAAGAAGTTTTTTGGCTGAGTAAACAAACGAAATAATCAATTTTACTGTATAGTCTAATAGGATTATTGTATACAGAGATGGGGTTGTGGATTAGTGGTTGTGGTTTGTTTGTCATTTTTGAAAATAGGGAGCCGATGAGGATTTGAGGTTAGTAGAAGGGTGGTTATTCACCGTCATTGATGTAGGGGTTCTGTTCGTCTTCAGTCGCATCTCTGTATACTATTATCCTGTACATATAAAGCATAACCTATTCACGGGTAGTTGGAGAAAAAATAATTTGTGAAAATATTTTAAAGTAAAAGCTATGTAACAAAAAGGTTTAATTATTATTTTGTGGTACCTGCTATGTTAGGTTAGGAGTAGAATATGATTGTGGATCAAAATGGTATTTAGAATGTGATTGTGGATGAATTTAAAGAGAGATTTGAAACAAATGATGTAACGCTTGTAAAATTTATTGAAATACTAAGGAGAAATTAAACATTAAACCAAGTAGAATCATTTTGAAAAATGCAATTAAAGTAACTGAAATTGTTTTGAAAGTATGAAGAGATTAAATTACATTGGAGTTGTCCCTAAATTAACTTAAAAGTGTGAATGTTAGTGATGCGTTTAAATAAACAATTTATTTTGATCTGAATTTTGATTGTAATTGTAAAATAAATAATTGATGTACTTTATTTAAATTAAAAAACTGAAAGAACGTTCAAGATGAGATAGTTTGGAAAATAAGATATGCTTATAACTACTCATGTAAACTTTTATAAATGTCAACTTATGTTTTATGTTTAACTGTAGATTCCCCACCTAAGTGCGGCCGTGACCTCACTGGATCATGACCGTGAAAGTAGTTAATTGTGACAAATCATAAATTTTACTTGATATAACCGGCTTGTGGTTTGTTTTATTTTGTTAACCCGGTGGTTTGTTAGACTTAGTAGGGGGGTTATTTTTTGGGGAATCTACCAAATTTTGGAACAGGTCTATTTTCACCCAGATAGGAGTGGTAGTCCATTAGGGGCGTATTACTCAATAATAGTAAGTGCAATACTGAATTTTTATTGTAACGCCGAAGCAAGGATGGGGGTGGAATAAAAGAAAAAAATGTCCACCCCTTTCCGCATCAGTCCTTGTGGAAGCAACTGGGCGCTACAGTCCAGGGGGGAAATAGTGAGTGTGGATGGGGGGTGACCCAGTTACAGGTCATGAGGGAGATGTGGTTTACAGCTAGGATGAGGTCTGTAGGGCCAAGAAGTCTAGTGCTGCACACAGTAGAGTGTAACGGGTATCAGGGGTTAAGGGACTAAAAGGGGGGTAGTAGAAAAAAAAAAATATATATATAGTAGCTAAGTATAAATATTCTTGAATAATGATAAGTAATAAATTGTTGAGATTTAATGCAATTTTGTATAATTAATGTGTTATTTTGGCTGGGCAATATTGTACGGGGAACATTATTTAATTTGACTGGAACGCATATGTACTACTGTAAACTTATATTGTTTGGTTAACACTGTATTTTCTAGGGTTAAGATATATTGTTGAACCATGTAACTTGTTGAAGATGAGCCGAGGGGCCTGATAGTTAAATTTTAATTGACCCAGGTAACTGTTGGACAATTTAGAAGCCATATTACAATGTAGTCGAATACATATTATATTTTATAATAAGAAATGCACCAGTACGGCTGTCAATGAACCAGTACGGCTAAGATGAAACGAATCAGTTGTGGGATATGGTATAATGGAAGGCCTTTTTGTTAAATTTTAATTGAATGTCATAAATTCAGGTGATACTGTGGTGGGTATCGGTCCGAGCGTATGGTGTTGGGATCTCGAGTAGAGAAGTCCAGTAAGATCGGATGGGTGCTGCCGCAGCCACCGGACTAGGGGGGGCAAGTACCCATGATTTTAGTAGAAAGTTCAGGGGGTTATGGCGCCATATCCTCACTGATCCTCTTAGGTTTTAGGCAATAAGAGTTTGTATGCTTCGGCATCCAATCTCTTATTGGGGGGGGGTATTGTAACGGTACAGAATTGTAGGGCCAAGGTAATATCTTTAAAAATTTTATATTCTCCATGTAGGCATTGTTCACGTTTTTGGAACCCAGAGTTAGTCAACCAAGTATGCAGTGTTTATTACAAAACATTCTATGTTCTGTCTCCGCACTGAAGCAGCCCAGACAGATTATGAAATACAACACAATTTTGCATCAGCCGTGAATCACGGATGTAACCTCATATTGCGCCAGGCGGCCAAATATTGTTAAATCTTACGCCTGTGCCGGTATAATACCGGCCGTCGAAATTTAGAATATTTATTGGTAAATATTGCTTATTGGCCAAATATTGCTAAATCTTACGCCTACGTTATAGCGCTCTTTTAACAGCACCAATGGGAGCGCAGTCTCACGATCACGTGACCAGAAAAAACTCTGTGTGCTCAGCCTTAGCAGTACTGAGAGCAGTTCCATTGTAACTTTGCAACTTATGGTCGCGCGACCGTTAAAATTCTAAGTGCCCGGGTGATATTAAAAGCCGGCCGGCTATATCAAAAATATATCAACATATACATTTTTAAAGTCTTAAAGTAATGAGGTGAAGTAAGTAAATAACGACATAATAAGTTAAACTAAAACAGTTACGTGAGTGCGGTAGAACGATACGAGTGTACGACTAACTACAGGAACCCGCAACGGATGGGTAATATGTACTGAACATTTTTATTAACAAAAACCAGAACCATTCTAAAATACAATTCAATAAGTCCAAATTAAAACATTTTATTAATGAGATCTCAGTAAGGGAATTAAAACAGTATGAGAGAGAGAGAGTGACGTAAAGTGCTGGTTACTGAATTAAAGTTATTGTTAAGTTATTGTCATATTAGTCTATATTGAATGATTAAATGCCCATGTATTCTTGTTTTATTATGAAAATTGTAGTGTAAAGTCCACAAGTAAAAGGAAATAGTTCAGTTCAATAAAAGAAAGCAAATGTAGTAGAATCCACAAAATTTGTGCTAGCGTAATTATTTCGCAACTTAACCCCAGATAACCTATTCTGCAGCTGATTTTTTCGTCTGTACGACCTTGGAGGAGTAACCCTAAGGTAAGATAAGAGCTTTATTAATTGTATATAAATTCATAGTGTTTCATTGGCCCCCGATACAGGGACGGCGAGTGTAATTTTTATTACAGTCGCCAGACCTAATTAAGCTGCAGAACAGGTTATTTGGTGGTGAGGGTAAATAAAGTGATTTCATAATGGAGAATGAAAATATGTCAACTGAGTCGGCCAATAAAGGCGATTCAGGTATTCAGACAGAGTCACTGTCAATCAGTGACAGTAATGTAAACGGATCTGTATTAATTAGTGAGGTGGGAGCAACTTCCTCTCCTGTTACAACTAAAACAAATACAAAAGAAAAAGAAATGTCAATGAATGACCTATTTAACCTTCTCAGTAAACAGTTTGATAGTAATGACGCTAAATTTGACGAACAGAATATTAAATTTGACATTATAAATTGTCGTTTTGATGAAATAAATAAGCAGAATGCCAAGTTTGAGGTTAATATGAATAAACGTCTAAATGAGATGGATGAATGCTTTAACACTATTAAAGAACAAGTGATAGGATCAGTAAACGAACAATTAAATAATCATATCATTAATGTAAACAAACAAGTGTCAGAGACAGTCAAAATACAAGTTCGTGAGCAAATTCAAGAGATGAAAGACAATTTTGAAAGTGAAATAAATAAGTGTAATGTTGATAGTGAGTATAAATTTAATTATGCAGTAGAGAAAATAGAAGAAGTTAGAGATAACACTAAGACATATGAAACTAATACTAATTTCAAAATAAATGAAATAGAAAGTAATTGTGAAAGTAAAATAAATGAATACCGTGCTGATATTGAGTATAAAATAAGTGAGTCAATTGCTTTTGCGAATAAAATTGTAGAGATTAATGAAAATGTTGGTAGTAAGATTAGTGAAACAGAAAGTAGTTGTAAGTCAGAAATACAGCTACTAAAAGGTGCTGTAGAAATGGTAAATAATGCCAGTATTCAATCTGAACGTGTAACTAACAACAAGTTTAATTTAATGGAACAAAAAATAATTAATGTTAAAGACGACTTAAACATGGTAATAAATAAAACACTAGATAGTGTCAACAAGCAAGTAGTAATCACCCGTAACGTAGATAGCGAAATAGAGTTAGAGTCATTTACTGGGGATAGGAGAGGGGTACACCCTATGCAATTCCTAAACAGAGTAAGACTTTAACAGATTTTGTAACAGTAATTGGGAGATGAAATTATTAAAAGTTATGAAATTGTTTTAAGGGAAGCCCCTCAGTATGGGCGGAGGTACACAAGGGAGATTGGTTAGATTTCCAAAGCTTTGAAGGGGATTTTAGAAGTAAATACTGGTCTGAAGAGGACCAAGAAGTGCTTAGAAGTAAGATAATGGGGCCAGGTAATTTTGGGACTAATGGTAACAATGTTACTATCTATGTGATGAAAATGTATAATGAAGCCAAATACCTTGAACCCCCATTACCGTTTAGATCATTTGTACGCCATATAAGTAAACATTTACCAAGGGAGGTGCAAATTAACCTGATGACGCGGGAAGTGGATGGCATTAACGACCTTGAAGAAATATTAGATATTTTCCAGAATATCAGGGACCGGGAAATGGGTAGGCGCTCAAACCCGTCAGGGGTACATAACAATGATAATCATAATCAATCTAGGGGGACACCAACCACAGATAGAGGGACAAGGGGAGGCTACAATAATAACTATAGACATGATGACTGGCGATGTGGAGAGTGTCATTGCGAGAACTATGGCAGCAGAACGACTTGTTATAGGTGTCATAAAGAGAGGAGTTGCCAACGCAATAATACTGAGCCTAACCAAAATAGTCAACCACAGAGAGGAGGAAGCAGCAACCGAGGAGCACCGGGAAGCAATGGAACTTCCAACAGAGGTCGTGGTGGGTACACTCCAGGCCGTGTAACCACTCAGATGGAAAACTAACAAGGACAGTGAGTGAAGGGACCCCACCATTGTCGACAAATGACTGCAGGACCCAAGACAACAATGACTATATAAATAACGTCATCCGCACTGATCTGTCCAAGGAACTGATGGAGGAGGAGGACTTAGAGACAGCAAGACTATCATCCGGACTGACAGAGGTAAGAATTCAACTTGAAGGTAAGGAAGTAAAAATTTTAGTAGACACAGGTAGCGAAATTTCTGTTATTTCCGAACACACATTAGAGGGTTTACAAGAAACAAATAAAATTATCCCAATTTTGCCAGTCGTGGGGGTGACTATTGTAGGTATTACCGGGGTTAGGAGTAAACGTGTAACTAAACAAGTACATTTGAACATGGTAATTAATGGAGTAGAGTATGATAATACATTTTTAGTAGTACGGGGACTAAATTTGGAGGTTATTTTGGGGAATGATTTTTTGATAAAGCATAAGGCGGTAATTGATTTCCAGAAGCGGTTGTTAGTACTTAATAATGAAGGTAAACCAGTTGAGATTAGCTTTGAGCGGGTAGTAGATAAAGTGAGAATTTCGGGAGTTAAGACGATACTAAATCGGGTTAGTAAAGCAGAAACAGAAATTAATGCATGGGTATGTAGAACGGAAGAGTTAGGGGGTACTATAAATGAACGAATTTGGGAGGATAGAGCGGGAAAATTTTGTAGCGAGGGGGGTGACGTAGGGAGTTCTCAATGTAAAGTGTTGTGGCAGGTAATAGAGTGTTTTCGAGAAGTGTTTGCCGATGTACCAGGGAGGGCAAGAGATTATGAATGTGAATTAAAAGTAAAGGAACACGCACCCTATGTACAAAGAAGCTATCCGGTACCCTATTCAAAAAGAAGGGCGGTTCAGGCGGAATTAGATAAAATGTTAGAGGGGAATATAATAGAGAGATCAGTATCACCGTATTCTAACTCGCTAGTAGTAGTCATTAAGAAAGATGGCCACGTTAGATTATGTTTAGATGCCCGCAAGATTAATCAAATAATTATCCCGGACCGGGAATCACCCGAAGCAATAAATGAAATACTTCAAAAATTCAGTGGAGTTAAATATATGACCTCATTAGATTTAACCGCGGGGTACTGGCAAGTCCCGTTAGCATGTGAAAGTAGGAAATACACAGCATTCCTGTTCAATGGAAAGAATTACCAATTTAAACGATTACCTTTTGGGCTGAATACCAGTGTGGCCAGCTTTATAAAATGCTTAGATGAAATTCTACAGCCACAGAATTTAGATTTTTTAACTATTTATGTAGACGATATATTGATAGCATCAGTTTCCGAACATGTGGAACATTTAGAATATGTATTAGATAGACTGCGTAAAGGGGGGTTGACTGCCAATTGGGAGAAATCTAAATTCTTACAGAAAGAAATACATTTTTAGGGTTCATAATTACACCAGATGGGATAAAAGCTAACCCAGAGAAAGTAGAATCCATTTTAAAATTCCCAGTACCTAGAAATATTAAGCAGTTACAAAGTTTTTTAGGGCTATGTAATTTTTATAGAAAATTCCAGAAAAATTATGCCCATATAACTTCAAAGTTGAGCTCAGTGTTACAAAAGAACAAACAGTGGAAATGGGGGGAAAGAGAACGAGATGTGTTTAATGAGATAAAGGACCATTTTAGTAACATGATCATGATGAATCACCCTAATTTTGAACGCACATTTTATTTACAGACGGATGCCAGTAATATTGCTTTAGGTGCAGAACTGTACCAGGAGGTCGACAACAAAGAACATCATACTATTGCTTTCGCCAGCAGGACGCTGTTAGCTGCTGAAAGAAACTACACAACAACGGAGAAGGAACTATTAAGCATTGTTTTTGCGGTGAAGAAGTTTCGAACATATCTACTGGGAAACTCCACTATCATCCGGACTGACCAAAAGGCATTATCTTTTTTAAACACCTGTAAGTTGACACACAGCAGGATAACCAGGTGGGTGCTAGCTTTACAAGAGTACAATTTTAGTTGGGAGTATATAAAAGGGGTAGAAAACAAAATACCTGACACTTTATTCAGGGTAGATACAGAGGGAATGAGAACAGGGAGGGATTTAAAAGAAATAGAAATTTTCAGACTTAGTAGGGAAGATAGATTGTTTGGGGAAGAATTGAGAGATATTAATAGCATGCAAAGGACAGATCCTAAATTGAACAAAATAATAACTAGCTTAGAGTCCGATTCAGATGAGTTAGGGTATAGCCGTTATTTTCAAATCTATCAAAGGAGTTTGTTTAAGAAAGTAGAGGGGGGAGAGCGTGATTGGAGGTTAGTCATACCGGAAGGGTTGGTAGATAAGATAATATGGGACTGTCATTTTCGGTATGGGCATTTCGGTGCTAAGAAGTGTGTAAATGTATTAAAAGAATCATGTTTATTTAAAAATATGGAACGGAGGGTGAGAACTTTACTCCGGGGGTGCGATTTATGCCAAAAGTCAAAAGTAGTTAATTACCGTTTAGAGGGAGAGATGAGGTGCATTAAAGTCGAAAAGCCTTTTGATTTAGTTGCGGTGGATTTATTTGGCCCTCTACCAAAGGGAAGGGGAGGCGTAATGTACATTTTTGTGGTACTAGATACATTCACAAAATTGTTAAGATTATACAGTGTAAAGACGGCAACTAGTAAAGTATTAAGTGAAAAAATAACAAAGGACTATATGATTAAAACCGGAAAACCCAAAATAATACTATCTGACCATGGACCCCAATTTATTAGCGGAATATGGCGACAAACTTTGGGTTGGGAAGGTATCATACCTAAACACAAGGCGGTATATCATCCTCAGTCGAACCAAGCCGAAAGAGTCATGCGAGAATTAGGGAGAATTTTCCGGGCATATTGCCATGCTAAACACAGTGAATGGCCAGCCTATGTGGGAAGAATTGAAGAATGGTTAAACTGTACCACCCATGAATCAACGGGGTTCACACCATACGAGCTAGTCAAGGGAAAACGTACACCTAGGATTCTGGAACAGCTGTTCAACTTTCCACCGGAGAGCAACCCACGAGATCTGGAAGTAAAACTTAAACTCGCAAATGAAAACTTATTAACTAAGGGAGAAAGAAGAAAACGGCTTCATGATGCCAAAGGTAAGTGGATCAAGTATGAGATAGGTCAGCTGGTATTAGTGAGAAGACACGATTTATCAAGTGCACAAGATAAAGAGATCAAGAAATTCTTTTTGTTGTATGAAGGACCGTATGAAGTTGTTGAAATTAAAATGGATAACGCTTATGTTTTATGAAACCAAATGACGGGGGAAATAGTGGGCACCCATAACGCCACCAATTTAAAAAAGTATTGGTTAAAATAAAATAATAAATTAAATCTTGTAATTGAAGATAATCTAAACTATAAAATTAGGAATTTAACATAAAAATAGTAAGTGGTAGCGGGTAGATGTTCCCCATTTGTCCCAGTGGGGTTCGTCTATTTCAGAGACGCGCCCCTGCCCACGCGAGCCTTGGTTTTCTCCATTTACCCTTATTTTCGGAGGAAGCTTGGTCCTTACCTTTAGCCCTGGTTCTTGACCTTTTAATGATCCTTAACCTTTTTATCTTCCCGATTGCCCTAACCCTCCCCTTAGAGAAAACATAAACAACAGTTACACAAATTGGCTCACTTTTTTGGACCCTTTGATTGCCTTAATTCTAAATAATACATTAAGGTAATCCTCAAAATTAAATAAACTGGCGTTATTTATGATTTGTAAACTCATCCCTTAATTAGGTAGGTAGTAAAGAAGTTTTGTGGATGAGTAAACAAACGAAATAATCAATTTTACTGTATAGTCTAATAGGATTATTGTATACAGAGATGGGGTTGTGGATTAGTGGTTGTGGTTTGTTTGTCATTTTTGAAAATAGGGAGCCGATGAGGATTTGAGGTTAGTAGAAGGGTGGTTATTCACCGTCATTGATGTAGGGGTTCTGTTCGTCTTCAGTCGCATCTCTGTATACTATTATCCTGTACATATAAAGCATAACCTATTCACGGGTAGTTGGAGAAAAAATAATTTGTGAAAATATTTTAAAGTAAAAGCTATGTAACAAAAAGGTTTAATTATTATTTTGTGGTACCTGCTATGTTAGGTTAGGAGTAGAATATGATTGTGGATCAAAATGGTATTTAGAATGTGATTGTGGATGAATTTAAAGAGAGATTTGAAACAAATGATGTAACGCTTGTAAAATTTATTGAAATACTAAGGAGAAATTAAACATTAAACCAAGTAGAATCATTTTGAAAAATGCAATTAAAGTAACTGAAATTGTTTTGAAAGTATGAAGAGATTAAATTACATTGGAGTTGTCCCTAAATTAACTTAAAAGTGTGAATGTTAGTGATGCGTTTAAATAAACAATTTATTTTGATCTGAATTTTGATTGTAATTGTAAAATAAATAATTGATGTACTTTATTTAAATTAAAAAACTGAAAGAACGTTCAAGATGAGATAGTTTGGAAAATAAGATATGCTTATAACTACTCATGTAAACTTTTATAAATGTCAACTTATGTTTTATGTTTAACTGTAGATTCCCCACCTAAGTGCGGCCGTGACCTCACTGGATCATGACCGTGAAAGTAGTTAATTGTGACAAATCATAAATTTTACTTGATATAACCGGCTTGTGGTTTGTTTTATTTTGTTAACCCGGTGGTTTGTTAGACTTAGTAGGGGGGTTATTTTTTGGGGAATCTACCAAATTTTGGAACAGGTCTATTTTCACCCAGATAGGAGTGGTAGTCCATTAGGGGCGTATTACTCAATAATAGTAAGTGCAATACTGAATTTTTATTGTAACGCCGAAGCAAGGATGGGGGTGGAATAAAAGAAAAAAATGTCCACCCCTTTCCGCATCAGTCCTTGTGGAAGCAACTGGGCGCTACAGTCCAGGGGGGAAATAGTGAGTGTGGATGGGGGGTGACCCAGTTACAGGTCATGAGGGAGATGTGGTTTACAGCTAGGATGAGGTCTGTAGGGCCAAGAAGTCTAGTGCTGCACACAGTAGAGTGTAACGGGTATCAGGGGTTAAGGGACTAAAAGGGGGGTAGTAGAAAAAAAAATATATATATATAGTAGCTAAGTATAAATATTCTTGAATAATGATAAGTAATAAATTGTTGAGATTTAATGCAATTTTGTATAATTAATGTGTTATTTTGGCTGGGCACATATGTACTACTGTAAACTTATATTGTTTGGTTAACACTGTATTTTCTAGGGTTAAGATATATTGTTGAACCATGTAACTTGTTGAAGATGAGCCGAGGGGCCTGATAGTTAAATTTTAATTGACCCAGGTAACTGTTGGACAATTTAGAAGCCATATTACAATGTAGTCGAATACATATTATATTTTATAATAAGAAATGCACCAGTACGGCTGTCAATGAACCAGTACGGCTAAGATGAAACGAATCAGTTGTGGGATATGGTATAATGGAAGGCCTTTTTGTTAAATTTTAATTGAATGTCATAAAGTCAGGTGATACTGTGGTGGGTATCGGTCCGAGCGTATGGTGTTGGGATCTCGAGTAGAGAAGTCCAGTAAGATCGGATGGGTGCTGCCGCAGCCACCGGACTAGGGGGGGCAAGTACCCATGATTTTAGTAGAAAGTTCAGGGGGTTATGGCGCCATATCCTCACTGATCCTCTTAGGTTTTAGGCAATAAGAGTTTGTATGCTTCGGCATCCAATCTCTTATTGGGGGGGGGGGGTATTGTAACGGTACAGAATTGTAGGGCCAAGGTAATATCTTTAAAAATTTTATATTCTCCATGTAGGCATTGTTCACGTTTTTGGAACCCAGAGTTAGTCAACCAAGTATGCAGTGTTTATTACAAAACATTCTATGTTCCGTCTCCGCACTGAAGCAGCCCAGACAGATTATGAAATACAACACAATTTTGCATCAGCCGTGAATCACGGATGTAACCTCATATTGCGCCAGGCGGCCAAATATTGTTAAATCTTACGCCTGTGCCGGTATAATACCGGCCGTCGAAATTTAGAATATTTATTGGTAAATATTGCTTATTGGCCAAATATTGCTAAATCTTACGCCTACGTTATAGCGCTCTTTTAACAGCACCAATGGGAGCGCAGTCTCACGATCACGTGACCAGAAAAAACTCTGTGTGCTCAGCCTTAGCAGTACTGAGAGCAGTTCCATTGTAACTTTGCAACTTATGGTCGCGCGACCGTTAAAATTCTAAGTGCCCGGGTGATATTAAAAGCCGGCCGGCTATATCAAAAATATATCAACATATACATTTTTAAAGTCTTAAAGTAATGAGGTGAAGTAAGTAAATAACGACATAATAAGTTAAACTAAAACAGTTACGTGAGTGCGGTAGAACGATACGAGTGTACGACTAACTACAGGAACCCGCAACGGATGGGTAATATGTACTGAACATTTTTATTAACAAAAACCAGAACCATTCTAAAATACAATTCAATAAGTCCAAATTAAAACATTTTATTAATGAGATCTCAGTAAGGGAATTAAAACAGTATGAGAGAGAGAGAGTGACGTAAAGTGCTGGTTACTGAATTAAAGTTATTGTTAAGTTATTGTCATATTAGTCTATATTGAATGATTAAATGCCCATGTATTCTTGTTTTATTATGAAAATTGTAGTGTAAAGTCCACAAGTAAAAGGAAATAGTTCAGTTCAATAAAAGAAAGCAAATGTAGTAGAATCCACAAAATTTGTGCTAGCGTAATTATTTCGCAACTTAACCCCAGATAACCTATTCTGCAGCTGATTTTTTCGTCTGTACGACCTTGGAGGAGTAACCCTAAGGTAAGATAAGAGCTTTATTAATTGTATATAAATTCATAGTGTTTCATTGGCCCCCGATACAGGGACGGCGAGTGTAATTTTTATTACAGTCGCCAGACCTAATTAAGCTGCAGAACAGGTTATTTGGTGGTGAGGGTAAATAAAGTGATTTCATAATGGAGAATGAAAATATGTCAACTGAGTCGGCCAATAAAGGCGATTCAGGTATTCAGACAGAGTCACTGTCAATCAGTGACAGTAATGTAAACGGATCTGTATTAATTAGTGAGGTGGGAGCAACTTCCTCTCCTGTTACAACTAAAACAAATACAAAAGAAAAAGAAATGTCAATGAATGACCTATTTAACCTTCTCAGTAAACAGTTTGATAGTAATGACGCTAAATTTGACGAACAGAATATTAAATTTGACATTATAAATTGTCGTTTTGATGAAATAAATAAGCAGAATGCCAAGTTTGAGGTTAATATGAATAAACGTCTAAATGAGATGGATGAATGCTTTAACACTATTAAAGAACAAGTGATAGGATCAGTAAACGAACAATTAAATAATCATATCATTAATGTAAACAAACAAGTGTCAGAGACAGTCAAAATACAAGTTCGTGAGCAAATTCAAGAGATGAAAGACAATTTTGAAAGTGAAATAAATAAGTGTAATGTTGATAGTGAGTATAAATTTAATTATGCAGTAGAGAAAATAGAAGAAGTTAGAGATAACACTAAGACATATGAAACTAATACTAATTTCAAAATAAATGAAATAGAAAGTAATTGTGAAAGTAAAATAAATGAATACCGTGCTGATATTGAGTATAAAATAAGTGAGTCAATTGCTTTTGTGAATAAAATTGTAGAGATTAATGAAAATGTTGGTAGTAAGATTAGTGAAACAGAAAGTAGTTGTAAGTCAGAAATACAGCTACTAAAAGGTGCTGTAGAAATGGTAAATAATGCCAGTATTCAATCTGAACGTGTAACTAACAACAAGTTTAATTTAATGGAACAAAAAATAATTAATGTTAAAGACGACTTAAACATGGTAATAAATAAAACACTAGATAGTGTCAACAAGCAAGTAGTAATCACCCGTAACGTAGATAGCGAAATAGAGTTAGAGTCATTTACTGGGGATAGGAGGGGGGTACACCCTATGCAATTCCTAAACAGAGTAAGACTTTAACAGATTTTGTAACAGTAATTGGGAGATGAAATTATTAAAAGTTATGAAATTGTTTTAAGGGAAGCCCCTCAGTATGGGCGGAGGTACACAAGGGAGATTGGTTAGATTTCCAAAGCTTTGAAGGGGATTTTAGAAGTAAATACTGGTCTGAAGAGGACCAAGAAGTGCTTAGAAGTAAGATAATGGGGCCAGGTAATTTTGGGACTAATGGTAACAATGTTACTATCTATGTGATGAAAATGTATAATGAAGCCAAATACCTTGAACCCCCATTACCGTTTAGATCATTTGTACGCCATATAAGTAAACATTTACCAAGGGAGGTGCAAATTAACCTGATGACGCGGGAAGTGGATGGCATTAACGACCTTGAAGAAATATTAGATATTTTCCAGAATATCAGGGACCGGGAAATGGGTAGGCGCTCAAACCCGTCAGGGGTACATAACAATGATAATCATAATCAATCTAGGGGGACACCAACCACAGATAGAGGGACAAGGGGAGGCTACAATAATAACTATAGACATGATGACTGGCGATGTGGAGAGTGTCATTGCGAGAACTATGGCAGCAGAACGACTTGTTATAGGTGTCATAAAGAGAGGAGTTGCCAACGCAATAATACTGAGCCTAACCAAAATAGTCAACCACAGAGAGGAGGAAGCAGCAACCGAGGAGCACCGGGAAGCAATGGAACTTCCAACAGAGGTCGTGGTGGGCACACTCCAGGCCGTGTAACCACTCAGATGGAAAACTAACAAGGACAGTGAGTGAAGGGACCCCACCATTGTCGACAAATGACTGCAGGACCCAAGACAACAATGACTATATAAATAACGTCATCCGCACTGATCTGTCCAAGGAACTGATGGAGGAGGAGGACTTAGAGACAGCAAGACTATCATCCGGACTGACAGAGGTAAGAATTCAACTTGAAGGTAAGGAAGTAAAAATTTTAGTAGACACAGGTAGCGAAATTTCTGTTATTTCCGAACACACATTAGAGGGTTTACAAGAAACAAATAAAATTATCCCAATTTTGCCAGTCGTGGGGGTGACTATTGTAGGTATTACCGGGGTTAGGAGTAAACGTGTAACTAAACAAGTACATTTGAACATGGTAATTAATGGAGTAGAGTATGATAATACATTTTTAGTAGTACGGGGACTAAATTTGGAGGTTATTTTGGGGAATGATTTTTTGATAAAGCATAAGGCGGTAATTGATTTCCAGAAGCGGTTGTTAGTACTTAATAATGAAGGTAAACCAGTTGAGATTAGCTTTGAGCGGGTAGTAGATAAAGTGAGAATTTCGGGAGTTAAGACGATACTAAATCGGGTTAGTAAAGCAGAAACAGAAATTAATGCATGGGTATGTAGAACGGAAGAGTTAGGGGGTACTATAAATGAACGAATTTGGGAGGATAGAGCGGGAAAATTTTGTAGCGAGGGGGGTGACGTAGGGAGTTCTCAATGTAAAGTGTTGTGGCAGGTAATAGAGTGTTTTCGAGAAGTGTTTGCCGATGTACCAGGGAGGGCAAGAGATTATGAATGTGAATTAAAAGTAAAGGAACACGCACCCTATGTACAAAGAAGCTATCCGGTACCCTATTCAAAAAGAAGGGCGGTTCAGGCGGAATTAGATAAAATGTTAGAGGGGAATATAATAGAGAGATCAGTATCACCGTATTCTAACTCGCTAGTAGTAGTCATTAAGAAAGATGGCCACGTTAGATTATGTTTAGATGCCCGCAAGATTAATCAAATAATTATCCCGGACCGGGAATCACCCGAAGCAATAAATGAAATACTTCAAAAATTCAGTGGAGTTAAATATATGACCTCATTAGATTTAACCGCGGGGTACTGGCAAGTCCCGTTAGCATGTGAAAGTAGGAAATACACAGCATTCCTGTTCAATGGAAAGAATTACCAATTTAAACGATTACCTTTTGGGCTGAATACCAGTGTGGCCAGCTTTATAAAATGCTTAGATGAAATTCTACAGCCACAGAATTTAGATTTTTTAACTATTTATGTAGACGATATATTGATAGCATCAGTTTCCGAACATGTGGAACATTTAGAATATGTATTAGATAGACTGCGTAAAGGGGGGTTGACTGCCAATTGGGAGAAATCTAAATTCTTACAGAAAGAAATACATTTTTAGGGTTCATAATTACACCAGATGGGATAAAAGCTAACCCAGAGAAAGTAGAATCCATTTTAAAATTCCCAGAACCTAGAAATATTAAGCAGTTACAAAGTTTTTTAGGGCTATGTAATTTTTATAGAAAATTCCAGAAAAATTATGCCCATATAACTTCAAAGTTGAGCTCAGTGTTACAAAAGAACAAACAGTGGAAATGGGGGGAAAGAGAACGAGATGTGTTTAATGAGATAAAGGACCATTTTAGTAACATGATCATGATGAATCACCCTAATTTTGAACGCACATTTTATTTACAGACGGATGCCAGTAATATTGCTTTAGGTGCAGAACTGTACCAGGAGGTCGACAACAAAGAACATCATACTATTGCTTTCGCCAGCAGGACGCTGTTAGCTGCTGAAAGAAACTACACAACAACGGAGAAGGAACTATTAAGCATTGTTTTTGCGGTGAAGAAGTTTCGAACATATCTACTGGGAAACTCCACTATCATCCGGACTGACCAAAAGGCATTATCTTTTTTAAACACCTGTAAGTTGACACACAGCAGGATAACCAGGTGGGTGCTAGCTTTACAAGAGTACAATTTTAGTTGGGAGTATATAAAAGGGGTAGAAAACAAAATACCTGACACTTTATTCAGGGTAGATACAGAGGGAATGAGAACAGGGAGGGATTTAAAAGAAATAGAAATTTTCAGACTTAGTAGGGAAGATAGATTGTTTGGGGAAGAATTGAGAGATATTAATAGCATGCAAAGGACAGATCCTAAATTGAACAAAATAATAACTAGCTTAGAGTCCGATTCAGATGAGTTAGGGTATAGCCGTTATTTTCAAATCTATCAAAGGAGTTTGTTTAAGAAAGTAGAGGGGGGAGAGCGTGATTGGAGGTTAGTCATACCGGAAGGGTTGGTACATAAGATAATATGGGACTGTCATTTTCGGTATGGGCATTTCGGTGCTAAGAAGTGTGTAAATGTATTAAAAGAATCATGTTTATTTAAAAATATGGAACGGAGGGTGAGAACTTTACTCCGGGGGTGCGATTTATGCCAAAAGTCAAAAGTAGTTAATTACCGTTTAGAGGGAGAGATGAGGTGCATTAAAGTCGAAAAGCCTTTTGATTTAGTTGCGGTGGATTTATTTGGCCCTCTACCAAAGGGAAGGGGAGGCGTAATGTACATTTTTGTGGTACTAGATACATTCACAAAATTGTTAAGATTATACAGTGTAAAGACGGCAACTAGTAAAGTATTAAGTGAAAAAATAACAAAGGACTATATGATTAAAACCGGAAAACCCAAAATAATACTATCTGACCATGGACCCCAATTTATTAGCGGAATATGGCGACAAACTTTGGGTTGGGAAGGTATCATACCTAAACACAAGGCGGTATATCATCCTCAGTCGAACCAAGCCGAAAGAGTCATGCGAGAATTAGGGAGAATTTTCCGGGCATATTGCCATGCTAAACACAGTGAATGGCCAGCCTATGTGGGAAGAATTGAAGAATGGTTAAACTGTACCACCCATGAATCAACGGGGTTCACACCATACGAGCTAGTCAAGGGAAAACGTACACCTAGGATTCTGGAACAGCTGTTCAACTTTCCACCAGAGAGCAACCCACGAGATCTGGAAGTAAAACTTAAACTCGCAAATGAAAACTTATTAACTAAGGGAGAAAGAAGAAAACGGCTTCATGATGCCAAAGGTAAGTGGATCAAGTATGAGATAGGTCAGCTGGTATTAGTGAGAAGACACGATTTATCAAGTGCACAAGATAAAGAGATCAAGAAATTCTTTTTGTTGTATGAAGGACCGTATGAAGTTGTTGAAATTAAAATGGATAACGCTTATGTTTTATGAAACCAAATGACGGGGGAAATAGTGGGCACCCATAACGCCACCAATTTAAAAAAGTATTGGTTAAAATAAAATAATAAATTAAATCTTGTAATTGAAGATAATCTAAACTATAAAATTAGGAATTTAACATAAAAATAGTAAGTGGTAGCGGGTAGATGTTCCCCATTTGTCCCAGTGGGGTTCGTCTATTTCAGAGACGCGCCCCTGCCCACGCGAGCCTTGGTTTTCTCCATTTACCCTTATTTTCGGAGGAAGCTTGGTCCTTACCTTTAGCCCTGGTTCTTGACCTTTTAATGATCCTTAACCTTTTTATCTTCCCGATTGCCCTAACCCTCCCCTTAGAGAAAACATAAACAACAGTTACACAAATTGGCTCACTTTTTTGGACCCTTTGATTGCCTTAATTCTAAATAATACATTAAGGTAATCCTCAAATTAAATAAACTGGCGTTATTTATGATTTGTAAACTCATCCCTTAATTAGGTAGGTAGTAAAGAAGTTTTGTGGCTGAGTAAACAAACGAAATAATCAATTTTACTGTATAGTCTAATAGGATTATTGTATACAGAGATGGGGTTGTGGATTAGTGGTTGTGGTTTGTTTGTCATTTTTGAAAATAGGGAGCCGATGAGGATTTGAGGTTAGTAGAAGGGTGGTTATTCACCGTCATTGATGTAGGGGTTCTGTTCGTCTTCAGTCGCATCTCTGTATACTATTATCCTGTACATATAAAGCATAACCTATTCACGGGTAGTTGGAGAAAAAATAATTTGTGAAAATATTTTAAAGTAAAAGCTATGTAACAAAAAGGTTTAATTATTATTTTGTGGTACCTGCTATGTTAGGTTAGGAGTAGAATATGATTGTGGATCAAAATGGTATTTAGAATGTGATTGTGGATGAATTTAAAGAGAGATTTGAAACAAATGATGTAACGCTTGTAAAATTTATTGAAATAATAAGGAGAAATTAAACATTAAACCAAGTAGAATCATTTTGAAAAATGCAATTAAAGTAACTGAAATTGTTTTTGAAGTATGAAGAGATTAAATTACATTGGAGTTGTCCCTAAATTAACTTAAAAGTGTGAATGTTAGTGATGCGTTTAAATAAACAATTTATTTTGATCTGAATTTTGATTGTAATTGTAAAATAAATAATTGATGTACTTTATTTAAATTAAAAAACTGAAAGAACGTTCAAGATGAGATAGTTTGGAAAATAAGATATGCTTATAACTACTCATGTAAACTTTTATAAATGTCAACTTATGTTTTATGTTTAACTGTAGATTCCCCACCTAAGTGCGGCCGTGACCTCACTGGATCATGACCGTGAAAGTAGTTAATTGTGACAAATCATAAATTTTACTTGATATAACCGGCTTGTGGTTTGTTTTATTTTGTTAACCCGGTGGTTTGTTAGACTTAGTAGGGGGTTATTTTTTGGGGAATCTACAAATTTTGGAACAGGTCTATTTTCACCCAGATAGGAGTGGTAGTCCATTAGGGGCGTATTACTCAATAATAGTAAGTGCAATACTGAATTTTTATTGTAACGCCGAAGCAAGGATGGGGGTGGAATAAAAGAAAAAAATGTCCACCCCTTTCCGCATCAGTCCTTGTGGAAGCAACTGGGCGCTACAGTCCAGGGGGGAAATAGTGAGTGTGGATGGGGGGTGACCCAGTTACAGGTCATGAGGGAGATGTGGTTTACAGCTAGGATGAGGTCTGTAGGGCCAAGAAGTCTAGTGCTGCACACAGTAGAGTGTAACGGGTATCAGGGGTTAAGGGACTAAAAGGGGGGTAGTAGAAAAAAAATATATATATATAGTAGCTAAGTATAAATATTCTTGAATAATGATAAGTAATAAATTGTTGAGATTTAATGCAATTTTGTATAATTAATGTGTTATTTTGGCTGGGCAATATTGTACGGGAACATTATTTAATTTGACTGGAACGCATATGTACTACTGTAAACTTATATTGTTTGGTTAACACTGTATTTTCTAGGGTTAAGATATATTGTTGAACCATGTAACTTGTTGAAGATGAGCCGAGGGGCCTGATAGTTAAATTTTAATTGACCCAGGTAACTGTTGGACAATTTAGAAGCCATATTACAATGTAGTCGAATACATATTATATTTTATAATAAGAAATGCACCAGTACGGCTGTCAATGAACCAGTACGGCTAAGATGAAACGAATC